>CAMXCT020001336.1:334258-616758 GCA_947184155.2 Cladocopium goreaui
GCGAACCCACTGCTGGATCGAAAGGTGGTTGGAGTTGTGTTTTTTGGAGTGGCTGCAATGGTTGCAGTGGTCACCTCAGCACAACTGCTGGATGTAGTGTGGTGTAGTGCAGTTGTAGTTGTAGGTGTAGTTGTAGTTGTAGTGTAGTTAGTGTAGTGTAGTTGCAGTTGCAGTTGTGGTGTGGTGTAATTAGTGTAGTGCAATGTAGTTTTGTGTAGTGTAGTGTACTGTAGTGTTGTGTACTTCAGTCTGGTATAGTGTAGCGTAGTCTAGCGTAGTGTAGTGTAAAGTAGTGTAGCTGTAGCTGCAGTTGTAGTTGTAGTTAGTGTATATAGTGTAGTGTAGTTGTAGTGTAATGTATTGTAGTTGTAGTTGTACTTCTAGTTGTAGTTCTAGTTGCAGCGTAGTGTAGCCAAAGTGTATTTAGCGTAGTGTAGTGTAATGCAGTGTAGTTGCAGTTGTAGCTGTAGCTGTAGCTGCAGCAGTAAGGGTAGTTGTAGTTGTAGTTGTAGTGTAATTTGTGTGGTGTGCTGTAATTGGTGTAGTGTAGTTTAGTTAGTGTAGTGTAGTGTAATTAGTGTAGTGTAATGTAGCGTAGTATATTTGTTTTCGTGGCCGTAGTTGTAGTGTAGTTGTAGTTGCAAATGTCTATCTATCAGTCTGTCTTTGTGCAAGCTTGAAAACGGGACAAGTCTGCTTGATTTCCTAAGTTGACAACATCAAAGAACGAAGCAATTCTGCGAGACGTCCCTCAAAAATGGAAAGTTGAGTGCAGAGCTGACAGCCTCGTACCGATGCGTTTTGCGATTTTTCGACTTCACCTCTCTAAACTACTGCGCCTGCCACAAAAAAGTGATACCGGGTCATACGAAGTGCTGCACCTGTCACGCAAAATCATCTCAGCAAACCTGAAGATCTGATGCGCCAAAATGCAACCCTTCTCAGGAAATCAGCGCCCGGACCTCCTAACATGTCTGACTCATGTGTCTTTTGTACTGCGCCTGCCACGCAAAATGCATCTTTGCAGGTCCTTTTTTCAAATGTCCCACGCCTGCCAACGTTTTTGAAATTGCTGCAAAACCTTCACGTTTTGCTCACTTTTGGCGAGGTGCACCGTCCCTCGCGCCTGCCACACGAGAGCACATTATAACTTCAGAAACTGCTCCGAGAAATTGTGTTTTGTACATTTTGGCTTCGAAATGTGCTTCGCGCCCCTATGGCATGCACGTTTTCGACATCTCAACTTCCAAAAGTGATCCGAGAATGGTGTGTTTTGTACATTTTGACTTCAAAATGTGCTTTGCGCCACAACACCGTGCACTTTTTCAATAGCTGAACTTCCAAAAGTGGTCTGAGACCCTCATGCTTTTACACTTTTGACTTGGAAATGTGCTTCGTGCCACAATGGCGTGCACTTTTTCAACATCGCAACTCCCAAAAGTGTTCCGGACGAGGTGATTTTGACTTTTTGACTTCGAAATCTGCGTCGCGCCACAAAGGTGTGCAATTTTTCATCTCTCATCTCCCGAGATGGCTCCGCACCCGCCGCTTTAGCCAGCCTACTTGTCGACCTTACCCACAGCCACAAATCATTGGAAAACACAGTGTTTCGCGACTTTTCTACCTTTTCGCGCACCTGCATCTTCTTTCTTCTGACTCTTTCTCTTCTCTTCTCTTCTCTTCCCTTCCGTTCTCTTCTCTTCTCTTCTCTTCTCTTCTCGTCTCTTCTCTGACTCTTCCCACCTCTGCTTTTTCATCTGTCCATATTGTCGGAAGTTTGACTTCTAAACTTCCTTCGACAACTATATTGCTTTTACAAACATGATATATGGTAGCATTTGTTCTCATATATGGCATATGCTGCCTGTCTGGGTCATTGTGCAGAGCAACCCCCTTGGTAATTCCGTACCTGGACGCTCCCCGAAATGACGAGGGTTGATAGTGACTGGGTGATGATAGCCACTTGCTTTTCATCAAGTGAGGTCCAGCAAAATCACCACTGATTGGTACAAGGGTGCCCCCCCAAGTAGATCCAATCAGAAATTAGTTTACAAACCCCTTAAAGCAACTATCCAAATTAGACTTCAAATATCTACCATAAACCATAGTTGCCATAGTATGCTCTGTGCTCAAGACATCCTAAGATCGTGCTTCGCTGTCCATCAACGAGGCAAGCTCTGGGAAGCCGCGCGTCGCCGATTGGATTCCAAGACCTTCGAAGATTTAAAGCGCCGCTTGGTTTTGCACTGGTCAAGCGGCTACATTGCTGTTGTTGGGGGTGTCGTTTGCAAAAAAAAGAACATGTTCATAACATCAACAAAACATGATTTATCATCATCAAAACATGAACATGTAAGTTTTGAACATGTTTTATCATTCGCTACATGAAAGTCATCATGAAAATATCTTCAAACAAATAAACCATCATCAAGACATTGGAAAGGTTATATGTACAATTTACTCTATGCCATATGCAAATTACATCACTGTTCACTGTTCCCCTCTTTTTGGGCCCTCCATTTTCGATGCAGGACAGGATGACCTGGAACGTGCCGAAGCTGAGGCGGAAACCAAGCTTCCAAAGCGACGCCTCAAAATGAAGAGATCTTCCTATGACTTTCCAATATTTTCCATATGTTTCCATCATGTTCCGTACTGTTCCACCATTTTTTCGCTGATTTTCCCATATTTTCGCAATGGCACTGCAGGTGGCCTTCGAAAAGGCTCGGCAGCAGGGCGTCTGGCAGCTGCTGCGTGGCGCGGCTGGCGCTGATCGACAGCTGCTGGCGGAGATTGCGCGGCTGGCATCGGGGGGAGCGCCTCGAAGGTTGAACTGGAGCTGTTACTCTCTGGTAATTTAACATATAGTTTTCACTAATAAAATTCCTGCAATCTATCAGTCAGGGCTGTTTTCCCAATTAAAATCATGTTTCTATGGTTATTTTCCTTTTAAAAAATGCTTATAACCACCTATACCCTCCTTGGTAATTTACCATAGCTATTGAAAATGGCCCATTTAATTTGTTGATTTACATATTGAAAATTGTGGTTTTCCATAGCTATGTTAGTTTACCAGAGGGTAACCATTTTAATGGACCTAATGGTGGTTGCTAATGGCGCTTAGTGGTTAATGATGATTCATGATGATATAAATGGAAGTATAGGGAAATCCAGATATTAATGGATGTTTTAATATGTTTTAATAAGGAGATATTGATGGTCTATAATAAATATTGAGAAATACGGGGAAACCAGCATTACTAGTAGTTGGAAACCAATAACTATATAATGGTATTAAACATCAATATTGATAGCCTCGTTGCTTTTAATAAATTTCAATAAGCCATTCATCCATTATAATAGATCGTGTTTTAAACCCATGTTGATAGATTAATGGATCGAATTGCTGATCGGTAAGTTATAAATTGTAGCAAACGTGTAGGGACCTCACTGTGACCTCACTGGAATGATGGTTAGTAATGGGAATTATCTCAATATAGCAAATTTCGGGGTAGCGTTTTTTTTCACCCAGAATAATAGCCAATAACAATAATGATAATTATAGTCCTAATATTAAACACAGCTACCCTGCGTTTTTAAATCTATAGTAAACAATGATAAATAAAGATAATGAATGAACGAACTCCAGCTGATGGTTTCTTAATCCCTTCCCAAGATGTAGCTCCAAGTCTAATGGGAAGGGGTTAATACCTGGAGCTGATATGATATGTGCTTCAATAATTTTCAAGTATCAATGGTATATAACATCTGTAGCATCCAATATCTGGTTATGAAACTATCCCTGTATCGAGTATGGATGGTCTATATGGTAAATATGGGGAAATATGGGGAAACCGTATTACTAGCTGTTGGGAGTCAATGTAAATACAGGAAATATGGTCTCCCATTTTGTTTTGTTAAATATGGGAGAACCAACTATAAATGGATGGTGTTTATGAGGAAATCATCGCATTTGCAATAAATTCTAGTGACCGAATAGTAACCTCACTGGACTGAAAGCATGGTTAGTAAGGGGGTAATGGCCTCGAACGTCCATAGTTACCCTATGGTAAACTAACAGTTCGCTATGGAAAATCACAATCTTTATTAGGTAAATCAACGAACTAAAAGGGCCATTTTCAATAGCAAACTGTTAAATTGCCAGATGGTAATTGTATATTCTGTGGTGCTCTCTGATATTGAATATGAATGAGATGGATATTGAATATTAATTGAAGCTGATGGTTTGCTAATCGTGATTCAAACCCATATGAGTGGATCGGTGGGTCTAATTGCTGTTGGGTTATTGTGCTAACTGTTTACTCTTCCTTCCCAAGATGCAGCATATTAATGATTGATCCCTTCCCAAGGTGTAGCTCCGGTTCCAATGGGAAGGGATCACTGTAGTGACTGGACCTGATATGTTTTTTTTTTCCGGCTATTGATGGTCTTGAATAGCGTTTATAATGGGATACTTAGCATAGTGGTAGACCTTGGTGACCAACCACTGGTGGCTCAAAGCCCAAGGTGTACCCAAGGTCTACCAAACAAACATGGTCTTGAATAATGGACCTATACATGTATAGGGTCTGATATATGGTTATGGAACTACCCTTTCCCAAGGTGTAGCGAATATTGATGGTCTTGAATAGTGCTGATTTTATGGGATGATATATGATAAAAAATATAGATTATAGATGGGGAATAATGGACATATATATATATATACACTTGGTTAATATTGGAAGAAATCGCGACAAATCTGATGTTCCCGTCCCCCGTTCATATAGAACACCACCCAGAAACCATGGTTTAGTGAACTGACCCCCAGTCATGATTGGCCAATGGCATGGTTTATTCTTGGGTTTACCACATTACAAAGTTCAAGATGTGTTTTGGCAGCTAGTAGTGACAACTAGTTGTTATTATATAAAGATTTTTGAAGACTAGTTACCGAAAATAACAGAGGAATAGTTCATAGCTAGTAATTAATTTAACTACCTGACCCCTCCAAGTATCAATAAAAGTTGTGTTTTACCATATACTGTCAGTACGTTTACATGAGTAACATAGCTCTAGAAAATCTCCGCTTTTAGTACGGTAACGACATTTAAATATCTGGAGGACGGGCTAGAGTGAGAGGCCCAGGAGGTAGTCTAAGATACCAGTTCGTATATTTAAATGTAGTTACCGTAGGTAAATCATCCATAAATGGACCATTTTCCATAGCTTCTCGTATGTAACAAAATGCCGGGCTAGACAACTACCATTGCTATCCATTACTATTATTTATCCAAAGATCATAAAATTATCTATTGTCTCTAGTTTTGATTATATCCCCATGTAATATGTTTCAAGAATATTGTCCATGAACATTATAATCTATTAACATTTGATAATTGGTATGCATTATTAAGAGAAATGTTAGAACTCATCTAGATTACATATATTCATCTATTTGTATACCAACATATGGTATCCCAATATAATTGGTATTAACTCGTGATCACAAATTGTATATAAAGATTATGGTATTTTAATGTATTTTGTTACAGTCTTAGTTATATATATATATAACCAATGATAGTATGTATACCCAAATGCCCTCTTGTAATTTAACATAGCTATGGAAAATCACCATCTTGCATAGGAAAATCAACAAACTAAATGTGCCATTTCAATTCTATCCCAGTTGCCAACTCCCGCGTCCCAAGGAAGGCCGCTGTCTCTCTGTGGAGAAGGCGCGGCAACTCTTTGACGGAAGCTCCGCCGCCAGCGCCGTCAGCGCCGGGACTGCCGCGACGCCGGCACGGCGGCGGAGCTTCAGCCGTGGCGAGGCGGGTGTCCGTTGGGAGCGGCGAGGCCTTCCAAATTTTATAAAATTTGATGTCTCAAATGAATGCTTGGATGTGCATAGTGCATCCCAGCTGAGTGCCCTAAATTTTAAACCCTAAACAATTTTTAACCATGCGATCATTCACTATAAGCATCAACATCATATTTACCAAGGATGCACCCCCTAAGTAGGGTACCTTCGTTCCACAAGGAGAAGAAGCAGAGCCGAAAACCCCCACGTCCAACGGCACCAGCGGCGCCAGCGGCGCCAGCGCCGGCGCCGCGGATTCACAACGAGAGCAGCGCAGCTCTCGGTGGAGCTTAGCACGGGAGCGGCGCATGGGAACGTGGGGGTTGGGAATCTCAATTTGGAGTTATTATGTTGATAAAAAGGAGATGAACAAAACAATACGTGATCATACATTATATGATGTATATTTGATTATATGCATATTTATGTGCATCGATGCATTTTTTGTGGGAGTGTATGTGTTTTCTTGGTTTCTTGTATGTATACATGCATGTGCGTGTACATATATATATATATACATATGTATATATATGCGCCTGTAGACACAACAGGTAATTAGTTGGTTGAATCAACATATCTAGCATATATCATATATCCACAAAACAATATACCAATATTTGCATATCATATATATTTATAAATATAGTAGTGTGTTTATATATAATATTTAATACATATATATATACATATAGTGTGTATATATATATATATATACACACACGCAGTATGATGCAGTATATTTTTTAATATGTGTATATATATATATATAGTATATATGTGCACCCCATATGCACAGCATTAGTTTGGGTACATCGCCATAGATCCTCGAGATTAGGTGGTAGCTGGTCAGCATTCAAGATCCCTACATGTTCTTGGTTCACATCCCGACCGATGTCGCCAGGAGATTGCCTTGGTCCAAACTTTGCCGCGTTATTTCTTTAAATGGAACCCCTGGCATTTCCAGGATCTGTTTTTTTGTTTGTTTTCATTTGCTTCGAAGTTTCTCAAAAGAAATGCTCAACTTGGATTTAAAACGTGAATATGATAGATTTCCCATTAGTGGATATTAGTGGAAAGTTTAAATTCTGAACAAACAAATCCAAATTCGGTCCATTTGCACGGACCGCTGTGCAGCTTCGCGCTGCTAATTCGATCCAGCACGGATCTCGTGTCAGCATCTGCAAAAGGACCATGTGTGATATGTGTGCATGCAGCCAGAAATGATTGACCAGTTGATATCTATAACATTCCGTAGAATTCCATAGGATTACTTGGTCCTAATGGTCCTAACAAGGAAGCCCCATCTAAATGAAGAGATCCACCATGTCCCAGGAGTTCTAGTGCGTGTTTATTGTTAGAAGCGAGGGACCGAGTGCTTTGCTATCTACAGTCAGCGGGGTGCAGTGGTTCCTTTTTTTCACTCTCTCTATATCTATATGTATATCTATATGTATATGTAAATGTATATGTATATGTATATATAATATGAGTTGCCAGTATATCAACATGTCAGCCGGGCCGACATATCATGTGCGCCCTGGCTACAAAGAAAGAGATACGTTGTGCACACAACTGGCATCGCATCGCATCGCCGAGGTCGTGGGTCCCATCTGGTTATGACTAACATAGCCATGGAAAATCCCAACCATAAATGGAGGTTTCTAGCTGGGAAAATCAAGCATTTTCCATGGCTATGTCATATAGCCAGAGGGTATACATATATGTGGTTTATGAATGCTTATGATACAAATTTATAGATTCTGATTGGCTTTTACCAAGTTCCCATGATTAATGATTGCATATAGCTTCTATCCTCAAATGAGAGATAATGAGAGAAACAATCTGAACATGACCTGATTCTTTCAGATGTCCGATTTCGGTCATTGTTGGCCCATTTTGGCTCCGTCAGCCCCCAATTTTTGCTCCAAACAGACGTCAAAAAAATTGCCCGGTTGTTGTCGGGGACACGGAGGGATGATACCCCCAGATTTGCTGTCCAATCTGGATGGCATCGAGAAGGAGCGCTGTCCGGATTTGGTGATTTACGTTCACAATATTTCACAATGTTCAAAGCGCTTGGTGTCAACAGAGTGTTCTGATGTTGGTATTATTTGGTTGTGACATTGTGAATTTATGGTGATTTTTGTTGCCTCCGTAAATTTCATGCTATTGGATTGATTTGGCATGCCAGCATCGTGAAGAATCAGGGATACTGCCTCTATGTCCACCATAAAGTGCGCTAATCAGATATATCACATCAGTGGTAGAAAGATACCGATGGTTGACCAGTGGAAATGTGACTTGCCATGCTTGATGAACTAACGAACATGCGGATACGCATCAATAAGAAAAGGCTAGATGAAGCAGCGGCAATTCTGAGTTCCTGATGTACTGGGATTACTGGGGGTGTTAACCATCAGCTATCAACCCAGAAGCGCGGCCAGCCCAATAAACCGGGAGGGTCACAGTCAGGGACTGCCAGGGATTTCTCTCGGCTCTTGGCAGCGACTCAGTCAATCCGTGTTGATTGGCTGGGGAATACTGTGTTAATCTTGGGTCGGCATTTCATTATAGTAGTACTATAGTAGAATCTTGTGCTAGAAACTTGGATGTACACTGACCTGATATTTTTAAGCGGGGTATCTAACATTGATCAAGACTGGACTGGCCATGGATATAGAAATGAAACATTTCGAAATCATTCAGCCAGAATATGGGAATGCAATCCAGAGCCCAGAGATGCTCAAAATGGTTGCTTCATATGGAATGTGGTTGGAAGTCGGACTGGGAAGCATTAACATAATATTCTAATATTCATCATGGGCTCCAACGATTTCAAATGATTCTGCATGAAAATGAAAATAGCTACCAACTTGGCAAAAAGAACCATCCGCAATTCAGTACCCCAATTGATGAAAATAAGTTTCAGGGCGTCTAATTTAGGCTTGCAATTGAAAAGGGCTGGGGCAGCTGCATTTGAACACTGAATGACAATACAAATACAAAACACATGTAGTTTGTGGGCGCTCCCTCCAGAAAATCACCATCTAGATCTACACGAAATGACACCTACACCCTCTGGTAATCAAACATGGCAATGCAAATTCTCCCGTTATAGGTGTGTTTGTTTTATTGTGTTTTTTCCCATTAAAACCTGCATTGAGTTCGGGGATTTCCCAGCTTCCCACGTGAAAATGACACCCTCTTGGCTACATTTCTGTTGGGGATGAAGCCACCAATCCCAGCATATGTGATTGTTGATGACCAACCTTGAAGGGCCGAGATCAGCCAGGAGTTACACGACTGTATTCAATCGGTGTCAGATCAGCATCTTGGGCGTGTTTTTGGGGAAGATGACTAGGAACATCTACGGCAAATTCTGGGTGAATTTTAATAACCTCACTGCTGACCGTGACGTCACTGAAATGACGGGAATTGGATTCGGTGAGTTTCATGAAGGGTCAAGCGTCCTGAGAATTCCCGTGGAGTGCAGCACATGTGCATGGATCAACTTCAATCTCTTGAGGCATCTAATTTCAGATTAAAAAAAGTAACTGGTCTCCTTATCCTATCTTTTTTTATTTATTATGATGTGTGTCACTGTCCCAAATTGATTCCAACGTGAGATCTATGGGGATTGTTTCGCAGCAATTCTCCCAGTCCTGCATCCACTGCACCAAAAATGACAGCATGCAAGGCTGTGCGAACTGGTTTGGTGGTTTCAATGATGGTTTAATTTATATTATTTATGGTACATTTCCTTAACAAAAAAACGGAGAATATGATCAACAAGAATGACTTGGCCCTTTGAATATGTCATTTTCAAGAGCTGATCTCAAGATGAACCATTTTGGTTTCCTGTGACTTTTAAACATTTTTGGGGGGTAAGGCAGCTGGCCCCACCAACAATTCGTCTTTGCAACTATGAAGAATTCAGACGGCTTGATTTGCTGAAAATTGGCTCTTACATGCTTTTATGAGGTAAATCATGCAACAAACATCCATGTTGATGTTCCGCCCCACTGAAATCGGGGAAACCCAACAGTTATATAAGTTATATCCCTATGATAATCATGATATCCCCATTTTAGATGGTTAAATTTTCATCATCCCATCCCAAATAGGCCGGGAGGCGGCCGGCACCTCGTGGTACTAGACTCGATTCACCGAGGATTCAGAGTGTGCGGCAGTCCTTGGCACCAGATACATCCAGTGGCCGGAGGTGGCTGAGTACGATGGTGTGATGCCAATTTTGTGAAAATGGGATGTAAGCCATCAACTGGTATTAAGGATATCTAGTTATAGGATTATGTATAATTTGCATATGCATTATATATATATATAAAACAAACCACTAACTAGTTCGTTATATCAACCATAAACCACACAGTTATTGGAGTTATAAACCAGCTGAGCTATCTTGGGGGTTGCGCCTTGTAGGATATCATGGGGGATATTACAATATCATATGTAATTGATAGAGGAAATTGAAGTATCATGGGGATATCATGGGTGCCACCGCTAAAACTTCCCATGATCCCAACTGGAGATATGGGAAGTTTCGGCAGCAGGCTTCACATGGCTTCACATGTTGCACAAATGCGAAAGGAACAGTTGGATTTCTGGAACTATATGGACATGGCAAAACATCATTCGTAACATCCTGGATCAAAGATATGTCACTATCTTTTGAGGGACATCCAGAAATGAGTGGAAAATTCGAGCGGCCTCGCTGGACCTGGACCCCCCATAAACGCCATAAACCATAGGTTTTTAGTAGCAGATCATCCCCAAAAATGACCTTCTTTCTATAGTTCGGTTGGGATGTGCATCCCACTGGGTAAGATATGCCAACCTCCATGGCTAGTTGAGGATTTTCGCAGCCCAGGTTTGAAGTTTGAAGATACCAGAGGGTATCCCATCCTATGGCTGGCCCTATAATATAATCATTATTGATTCATCGTAATTGTTGGTTTTACAGTTATACATGTTAGTATACGTATATACATATATATATATATACACATATAGTATATATATATATTATACATTTGGTATTTAGTCATATATATATATTACACCATGGGGAATAGAGCCCATTTAGTTTTTGGGATTTTCCAATCGCCAATCCCTCCAGACCTGCCCAGGATGTCTTCCAGAAGTAGTTCTCCAGGCCCCAGCCACCGGCGCCTGAGAGAACCCGCTGCGTTGATGGCGCATCGTGGGGCCAAGGCGGAACGCAAGCAGCAACCCAAGGTGCAACGGTGGCAACGGCGGCACCCCAAAAAAGATGCCCGGAAGTGTGCGTTTCGAGGTAGTTGGATGATATTTATGCATATTTATACCACATGATGCCACATATTTTCAGGTTTGCAATGTATTTTCGGCACCTTTAGGGGTTGCATGGGGTTGCTATAGTGGCATGAAGAAAAGAACGACTATGCAAAAAGATATGTCTCAAGTGATAATTTTCTGCGTAAATATTCATGAGGACGTAGTTTTTGAGTCCTCGGACTTCCAGGGACTTGTGAATACCATATGGTACCACAATCTGTGGAGCTTTGCTGCTGGCAACTGTCCAAGAAATCCCTTGAACAGCAGCAAGGCCGTGGTACTTAAGGATGTTTTCAGAAGATGGTTCTGCAAACACATGATATGTTTGCAAATAGGATCGACAAATTCTAGGGTTCAAGGTTCTTTATAGGTAGTCCTAAATGATTCCAATCGCCATCTTATCTAGTGACATTCCACATGGGTGAATTGACAATGTTTGGTCATGTTTGTCCATCTTTCTCGGCCTGGTGTCCTTCGTTAACCTTCGTTTTTTGAGAGCCACCTCCAGCGTTCCCAGCTCCGCACCTTGCGTACCTTGCACTGCAGGTGGCCCCCACAGTGTCGGCCAAGGCTGGAGGCCATGGTACAGACAGTACCCAGCTGCGGCTGCATGGCCGCTGGATGGATCTGGCCACGCAGGCGGCGGAGGCGCCCACGCAGGACAACAAGAAGAAGCTGATGCTTGGCGAAAGGGACGAGACGGGGGATGCGGAAGCTGACTGGACTTTTTGATACTTTTGGTATCTTTTTGTGCTTGATATAGTGATTTACAGTAGATGAGATGAAGATTGGGATGAATATTGGAATTAGGCTTAGATGATTTTAGATTGGCTAGTGATGCTAGTGGATGCTTAGTGAAATCCCATCGAAAAACATGGAAACAGTACAGATGGAGGTTAATGGAATTGCTGAGATCCTATGGGACTCGGGTTTAGTGCCACTCAATCGGATGCTAAGTTGGTCCCTTGGTGAACTCAGGGGCCGTACCTTCTTATCAGGAGAATTCCATAAGTAGTGATTGATAAGGGATTAGATGTGGGTGTGTATCGAATTTAATGATCGAATTTATGGTTTAACAAATGCTCGGAAAATAGAGGTATAAACCAGCAATCATGGGGATAAACACTCTGGATATTTCAGCAATGGGGATGTTTTTGTTGATACAAGCGGCAATTGGGAAGCATAAGTGGCTCAACCAACTGGATGGTCAGTTTGTTGCTAACACATCTTTTGCAACGTGGACCAAAAAAATGCTAACTACGTACGTAGCTTACAATGCGGGGGAGGATGGGACGTTGGAGAAAACCAATTGGATGGGTACTCCTTGGAGACAGCTGGGGATGGGGGTATGGTATCAGTGATAGTCAGTGATATCCGAATTCATGTCATGTTGAACCCACCAACGAGCTGGAGGTCTTGATGACATCCAAGTGGTGGATGGTTTCCTTTTTTCGGAATGGAATGATTGGTTAGTCACGGTTCCTGTGGATGTGGACAAAAATTGCATGGCAAGATAGGATGGACAGTGTTTTTATTTGTGCATTGCTGACTGTACATCGCCAATAATGGATTTAATATGTAAATACCTACCTTGCATTGTTCTAAAGCAACAAACCCAAACATTTGCATATGAGTGTGCACACACATATAATCATTTATTTAATTATATAAGAGCATAAGATGTACACACACACATATAAGATGTACACACACACATATATAATATATATATACATATATATATAGTTATTTATATATTATTATATGCAGTACAGGAAATTTAAGGACAGCCTACATAGCCCTTTTTTTCCCTTGGGCACGTCAGCACCGAACATCTCTGAGGAATCGACGAATGGCGCTCAGCCGCTGGATTGCATAGGGGGATTCGTTGCTTGGAGGGTGCCTACATATCCTACATTAGCCATGAAACTCAAAATGAAAATAGATAATATAAATAATACATACATAAAAACCTGGTCAACCCAAACATCCAGGCCCTCCCCATATTTGTTTTCTGTCTGGAACGCCGGGAACCTTGGCTAGAAAAATAGGCAAAACCTGTCCTCCGCCGTGCGCTTGAGGCTCGTCCGAAGGAGATGATACAAGGCGAATGGAATCCCGTCCCTTGGCGAAAGGGTATTGAAAATCCATGAAAATCATCCCACCCTCCTTTTAAATGACATGGTGGGAAAGTCCACATTTAATAGGGGGATGACATTATTTTCCACATTTCAAAAATTCTATGGTCTGAAATGTGGAATTTCCCCTACATCCACCAAGGTGACATTGTTTCGGGTGTTTCATATTAGGGAGAAGGTATTTTTTGCCATTTATGGATGATTTACATATTAGAATCATATCAGAAATGACCATTTTCCATGCCCCTGTCAAAGAAGCGGATGGTAACTGGTTGACTAACCAGCAAATTGGGAATCTAATTGATCATAACATATCATAACTGATCCAATCAACCAACCCGCTGAAGGGGGCTATCGTTGACACAGTGCTAAACACCTAGTTTTAGCAGATACTCGTAGAGGGGGATTAAGTTTAAACTCGTAATTCCGATTTCTTTGTTTGTTGGGGTAACCCCCTAGTTTTCACCAACAGAGGAAAGATGAATCTGGGGATATGCGGGATCGACATTATCTACATATATATATATATATATAGACATACATATACATACATAATCATATAATCATATAATCATATATATATATATATTCAAATTTGAACTGGTTGATGAACAATGACCTTGGGGATCTAATTGATCCAATCAACCAACCTAAGGGGGTATAGTAGGCATTTGATGAAGGTTCAGTATCAATAGATGGGATTCATGGCGCTACAGCAACGCCTGGGGCTTTGCCCAGGCTTTGCAGCGTAGAGGGTCCCCATTCCCAATCAAATGTGGTTGCAACTCTGCATTCCATTGGGAAGATCAACAAAGGTATTAGGGAATATTAAAATCCCACCCCCCCTTTAAACTTTACATTCATTGACGATCTTCAATAAGGGAATAATTCTCCCACCCTCGTTAAACTTTACATTCATTGAAGATCTTCAATAAGGGTTTAATTCTCCCACCCCCGTTAAACTTCTACATTCATTGAAGATCTTCAATAAGGGTTTAATTCAACCACCCCCGTTAAACTTCTACATTCATTGAAGATCTTCAATAAGGGTTTTATTCTCCCACCCCCGTTAAACTTCTACATTCATTGAAGATCTTCAATAAGGGTTTGATGATGATGATGATGATGATTATGATGATGACGACGACGACGACGACAACGACGACGACGACGACGATGATGATGATGATGATGCGTTACCTGTCGTGGTTGCGGTTCCGGGCAAAGCCCAGGTATTTGCCGTGTAATTATATTAAATATACATATCCTATCATCTCATTTACCAAATCAAATCCCAATTCAAAAAGCAATTGCTGTCAAGGTTCTACGCTCCGGAAATCACCGAAATCACCATCAATGTTAACAGGCTAACAGGCAACTCTTCGAACTAAATTAAATGGGCCATCGATGCCATAGCAAACTGTTAGTCATTACCAGGGGGTACAAGAACTCATACGGAAGTGACAATCCTTGTGAGTGTTCTTGTTAGAATGCAATGATGGGCTGGCCTAAAATACTGCAAAATCACGATGGACCCAATCTTAATTCATGGCCCTCAGGCTGGCAATGTACCAGTTTCATCCAGTTTCCATCTCCATCATGGAAGCCATGGCCATTCATGGCCCATCTCGATGCAAGGTATCTTGGGAGTGCGTGTGCCTATGACTTCGGAACCCTTTCATCCGCACGGCGCCTTTCGAATTTGCTGGGATTTGTCAGCGTGCCGTGGATGAAAACTGCTGGGCCACGGGAGGGTATTTCTTTGATCTCAAAGCAGTTAGCACATGGTGGATTTAGCAATGAGATATGATGTGATATGATGGTATATCTGAGTTAATGACCAATGGTTTTTGGGCAACCTAACACTTTGCTATGGTATAGATGGCCCGTTCGAAGTTCGTTCAGTTTTTGCCTATTTCACACACACACATATATATATATATATATATTGATGGTGAATTTCCATATAGCTATGTCAAATTGCCAGAATATAGATATACACATAACATCACATAACCTAGTTGGCAACATCCCCGAAATTACAAGTTGGTGATGATGGTTAATGATATTTGAGGGCACGGCACGTTTCATATCGCCCCAACCCGCAGACCCGCCGGTCGGCCGGATGCCCGTTGCCAGAATGGTGTTGATCTTCGGAGACACGGTGCTGCTACCCCTGGCCTTGGCATGGGATGTGTCCATGGGTGTGGACAATCTCTTCAGTCCCTCAGCCTTCGAGAATTTTTGAAGGGGACATCCCCCAATGTCAGTATAATGTATACTAATATCATAACCCATATGGATTCATGGTTTATACCACCCATAACAAGGGTAAATTTGGGGATGGTATATAGATATTATGTCTTTACTAACATGATTTTCAATGACAAAATTCTTAATGATTTTTTACAGATTGAATTGAAGTGGGATGCGCTATGGTCATCAAAACTGCTATGGGAAAACAACGAATCTTCTTTCTGCTACAATTTGTGAAGTTGTGAGTGGCGCATTGGACCTCATGTTCTGCAGCGAATATCAGCGGAATAGTCCCTTGCCAAGTTTCCCTCAAAGGTGGATCCCATTGCAAATTTTCCCAGCGGAAAGTCCGGCAGGGGGTTAAAAAAAAGTTATGGCAAGCTTCAACCATGGGACTCCATCATGGGACCCTCAAGATACACCTGGTATATGATGGTATACATAGATTCACGTGCATGTCGTGTAGCTTTTTAAACATGATGCCACCGGCTTCAAGAATTCCTTCTGACTCCAACCCCTTTTTCACAGCGCAACCAGCCGATGTCCGGATTTCAACCAGGTTCTGTCCTGCTGTGCAGTTTCTGGCTTAGCTTGACTTTTTGGACCTTAGATTTGCTCATCAATTTGCATCCTGGCTGAAGGGAAGGGCCTGGGAGGAACTCGCCAGCCAGGCGGAGCTTCTTCCTGGTGAAACAAGCTCCGGTTTGGTGCGTTTTCAAAGGTCAAAAAATACACAAGGAATTTATGTTAGACCGCCTCAATTCAGCTTGGTGAATTAAAGGTTAGTAATTTGTCATAGTTATTTTATTGTATTATATATTATATACTGTATATAAATCTATCTATCTATCTATCTATCTATCTATTTATCCATCCATCCATCCATCTATCTATCTATCCATCTATCTATCTATCCATCTATCTATCTAATCTAATCTAATCTAACCTAATCTAATCTAATCTAATCTAATCTAACTAATCTATCTATCTAATCTATCTAATCTATCTAATCTATCTAATCTATCTAATCTATATTATCTACCTTATCTATCTTATCTATCTTATCTATCTTATCTATCTTATCTATCTTATCTATCTTATCTATCTTATCTATCTATCTGTCTATCTGTCTATCTGTCTATCTGTCTATCTATCTATCTATCAATCAAACAAATCAATCAATAAATCAATCAACCAATCAATCAATCAATCAACCAATCAATCAATCAATCAATCAATCAATCAAATCAATCTAATCAATCTAATCAATCTAATCAACCTAATCAATCTAATCAATCTAATCTATCTAATCTATCTAATCTATCTAATCTATCTAATCCATCTATCTATCTATCTACCTATCTATCTACTGTAGTAGTAGGATTCTACCTTTTGGGGTTGCTATAGTTTCTAGGTTGTGGCCACTGCAAAATCACTTGCCTACTGTCATTGCTGTTGGCAAAGGGTACAACGCCTTGCCTTTGATCTGCCCAACGTTCAAAAGCATCCCAACACCAGGCAAAATTTGTGGTATCTTTGGATTACCCCTAAGATGTGTGTTTCCTGAAATGCGACGACCCCAAGATCATCCAAAATTGACCATGTTTACCCATGGTTTTGGGGGACATTATGGTGGAGAAACACCCACAATGATTGTACTGGTAGGGGGAAGCATGCGATAAACCATGACGAACCATGATGAACCATGATAAACCATGGTAAACCACGGTAAACCATGATAAACTAGAGGTTTTTGATGGTTTTTGATGGTTTTTTATGGTTTTTTGCGGGGTCTAAATTCAGACTCGGCCCATAACCGAGGAACACGGCTGTATATCGAAAAGGCGCGTTGGTGGTAAGCCGGTCGCGCATTCTTCTGAGCCCCGTGGCGATTAGATTTGGGCAGTGGCCAGATGTGCTTCGAAATGGGCTGATTAGCCAACCAAGATCGCATGTAATAATCTGTGCCATTGCTATCCATGATGTTAATACAATAATATGCACTATACTATTTGTTCATATCCATTGATGCCAAGTAATTAATTCGGATGAAATTCCATTGCCAACATAGGGACTCCCAACAATCGCGAGATGACTGACCATAATCGAATTGAATGTACCCGTACCATGTTCTGACTGTGGTAGATGTGATGCAAAATCAGATTGCTGCAATTGATCGAATGGTGGAATGGTATTGCTGTCCTGATCTATCGCATTTTGTATCATGATTGGCCGGTGGTTTTCAACATGTTTTACATAAGAAATGGATATTGACCCCCTAGGACTTTCCTATCGGTCAGACCACTTGAAATTACCCAGCAGATCAACTGTGCAGGGGAACTCAGCTTGTCTCGCTTCCTTTCTGAAGTCCTCCTAGATGATGTAAACTGAAGCTGTTGTTCCCATTCAACTCTTACTTGGCTCATCAGAAGCTCACTTTTTTCCAAATGTCCATAGGCAAACCGGGGCAAACGTACTGCAGGTTCTAGTTGCATATCTATGTCTATAGAAATTACAATGTTATGTCCCTCTTGACCTTTCCAACAATCAGCCCTCAATATACCGTCGCCAACGGCCAAGGCTATGCCAAAGGCTGGCTCCTCTTCGACTGTCTCCTCTTGAGCTTTGATGTGGTCTATGTCAGCAGCCAGTCCGCGGTGTCCGGAGAGTTCCGCCTTTTGCGCGTGACCCGCATCTTGCGGTGCCTTGGAAGGTGTGGAAACGCGTGTTTTTTTTTCATGCCATAAGACACACACTAGACAAGATTGGATATATATATATATTATATTATATATACTTATATATATTATATTATATATATAATTACATATTATATTATACATATATAATTACATATTATGTATAATATTATATTATATATATATATATTATATTATATATATAAATATTGTTACGTACGTATTCATATGATGCTATGTAAATTTGTAGATCTAACCTGGGTATTGAACAGTTCTCATTCATGTTAGTCTATCTCGATATATCTCGATTGTAGATTGTGTCACGCCTGGAACCTGAGGCTCCTTCGCTTGCTTCGGATGTTGAAGCTGACCAAGGCCTGGAAAGGGAGGATGGGTGGATTAAGGGCTGGAAGTTGGTTCATGTTCCGGGTCTCAGCAACAAACCAAGTCTTCTTTTTCAGTGGAGATCATGATTTTACAAAATGGGGAGAGGATTGTGATGCTGCTTTGAAACACGTGCTCCCATTGTTCCCCTTCTCGGGGTTGAGAATATCACGTTTTGGCTGTGTAACGCTTGTGAAGATGCCACCAATCATACTGTGAGAAACACTATTTGCGATCTATCATCATTACCTGTTAATTTTTGGTCAACCATAACTATCAGGTTTCCTGATAACAACCGTTTAACACATGTTCTTTTTTTTTCCTGTGTGAACATCACCATTTCCCAATCAATCCATCAAAAGCGTCGATTTCCCATGGTCATATGTCATATATCTCAGTTGCAGATGATGTTCAATGTAATTTTCCCATATAACAACTAGTCAAATCACCAATGTTCACCTTTTCAGGATCATTCTCCCATATTAATAGCAGTAAAATCACCATTGGTTGGTGGTTTGGAACATTTTTTATTTTCCCCAATAGTTGGGATGATGATCCAATCTGACTAATATTTTTCAGAGGAGTTGAAACCACCAATTAGACCATGTTTACCAATGGTTTCCCCATGGTTTTCCCCCATTCTCCCATGCTCGAGCTTGCGCGTCTCCAGGTCAATAACATCATCGAGGAGAGTGCGGCCAATAGCGGGCGCCAGTGGGTCACGGTGGTCATTGCCATTATCAATACCACTGTGCCTCGGTTACTATCAGGGAGGTTTAAGCATGAAACATATTTGGGATCTATATTTTATATACATATATATATATATAACATTATATAACCATGAAACTGGGATTTACCCCAGTGAAATACATGGAAACATGATGAAACATGGAGGTATAATAGAAAATAATCAACAATTTGATATCTGGGCGTGTCTGAAAATGGAGTATACTATGTAAGCACACAGTATACCATCAAAAGGCTTACCGGGAATAAATCCATTATAATAAACCGATGGCTATTCAAAATAGGGTTTGAAGCCATGAGACCCATGGGAGAAATGGGGTACACACCAACAATTTGACGGGGATATATGGAATGGGGATATTGCACGCGGATATAATTGGGGTGCAATGAGGATATAATGGAATGTCCCCAACAATCTGTTGTGTGGGTGTGTCTGAAAATGAAGTTTACCACCAGATGGCCATGGGCCATGATACACCAATTTTCAGACAAACCCATTTCATTACTGGGAATATCAATCATTCGTGGTGAATTATGGTGGAGATATAGATATCTCCAGTTGGACTGTCAGTACCAGAGTGCCTGGGTGAAATCAGTGCTAGGCTTCGGGTTTGGCAGTTTGGCACTGGTCATAAACCCTTCATAAACCCCTAAGAAGCACATATTGTTGTCCTTGTTGAGGGGTCAGCATTGGAGGGGGGTTGGTTGTATGCCAAGGAACGGTAAACTAGGGTTTATGATGGTTTATGGCACACATCTACAGTTTGTTGGGTTCAAAGACACAAGCCGTCACAAGCGAAACTGGGGGGCACTACCTTGTACCCCCCGGTAATTTAACATAGCTATGGACAATTGCTCAGTTATAAATGATTCATGATTCATGATTTGAACATGGTTATGTTCCAACTTAACAGTTAGAACCAAAGGGCTTGCTGTTGGGCTTGCTGTTTCTGAGGTCTTCATGATTGTTTGCGTGCACTTGCTGACCTGTATGTGGTGGTGGGTGGGTCGTTCAATGAGTGGACCCGTGATCGAAGATCCCAGCCTCCTGGCGCCGGTGGTTTCTGGGAAAATCCAACGAACTACCATCTGGTTATGACTAACATAGCCATGGTATAGATGGCCCATAGAAATAGATGGTTTACCATGTTTACCTATTAAAAATGGTGATGTTCCATGGCTATGTTAAATAACCAGATGGTAAATGGATCTACCCTCTGGTAATTTAAAATAGCTATGGAAAATCACCATCTATAATAGGTAAATCAACGAACTAAATGGGCCATTTTCAATAGCAAACTGTTTAATTACCAGAGGGTAAATGGTGGATTGCCCAGCCGTGTTTGATCACCAGAAGTTCCGTGTTTTTTGTGTTTTAGGCAGGGTATCTAAGGTGAGCCACTAGATATGGAAGGTCGTTGGATGTCCAGTTTTGTAGGAACATCGAAGCCTGACCTCACCGACCTAACGATTAAAATAATAAGGGGAATCTGAATCATCCATTTTAAAGAGTTGATGAGTTCCAGCCTGGGACATATACCATTTACCCGGTTGCATACTGCAATCTGTATGTGTTGATATTTGTTGACATACGGTAGCGTAAATTCATGACATCGATACATAAATATATATTAATATATTTATTTATTATAAAATATATATATGTGTGTGTGTGTGCCTGTGTACAGTTTATATGTTCTGCAATAAAGACAAAGACAATGAATGTAAATCATTTGATCCTGGTGAAACTTGGTGAAACAACTTTGTTGATGATGTCATAATTATATAACCCCATGTATCCCTTGATCATATCCGTTATTCACTGGTGGAAACCTTTTTTTCATGGTTCAATTCACTTCCGCATAAATCATCATAAATCCCTAGTTTCTGGTTGAATCCCCATGTGTCTCGCTAGTTCCACCCCTGTGAAATGCCGTTGACGATGCTGTCAGGCTACGACAGCTGGGTGGTGAGGGCGGGGGCTCACATCGTGGATCACTGGGTCCAGTACTTGCATGCCATGCGTTGGATTGTTTCTCAGTCGAACTTTAGTGGTGCATGGAGGGAGCCCTTCGGAGCTATTGCAGGCTATGGGTATCATATTTTTTCCATATACATCACATTTTCTGGGGAATGCGCTACCAAAAGTTTCCTAACCACATGATAGGGCCATTGAAAACACCTTGCACAAATGGTATCAAATGGTAATTTAGCCACCAAACATATTGTGATTTAATCGTGAGTCTGGATGGTAGCCACAAACAATGAGTATATAAGTATATAAGTGATAGATTCACGTGTTCACGATTGTTGATGATTTATAAATATATACGGCCGTGAACAGTATATATATATATATATATATGGCACACCAATATATAGAAGATATGCCACCTTGTCATTGGTGTTAGTTGAGAGTATGGTGATATGTATGGTGGCATGGTGCCGGGGGATTCTTCATGGCTAATTTGGTGACGTCTTAGATGATCTTGGATGGCTTGGGATAGTTGGGATATGTTGGGATAGAAGTTGAAGATACATGGCGTACTTATGCAATTTTCACCAGATTTCCATCGAATTCTCGCAGTGTATTTGCTTCGTTGCCATGTTTGTTGTTGCTGTTGTGCTCAGTTTGCGAGTACAAAGCTTACTATATCGCTGAAAGCAAACGGGAGTTCTGATTATATCAAAAGAGTTATTTGGATAAAAACCGTGGGATACTTTAATAATTAATTACATTATAATTACTATAACATGTTGGTAAAACAATAATAAAACATCCCCCAAATCACCATAAATAGATGGTATACACCATTCCCAAATGGGTGGTTTATGGCATTGTTTTACCCACATTAACTAATATTAACTAATCTTTGGCCACAAATCTGGATACACGCATTCGCCATCAAAAACATATGTGTTGTCCGACTTTAGGAATCTGACCTCCAACGAACATAGCTGACATAGCTGACATAGCTATGCTATGGTTAAAATGGGCATGTTCCAGATGATTTGCCATTAAAAAACACCAAAAAAAAAACTCTCGACATTGGCTGTTTTCGCACTGTTAGAGATGACCTGAGGGGAATTGGAATTTGCAATTATTTTTCTTGTGAATTTTCTGCTGTTCGTTGAATCATGTCCCAACTTTGCCGATTAGAGCCAACTTCATGTCAACAAAAATATTTTTTATTATATCATAGTCATCCTTGAGTAGAACATGGCTCAGAACAATCTTAGAATGGATAATATTGATGTTTATAAATCCGACATTCTATCTAGTTCAGGATTCTCATATGTATTCCCTTTTTGGGTTTCTGCCCTCATGGTGTGTCGCGTTTTGAGGTGAATTCGCCATCACCACCAGATTTAGCAGCTGATAGTGGCTGGTACAACTGGTGGAGTTGGTGGTTCAACTCTAGGAATTCCTAAAAAGGTGCAGGATTTCGATCATCCACAGTACTTCAAATCTGATGGATTTTTTTGTTATAAAAAAATGAATGATGCTTGAGAAGATCCCAGATTTATATGTATAATGTATAATATATATAATATATATATATATATTGTATATACGTAGTTGCTGGGTAAGCATCAACCTGGTAACCCGACATCCTCACGAAAGTCACTAGGCATGTTGCCGACTATCGGCAGCCCCAGTCGTCACCATGGGTTAACCGACTTTGATGACTGGGGGACCCCCATGACTCAGGAAACCTCTGCATCTATTCTATACAGTGGTGATTAGATCAATAGGTATATAGTACAATATATATATATATCACAAATTATTGATAGGTATAATTTATTATTAGGTATATGTGAATAGATTAATGGTTTCTATATTATGGCACTTGAACATGCACAAAGGGTGTGATTGCCAGAGAGCATGATGGTGACTGTAGTGTTCAGCAATGAGTAGTTTTGCTAGCTGATGTTTCCCATAAAACACTCCTGGCAGGTGGTTGACGACAACAACTAGTACTATGGTCAAACCGTAGTCATGTGTTCGAACAGTGGCTTTCCTATATATTTTATCCTATGTTTGAAAGGTTGGCTCAACAACCCAACCACCAATCAGAAGGGTGGTATCTTCTTTCGGTGAATCTCCCACAATTGGAAGTTGGCTTATGCTCACCCATCCAACTGCGGATATCTTTGCCACAAGCCTCAGTTTAAATAAGGGTGGTGATGATCTTGATGGGTAGAACTGAATTATGGTTGGCTCCAGCACCAGTCAGAACTACATTAGCTAAGATAATTGCATTGACTATAGCATGTGACTAACTAGCAGCTAGCATTTTTCAGGCAACCACAAGCTGCTACCGACTTTCCTACTTTGCACTTAGATGTCGCCTGAAGTATAGCTCAGTGATTAGTGATTATATTCATTGATAGGTATACAATTAAAAATTATAATTATCCCAATGCAGTCCAATTACATCCCATTAATGGGAAGAAACCTATACATTTGATGAGTGCTGGCATGGCTTGTTTATACATGTTTATACTATATGCATTTGTTCTTTTTCGCTATGGAAATCCATTGGTGGAACATTCCCAGTTTCCGCCTCAATTTCCCCCACTGCCCCAGGCGGAGTCGAGAGAGGCTTTGACATCGTCGTCTCCGTCTTCGTCATTGCCGTCATCGGTGACCTGCTGTGAGAATCAGATTCATCGCACTATGCATGCTATGTATATATAGAATCTAGTATAACCAAATACAAAAAAATATCATATAACGATATATAAGTTAGCATATTAAATAACATAGTATTATACACATTATATATATATGTGTGTGTGATATATATATATATATATGTGTGTGTGTGTGTGTGATGTTTATGGATTTTTTGGATCATCGGATCATCTACCTCCTCCCCATCGAAGCCTCAGGTTCCGCGGTCTCCAAGATCTCCAGCACCCTGGCGGAGCTTCGGGCCATGAACGAAGCGCGCAACCGCCGCAGGCGCGAGGTGCGGCAGTATCTGAGCAGCGACTCGGTGCCCAGAGATGGCGGCCATGGGGAGCTAAACGGCGATTTTTTGTTGGATGTTTACTATGGATAGATATGGATAGATATGGATAGATATGGATAGATATGGATTGATATGGATAGATATGGATAGATATGGATTGAATGAGATTTGATCTAAGTTAAGTTGAAATCTGGAGCTTTCGATGGGTTACTTATGAGCTATTTACCATCTAAAATGAGGATAGAATTATATTTTTCATGTTTTAGAATGATATGTTTCATTCATGTATTTTTTCCTGGATTTTGTTGTTTTTGTGTTTTGTTTTCTGGAGCTTTTACTGGGGGAATCATCCCCAAGTGGCTGTTTTTCATGCTGGTTTAAACATCTATATTATGGGGGTAACATACAGATATAAACAATGATGATTTGATTGATTTATATACATCTACAGTACTTCCTAATTATCCAATTATTAGCAGGAATTAGAAGCCACAATTTTATCTCATGTTATATCCATGTTTTGGCTGGTGGTTTCAGATATTTATTGTTTTTCAACCTTACGAAATGGATGATTGATTGAAATGACGAGCATAATGTTGGGATGGGTTACAACCACCGACCATTTATACAGGATAGCTATCATTATCACATGCATTTGTTTGTTTGTTTGGTAATGGGCTATTGGTTATTATTGTTACTGTTACTGTTATGAGTCAGAGTTTGATATTAGTTATTGTTCAATTGATTTCGGTTATAGTGACACTTTTGTAATTTTGTTGTTGTTGTCGTCGTCATTGTGAATGATATTCACTCCGCGTTATTACTTATCGTTGTTTTGGGCATTGCAAAAGGTTATGATGATATAGATAATATTTGTTTAGTTTACAGTGGGAATAACTTGGTCGTGGTGGTGGCAGTGAGAGAACTGTGAGAAGTGAGAAGGTTAACCCAGAACATATGGGGATGTAAACATGCCAGCAAGTGATCCATCATTATAATGTACTGTGGACAAACAAATGATGAGGATGGAAGAAACATGAGGTAGCATAGGCGGCAAACTGATGGCATATATAATATAAGAGCTCCATTACTTTTTCGATGGATGATGATTTGGGGCCACGCTGCTGGGTTTCATAACTGGTGGTTTGGTGCTTTCTTGTTTTCAATTGTGTTCCCCCTTATTTGGGATTATGGCCGGATTGTGATTCCCACTGATTAGTGTTGGTTAGGGGGATTGAAAGCGTCAATTAATGTCAATTAGGTAAGGATCATTACCTATGGTCGGATTCCCTCTCGCCCAGTTGGGAAAGAGCAGAGGTTCCAGCAGGGCAGTCATGGCCTGCCAGCAAACATGATCACACATGACTCGCATGACCATGGAAGTGCCAAGCAGGAAATTCAGTTTTTCCCACAAAATATAGTTAACGGGACATTTTGCTCCGCAAACTGTTCCAGATTCCCGGAAGTTGTTGTGAACATTTGCCGACCCCCCAACATTCTTTTGTTTTTTTTGTGTTTATAGGTTTTCATCATATCATTTCATCTCATGTCATCTCAAAATATCTCAATGCGACTTAAAACTCATCCTCAAACTCAGGTCACAAGGATTTGTTGAAGATGTTTTTTTTGGTTTTTCCCATTGGTGAATCCTCTTTTGCGGAACCTACTAGGAGTTTGTTTCTTCCGGGGGGAGCAATTAAGCAAATCCAAGGTCAACACGTTTCTTTCGAGCTAGTCAGTCGCATAATGCGTTTCGTGGACTATCGACTCGAGAAGTTTTCCTCGACCCAGCCCCTTGGCCAAGGGATCCAAGGGCAGGTGACGGTGAAAGTTGTGGCTTGGTAGAAATGGCATTAGATGGTTAACTTGGCTTACAACTAGGTTGACTGTGGTTTATATTTATTTAAATGTTGAATAATATTAATACATTTGAATATTTATTTATGTACACATCATACATCTATGTATCTACAGTCAACGGGAGCTATAATCCAACTTATAAACTATGGGGCACCACCTTGTTTGGGATTCATTTTGAATTGGGGATGGGCTGGTGATGTTGGGTACTAACCTTGTATCGTTTCTGGAAGTACTTGACATCCACCTGATTTGTTTGCAGCACTGGGCGAGAAATGTCCAGAGTGTAGGTCAGTGGTTTGCTTGGGAATCATACGGAACTGCCAAAGACTGGGTTTTGGAAGGAGGTTTGGGGCTTCGATAATTTGGATATGGAAGGGATAGGCATATGCATCGATATGCACTTTCAGAGTGTAAAGAGGCTTTGCCTAGGACGTCACGCCCAATTAGTTCACGTTGCGGGTTCCCAAGTGTTGCGCCGGCTTCAGGACTGGGACAAGAATGGGGTGCAATGATGTGACATTTCAAAAAATCAGATTGAATCACCGGCGGACCTCCATTGTTCAACATGAAGTCATGGACACAAAAGAAACCCGGTCGAGCAGCCACTTCTGTGATGATATATTGTTTGCTCATCTAGGGGATTATTTGAAAATCGGGTGTGCATGTTGTCATGTTGTTTTTTCTTGCTGAGTTTGCCACATTAGATTTCCAAATTCATTGCTGCACAGTTCTTGAAACCTCACTGTTGAAGCGTGGTCTAATCCAGAAGTCCAAACCTTCTATCCCAGATCCATGGAAGACTACTCGCCTATGCTGCCTATGCTTGCCTACTTGCGAAGACGGATGGTAATGTTCCAATTATGGTTTGGCTAACGGTCCTTATTTAGATGTCCATATGCCATCCATTCAGGGTCCGGCGCGTCAAGGTTAGATACTTCGTTGATTTCACCCACCTTGCAATTGGAGCCGAGCCCGCGGGGAGAGTTGTTCGGCGGTGACAAACACAACACCAAATACGACTTGAAGCCTCCTGGGAGCCAACTTTAAATATTCTTTAAATCGGGGAAATGTAGTAGATGTGTGTTTTTCTCGTCAGGTAGGCAAAATCCAACAAAAATGAGTTCATATCCAGAAGGTACCTCTTGTATGTTAAATCTTGGAGTCTGGGGATAGTGTCTACCAATTATATTTCTCGTGTTTTGGGTGGGGTGGCTTTGAAACCTGAACAGACCATCTCTTTCCCCCAAGTGTTTACATCCCTCAAGCATAAATCAGCTCCTTCCCGCGGATATATCATGATATATATATAATATATATATACATATATATATATCCTTGAACCGATTCACTTGAATAATGGATTCGAACGTTGGATTCACCGGGAAAACATCTCCAATGATTGAGCCGCTCATTTGGGGCAGCCAGATGGTCATCCCAGATGGGGACGTCCTGGGACGTTTAACAAGTGCCAGCGTCAGGAGCTATATGTGGGGCAAAGAAGCAACTACGTTTTGGAGATGCCAATCTTCAAGCTTTTGACTGACTCTTGACTCATATGGATCCAAATTGGGGAGGCTGTTTTGAAAACTTGAAAACCACAATACTTGTGTTGTTTTCGTTGCTGTTTGTTTCCATATAGTTTCTTTATATTAATGTTGTTCGATGGGGGGTTGGGTCAGTCGCTTCGAAGCCAGGTGGACCATGGTGCCTGGGTTTTTGTCAAAGGCCTTACCAGATTTGGAGGTTTCCTAAGTCATGGGGCTACCTCTAAATCATTTGTTTGAATAGGAATTTCCATCAAATAAACCATCCAGCTATTGGATGCCATTGGGGTATCCCCATTTATCCCCATGTCTCATACCACCCTTTTGGCGGGAAATGATGATTCATCATCTACAAACATCTCAGCAGGACAGGTCCAATCGCGAGACGCCACGTCGATTCACTGCAGACCCGGGATCGGCGGAAGATGGTGGTAAAATGTTGCAAAATATTGAGAAAAAAAATCCTGGTTTAGCGGTTTACCATGGTTTGCCCATGGTTTTGCCGTGTTTTAGCTGCATTTTGTCTTCCAAAGATGACACATGATGACACTCAGGAGTGCTACCATGATGTCTTTGGTTCCTGGGCAGTTGGTGATGCGGTGCCATTGTTGGGAATCAAACTCAACAGCCAAACATTGGACAAATGAGATGGGAAGAAACCGTGGCTGAATTTAGTTGAGTCATGCATGTGATCAAACCATGAGTTTGCCTTCTTACTTCTAAAAAACTACTGAGGACTCGATAGCACCCTTATGTGGACTTTAAAGATTTTTGTGATGTACTCATATGTATTCATTTAACAGCATAAGGCTCTACATTCCTGATGGTTCAGTAAATCCTCAACTGTTATCCCATCATGTCCTGTTTTCCATTGGAACTCTCAGAGTTGCCTCCAGGCTCGGTCTGTGCGGCCCTTCAGAAGAACGTGAGCCACTCAGGGGAGTGGGGGGGGGATCCAATTCCCAAGCAGAACGTGTTCGGGGGGTTCCTAAGTCACTGGGGTACCCCCAACAGCTGGATGGTTTATATACGTATATATATATATATATATAATGGAAATTCCTTCTATAAATGGATGATTTGTGGGTAGCCCCATGACTTAGGAAACCTCCATATCAATCCATATCACAACAAGCCCCGCCACCCGAAACAGGTTGTGATTCTGAGCCTTATGTAGTAGGTTACCTGGCGCAACGTTTCCAGAAATTTGGATGAATTGGGAACAATTACCATGGAAACACT
Source organism: Cladocopium goreaui (assembly GCA_947184155.2). Classification (NCBI taxonomy): domain Eukaryota; class Dinophyceae; order Suessiales; family Symbiodiniaceae; genus Cladocopium; species Cladocopium goreaui. The sequence goes on from CAMXCT020001336.1 coordinate 363,314, forward strand.
GTGTTCTTTTGGTGGCCAACAAATTGAACAGGATATTTTGGGTATGAGTGGGTGATTGTAAATTTTCCCATATAAGTTTAATATAGACAATAATATCCAACCCAATCATCCCAAACCAACTGAAACACAGGTCTACGAAAAGGGCGAGAACGTCTTCATCGCTGGCTCTTGGGTTTCTTGCCTCTACATCACCGCGACTGGACACTATGCCTACATCGAAGGCACAGCGCGGGATCTCATGTTTGCCGCCGAAAAGTCGAGTGGTGTCTTCAGATGCATGGATGGATTGTGACTACAGTACCCTTGTTAAGGAGGTCAAAAGATGATTTGTGTTACAGTAGGTGATAATTAGTAGATGTGTGAAAATTAGAAAGCAACCAAAACATGTACTAAAAAGACATTGGTTTGCTGGACAATCTCCACTTTATAATTATTTATGTATATATATATAGTTCGATGGTTGTCCCGCAGTTTCCCATTTAAATTTTCCCATTTTTGATGGGGATTTTCCAATCATCAGCGGAGCGCGCATCGGTCCAAGTCTGCAGGCTTTGATACGGACGGTGAAAGTCTGGAATTTTCGAAGACCAGGCTGCCGGAGCTGGAAATTTGATAACGCAGGTTTTTTCTGTCTTAAGTGACGGATTTTTTCGGCTACAGGCACCTATAGAACATTAGATGAAACTTCTTTGTTGGGCTGCTAGTTGACCATAAGATTCACCTGGGGCGCAGTGAGTCTTTTACATCCTGACGATTCGTCCATTGATTTGACACGTGTTCGACATTCTGTTGAGCTCGGCCTGACATTCTGTTGAGCTCGGCCTGACAAAACAAGACAGTACAAGACACAATCTCAAATTGTCATGGGTTACATGACATAACCGGCGTTACCAGTTATGGATTTTTAGAGCTATACTACCATCTTATCTATGGCATTCTATAGTTCAACCTCCACTTTTCGGGATGATGTTTAGAGAGTACCACGAGTTTGATCCAGATCAGCAATTCTTCCCAATGTGATGGGATGTCAAAACATTCAGGATTGGTATATATAGGTATATTTATATTTACATGCATACATATATTGCAAATATATTATTATTATTATTATTATAAATTTACCATAATATATCATATGTATGTATATCCATAGATCCCAGCTGCCCAGCTATTTTGCTGCTTAGCATTTCAATCTGATGACGGGGTGGGACCAATGCTTCAGGTGGTTTGGAGAACTGAGCCTCTACGCTGAGGGCACTCTGCACCAGCGCCTCGACGAAACCACTAGCGTCACCTATACGAAAGCACCAGCCTTCAATGCAAATTCTCCAACGAACATAGCCATCGAATTTGATACTTGTTGGTTGGTTGGTTGGTTGGCTGGCTGGCTGGTTGATTGGTTGGTTGGCTGGCTGGCTGACTGGTTGGTTGGAGAATTATCTTAACGATCCATTTTTTCCATCTTAAAGATCCATGATACATGTAACATCATGTAACATTATGTAACCATATCTTAAAGATCCATCCATGGACCATGCCGTTGGACCTCGCAACGCCGTTGCAAGGTCCACGTTGATCGCGGAGAGCTTCGCGGAGACCTTCACTTTGACCGGTCAGGACCTGGCCGAGTGCGTGAAGCAAAGCCGTGGCTGTCGCTGGGACGACCATTGCTGATGGTGAAGGAAAATGATGATCCTTAAGTTGGGATTCTTAAAAAAAAACATGTAGCGGGGAATGGAGGATAATGGGGATAGAACTTATCCGGGATATTCCGGGATAGATATATCCGGGATATTGTGGAGATATGATGGGGATATGCTGGTGGTATGATGGGGATACAAGCAACAATCTGATACATGATATGGGTTTGCCTGAAAATGGCGTACCGCCAAATCACTAAATCCACTGGTCTAGAATCTCATGTTCCCTATCAAGAGACGTTTGTTATTTTGCGATATTCTGGGCTATACGGCTATACCCAATTTTCAAACGGACCCTTATACTGTAGATCCCCGGAGAAGTATGGATCAATTGAAGTTTGTTTGGACAAAAAAAAGGCTGTTTGGATTCGATGGGTTTGTACCAAGGTATGCCATGTTGATTTAGTGGGCAACGCCTCATCACCTTCAATATTGAACTTAAATTAATCAGGGTTTATTCAATCCGAGCTTAACAATGCCATGCAGTGTCCCAAGAAACCTACTTTGACGTGGAGAATCTTCATTAATTTTATGACAGATCTTCAGATTGGCGTTGATCCAGAATTGAATTGAAGCTGTTTTAGCCAGCTCGCCATGAGAAAACATGTCTTTTGGAGGTTTTGAGTCTTGATCCGGAGATTGTTTGTGTTCTCCTGCATCAAGCCAGTTGTGAATGGGACGTGGGCGGAGTGATTTTGCGCCATTTTAGGACGTTTCATATTCCGCTTTAGAGGCATTTTTTGGAGGGTAAGAGCGATCAAAAACTAGAAATGATGGCCTCAGTTTAGCAGGTTTCGGTCCTTGCTGAGAAGGCTTCTATCATCTGAGGTATGTCCATGTTTTGCGACTATGCCAAGGCGGAGTGAGGGTGGAAGGGTAATTAGCATCAGAAGATTTACATATCTGGGTATATCAACAAAGCTGCTTTGACAATTGTCATATCTATTCTTGATTCTTTTGAGGTCTAGCATTCTGGGAATGGGCTGCGAGGGAGTTCGATCCCACTTTCTAAAACTCTGCGCAGGATCTGTTTGCCATTATGCGCACTAGATGCCTCCAAATATGCAGGTGGTGACTGGGAACCATACAGTATACAGCCGGCACAGAACTTGCAACAGAACCAGCAAAGTTCGATCGTTGGCATATAAGAGCCGTGCATATGGAAGGGTTGTGAGTTTGTCTGAAAATGGGGTGCCCGCAAATTTGATGATATTTGATGGTTGATCACAACTTTCCCTATTAAATTGTTCCTTTCTGGGTATTTGTTGTATAGCCCATATGTAGAGACACATCCATGTATATCCATGTTTCCGCATGATAAACCCACGGATTTCCACAGTGTGTGCGGCATGACCTCAGGACTTTGTAGCGGCCATGCAGGGTACTGCCAGCAAATGTGGTGATGAGGATCAAGTTCCCTGGCAAAGAATTCCGACAAAGGACGTTGCAGGCAATGAATATACACACCCCAAGGGATTGTCATTTTTCTTGTGCTTGAAGCTATGTGTTATGATGTGTTATGTATTTCAAGTTGTTGCAATGTAATATTTATAAACGCGTATCTATGCCTTTAATACACCTGTATAATTACTTGTACATGTTTACAATGATTCGGCCTCGATGTGCTATACATGGATATTCATTGGTTACAATTTTCTTTCCAGGGCAGATTTTGGTTTGATTTCTGACCATTTTCTGTAGATTTGTCCATTTCAAAATAACAATTACCATTTCAAGAAAAAACTTACCACTTCATGTTTTCATTTTTGAGTCATGATGAATCTGCCCGGGTATTTCCGCCCTTATCCCGGGAATTTCCGCCCAGAAAAATCGACACATTTTTACTATACGCAAAGTAGAGTAAGATCAGCCCAAAAGGTACGAAATCCAAAATTGACCACAGTAGTCAAAAAATGACCATTTCCAGCTCCTTCACAAGAAATCCGCCCTAAGGGCAGAAATCTTGCAAACGGACAATTATTTGTGTCCTTTCGAAGATCCAGGTATATATAAACATATGCAGCATATATTATGTACATATTTATGTATGTATATATATATATTATATATGTATGTGTGTTATCTCGCAAAATCAGGATGCCCGGAAACAAGATGGGAGGGGCATTCCCTTGACCCAAGTATCGGCATCGTCCTTGTCGCTGTGGGCTGCCGCGAAGACTTGAGCGAAGAACAATCCTTCGAATATTTAGGGGTTTCTATAAATGGGTGGTTGGGTGGTACCTCCAATACCTGGTGTACAATGGAAAATCCATCTATAAATGGATGATAAATGGGGGTAATTCCATTTTAGGAAACCTCCATTTAGGTACTTCTACATTTTTGATCCCCTCCTTGAGTATGTTTATCGTGCTGCGTGCCTGTAGGGACGTTTTTTTTTGTAGGATGATGTGTACAGTACATGTATATCGATACTAAGATATCAAATATGTATGATATATGATTTACTGTTTTTGTTTAAACTATTATTGGGATATGTTTAAGTTTGTTACAACGTTGGTTCCGAGCACGTGACAAACCCGGGATTTACCTCCTCCCAAGCAACAGTTTGACCCTGATAATTGCCACTTTTCGGAGTAATGTAGTCCTCCAACCTATGAAGGCAGGCGTGTCATATTAATCAATCTTAGGGATGGTAGATAGCTAGATAACTAATTAGATAGCTAGATAGCTAGACATCCAGATAGATAGATAGATAGATAGATAGATAGATGTAGACTGTAGATTAGATATGTGTGGATATATCAAAACATATGTGGATATATATATATATATATTTATATGTTATGTTATATGTGTGTATCACTAAGGTTCATGTGGCGGCGGAGTGTTGCAGGAAGAATCAGCACTACCAGGAGCTTCATGGGGTGAGCATGCATTTCTGCCATCAGAAGGTTAGTCTAATGATAGCTAGGTTGGTTTAGAATAATGGTTTCTAAATAACTAGGTAGATTCACCATGGTTTATGGTAGGTACATCTATTGTCAATGGTAATTTCAACCCCGAAATAATAACCTGCCGTTGATCAATTTGGGGAGCAGCCCCAAAAACTGACGATTTGCTACCAAGATGTATCCCCCACTTAAACGCACATGGGGGTTTATATATCCAGATTTTGACTTTACATACATGTACCACCATTTTCATTCATTTTCCAGATCTAAATGGTCACTAATGTGGAATTCACTATAAACATCCATAAGCCGCCCCGAATTATCATCGGTAACAGGGGACTTTTGTCTCAACCATCGCACGTAAGATTACTATACCCTATTTTATACACTCACTACATCACTACGATTGCAGTGTTTGCAGCTTGCGACTGTGGATTGCGCATTATAGGAGGGTAGACTTTGATATAACTCATTTTATACCACTGATCCATGGACGCAGGATTGGAAAGTCTCTTAAGACTTAAGACTGGAGAAGAAAAAAGACGGTCGACCCTCAATAATGTTGCCGCCCCATAGTGGAGCTTTTTTCAGTAAATGCCAAGATGCAGGGAAAGTGATGATGACCGTGTAATCCAACAACTACGGCCAGTTAATGGGAGTAGGACTAGGATATATTATGATTCATGATAAACCGGTTGAATTGGCAGCAGCCTAATTTCAGACAAAGCCATATGTTTTTTTTGGAGATTCAAGAGATGATGCTCCTGACTCTTCTATCCTGAGTGAAACCATCAGCCAGGAGATTTCAAGCATTTGTTTTCACAGGTCAATCAATCGATCTCCTTTAAAAGTCCCAATTGGAGTCTCATTTCTTGAGGGGTCCTCAAATTTCCCCACATGGTATCTAAGCCTTTTGGCATGCCACCCAAAAGGCGACGGTCTGGGTTTGCGTCAAGATTGGGCGCCTCAAATTGTATCTTTCGCTACTCACAGTTGGTGTTTGCAGAGGAAACATATACGAAAACTTTAACACCCATTGCACAACTACGGTAGTACCATGGGTGGTGAAGAATCACCAAATATTTTTTTCCACTTCGCACTTGGAGGGTGATCCATGATCAGTAAGCCCCCCTTCGAAAATAAAGTTACCCAAAACCCCAATTGTTTATCATCACTTTTCTTCTGGAATTTGCCACAAAATAGACGTAGACGTATACCCCGTTTTTCAGGTACACCTTACGCATCAGATGGTTGATTCTCTTCCTATTATATAATACAACATAATATATCATATATTCCACTATTATCATCCATTATATTTATTGATATACAGTATATCCCACTATATATATATAGTCTTGTAAATGCGATGATGTTCTCATTTGTGCCGATGATTTCTCATCGCCAGGAGCTGTATCCCGATCCGAAGACTCGGCTCCATAACATCCAAATCCCAACCACCAACAGTAACGGTGGAGATAGCGATGCTTGGCACAAAAAACAACAACGGGGCAGGTCGGAACGGTCGAGTTTCCATGGGAAACAATGGGGAAGAGATATGGGAAAGAATGGAGAAGAAATGCAGTCAGAGAATGCTGGACATATGTTGTCCAATGTTCTTCCAAGAAGCACATATAGCTATGAGAATGCTAGAGACCTAAACAGTAAAAGGATGTAATTTGACCATCGGAAATGAATGGTTGGAATTCAACCAATAAAGCTTTGGGGGTCAAGTGGGATTGGCCATTAGAAATATCGCCAAAAATGACTGGTGGCATTTGCTTTTTGAATCTTTTTGAGCCATACAGGACTGTTGGGGGTGCTTGGGACATTGGCGTCGCACATGGAACCCAGGAGAACCACCTCCACTATTGCACAGAAACACCGTCCAACCCCAGGATGCCAAATACAACTTTGGGGTGTTTAGTAGACATCGTTTTTTTTTTTTGTGTGTGTGTGTTTTTTTCCCACAACCTTTTTTTTGGGAGGGAATACTACCAAATGCAACATGTTATATATAACATATACCACATGTTTTTTTCATATAATAAATATCATGAATCATGAATATATACTTATGCATACAATACCACAGTCTATAAATGCAGGGTGTTCGGCGGTAGCAATGCGGCTTTTTTTCACAGGGAGAATACATCATACTTATCAAAGCTCGTTTTGCTGATGGTTTGTGACCAATGGTTAATACCCCAAGAACATATGAATTAACATTTATGGGAATTCCAGGATCCTAAACTGCAGGTATTCTACCGTATAAGGCTTAATATAAGGCCATATTTTATGGGCATATTCCCTGAAATGTAGCCCTGAATCAATATGTTGTGGGCAAAAAAAAGGCAGCCCAGGATTCGCCACAAGTCGCCAGGATCGGAGCCAAGAACTGATGCCATGGGTCGGAGCCCAAGAGTTTTTTGTTCGGGGAGGGTGCTTAAAATAGAAGACCCCAAGTCACCATGGGTGTCAAGATGTGTCAATATTCAAATTGGTCTAATTTCGGATTTGGGGATACCCCCATTTCAGGAAGCTTTCGTATACCCTGGATATAATATATGTATATATGGGCGTTTCCTGGAATTGGGGAGCCCGCAAACTGGATGGTTTATAATGGAACATCCTATCTATCAACATGGATGATTTCGGGATACCCATATTCTACGAAACCTCCATATGCACACTTGGATACATATATATATATATACATACATACTATAGGAAAGTATTATCAATCTGAGACACACACACACATATATATATTATATACATTATGGATCTAATACTATGATAGTATATACTATGGAATATACTGTGGTTGCGAAATCCTGCAAGAGTTGGTAACTATTGGGATTCGAATGGGGTAAAGCATCAAGATTTGTAGGTGAACACGGTGAAGTAAGGGAGTTCCCCTTGACTCATTCAAACGAGGCAATGTTAATTAAAACGCTTCCTGTACATGGAGATAGGTGGCGAAAAGTGGGGGACCATGTTTGATTATCCGATAGTTCATTTGTGGATGGAATCCCTGTCAGGATTTGAGACTTTGATTATGTTTCACCGCACCAAGAAAAAGGCGTAATACCATGAAAAGAGAGCCGTTCGGCATTTTGATAGACAGACAGGGTAGATTTACGCATCACGGATGTGCCAGGAATGAAGAACTCATGAGAAATCAATCACTATGGTTACAGGTCAACTTTGTTTTACCCCTAAGCAGGCTCGATGGATAGCTTTTGAGTCGCCTGACAGTAGTAGACTCAGCGCTTAGATTCTTAGATTCTGGGAGGGGCGCCAAGTCTGCCACTTATTCAATGATATTTATTGAATCCTTCTCTGGCTGGTGGTTTCAAATAGTTGTCTGTTTCTTGGTGGTTTAACGATAAAAAAGTGGTGATAAGATGGGTGTAAAACAGGGATGTAGTGGGTATGATATCAAATCATGAACTGGCTTAGTCGTTTAAACTATGTTTTTCTTCAACCATAGAAATGAGATTATTCTCCCCAATGATCCCCAAAAACCCTTTATATACATATACTAGACCCTACTGATCTAGGGTCTTTGCTCTCCTGATTTTCAGCGGTTTTAAAACCAGCGATTTTCCCCAAGTCCCGTATGATTGCTCCCAAGGTGTTGCACATGTCGTTCAACTCATGTGATTCCGGGGTCCCTGGGTGCACCAAGGAGGGCGACAATCTTGAACAAGGGGCACCTTGAGTGGCACTCTGGGTGCGACCTGGGCCTTAGTGAATGGTATTATAACCCCGGAATCCCTCCAGGAAGCCAAATTCAGGATTTATTTTTTTATTCAGGATTTATTTTTTAATGATTTTAATATGGTTTTGATATGATTTGAAGATATGAATTTGATACGCTTTGAGTTTGGGGTTATGAATTTAATATGGTTTTGTTATGTCTTTATGGTTTGGGTTGTGGTTTAGATATGGTTTTGGATATATGATTTTGATATGGTTTTGATATGGTTTGGGAACGGAGCGCCTTTTTCAGGGTTCCCCATGGGTTGGCTTCAAGAAAGGAAACAGAAACAGCCCCGGGACAGGCTTTTGCTCGATTTCTCGAGGGTTTTTGTGGTTTTAATATGATTTTGATAAGGTTTTGATATGGTTTTGATGCGATTTTGATATGATTTTGATACGATTTTGATATGATTTTTGATGTGATTTTGATATGGTTCCGGTGGGTTGGTTTCAAAAAAGGAAACATTCAAAAACCAGGGACATGCTTTTGGTCAATTTCTCGATGGTTTTTGTGGTTTTGATATGATTTTGATACTGTTTTGATACGATCGTGAGGGTGAAGTTGTGTTTTCCCAAGTTGAGCCCCAACCATTGAGGAATTCGCATTTCCCAACCTAAAGCAAGCCAATCAGGTGCACAGGATACCACATGCGCAAATGAAACCCCATCCAAATCACAGTTTTGACCCACATCAAGAAACATATCTGAATCCATATCGAAATCACAACTGAAACCGTATCAAATTCAACTGCAAAACCAGGCCAGAAACAAAACATAACAACAAATATATCAAACTCATTAAAACATGAAAATCCTCCATCCTAGAGACTTCCGATGTTATAAGAATGGTAGGTATGCGCGGGATCTAAGAGTAGGGCAAGAGCCTATGGTTTGCCCGGAACTGGAAATGGTGTTGATGATGATGATGAAGCTGGCTCGGGCAACTGTTCCATGGAGATGTTTTTTTTTTTTAATGTTGTTTTCTTATGGAAACCCCTAAATGCAGCCCTAATTGCGGTATGGTTATTTGTTACATGGGGGCAGATTGTTATATCTTATGTAGACCCTAAATGAAACCCTAATTGCGGTATGGTTACTATAATTGTTCCATGGGGCGTGGAAAATATTATGTTTTATGTGTTCGCATGCAACCTAATAGGGGTACAGTTCTCTTGCAAGCCGCAGTGCCATGGTCAACTTCGTCAGCGCAATATCATCTCTTTTGTTTGATCTCATTGGAAATTCATTGGTTTTTACGCTATTCTGTTCGTGGGCAAACCACATGGTCCGCGCGTAAAATTAGCCATCGGCCATCGGCCATCGCCCACCTTGTAAATTAATTCAGTCAAACACAGCGACCCCCAATCGGTTTTGTTCAGCTCCTCATTGTTTTTCGAATGTGTTTGATGATGTTTGATGTGCGTTGTGTCCACCTGCCCCTTGGAAAGGTTATCCGCAATCATAGATGTCCTTTTCCCACTGGTTGATGAATAGATGGTAAATCTATATACAACCGGCGCACCAAGTCGGAATCATCGCCAATGGACCATAGAAAATGGAGGATGGATGGTACCCTAATGAAGTGGCCTCATCAAAGATAGACACGCCAAAATGGCCCAAAATGCAACGAAAAGTGTTTTGTCCTCCCGGCCGCTGATACACGCCAATTGTTTTCTTGGCCAAATCTTTGTCGTTTGCCTAGTTTGCTTCCTAAATCTTTGCTGAATCTTCAGTTTTGCTCACAGAAACCCTGTGGTTTGCTGCTTACATCCTTTAAATTTCCAAAAAAAATCCAAGAACTATCTATAAAACAGCCAGGACATACATTATAAAACGGCCAGGAAATACCTTAAAATCCCTCAAATTAAATCCCTGGGTTTTGTATCGTTTTTTGGTTGAAACAAGATTCAGCTGGGCGCACTGAGGATTCGAACACGCCTGGCAGGGCATCACGCAACGGCTCGAAGGAATCCATGGAATCAGCCACTTGGCCCGAAGGGCACGGAAATTCCCAGGGACCATCGGACCATCGGACCTTCGGACCATCCCCAACCCTGGATTTTGAGTATTTCAATCCTTCAGTTTGTTGCTAAAAATGAACAGCAACCATAAACAGCAAAAACAATATATAACTGTTGTGGACTAGCAACGATTGACATTGTGAGGACAAACGCCCGATAAAACTAACCTGGAAAATCATGGGGGATTCATGGGGTTTAACCATGGATTTAACATTAATGGAATAGATTCTAAAGATCCAGCATGTTCCCAAGTAAACGCTGTTGAGCCCACTCAAACCCACTCAATGTTTGTGTCAACAAATTGTTCATTCAATCCCCATAAGATCCCATTTCATCATCCCAAGCGAAATGAAATAATGTGAAAAAAAACGATATCATCCCATAAACAAATTACTTTACTTCGTGTGATCCCCACCATGACATTTATACATTTTGTTACTGGCAAATCTTCTGGCATTCTATCTGACATATTTTCTGGCATTCGATCTGGCATTCTATCTGGCATATCTTCTGGCATTCTACCCTTTGGTGATTCAAGAGTTGTAGGCCTGATGGGGTGCTTCAACTTTTTATAGTAATAGCCACGAGGTTTTTCTAAAAAAAAAGTTGCCTAGTTTTTGGCCATTTTTGTTCCCTTGTGTTTGGGGTATTTGGAGCCACCCTGCCCAATATTCCCGACTAATACCTCCTTGTTCCCATGTTCGTTTGGTGCTGGATCTATGTTTGGGGGATCATATGGGGGGCGCTTGATGTGGGGGAGAAGGGATTGTGAACAATTATCCTGAGGTAAACATATAGAAAGATATTGAAACAAAACAACATGAAACAACTTGGTTTCCCGGGGAATTATGTATCGTGATCTACAAATTGGTGGGTTCAGGATCTATGTGAATTCACTGGGGGCATATGGGTGTGTGTGAAAATGGGGTGCCCCCAATTCCAACTGATGATAATCATTTGTTGCACTTAGAAGTGCCTACGATGATTACCTGATTGTTGGACATGCCTACGTGTTGTTTAATGTACAGTACCCGCCATATGCCTTGCAACTAATTTAGCTCCAAGTGAATATCCATTTCCAGATGCTTTGAGGGAAGGTCTGCAGGGAGCACCTACATTTGGCGTAAGCATGATTCTCTCTGAACAGTACTACGCCACACTGTTGCTTGTGAAATCCCAGCATTTGACGGGCTAATTTTTTGGGTTGCATGCCGTTAGACGACGTGTACAATGTGTATCACAGTGTAATGGTTTGATGCAATGTACTGTAATGTAATGTGATGTAACGAATTGCAATGCAGGTTAATGCAATGTAACGCAAGGAAATGTACTGTAATGCCATTGTAATGTGACGTACTGCAATGTAATGTCTATTGTAATGTGACGTACTGCACTGTAATGTCTGTTGTAATGTGACGTACTGCAATGTAATGTCTGTTGCAATGTGGCGTAATGTGATGTAATGTGATGTAGTGTCATGTAATGTGATGTGATGTGATGCCATGTGATGGCATGCGTCTAGCTATGCCTGTCTAAGTTTATTTATTCGCGTTTTTTGGTTTTAAGGATGTTTTATATGCATAGTATTTGAAATATTCAAAATACATGTGGTATATATATATATATGTAAGTCATATCATATGTGTGCGCAAGGCGTAAAATCAACAAGGTGTCTAGGTGGTACAGCGCGAGCGTTATAAGAATGTTGGTTGCCGATGGCCAGGGTCCCTCAATTTCTGATCGGAAAGGCCCCACGTATTATATGTCAGTATATATGTACAATTATTCGGTCGAGGGTCCCTTAATGTCTTAGCAAGTTCTTAATGTAGTATTTCACAAGCAGTCAGATTTGAAGATGTAAGAGCGGGGTTGCCTCTGCGCAGCTCCTTTCGTGAGTTTGACTCCGCCATCCTTGCGCTGCTTCCCAGTGGCTCCTGGGCACAAAGGAACAGTTACCCAGTCTCCTCTACAGAAAGCTTTTACAAACGCATACATGATTAAGAAATTGAGGAGCTGGATTTCTTAGTTATGTATTGAGTTGAATCCTTACCCGGTGACGTCTCCTCTACACAAGGCTCTTATAAACCCTTACATGGTTAAGAAATGTTAAGAAATTGTAGTTATGTATTGAACTGAACCCTTACCCGGTGACGTCTCCTCTACACAAGGCAGCACAGGCAAGGCAAGGCAAGCCAAGGCAACAGAAGCCAAGGGTACAGATGACCTAGAGTGAGTCTGGCTGGTGTCTGGCTGAAGCTGTTGCCAGCAGTCTTGGTGACCATGTTGTGGTACGAACCTCGGTTGGTCCTCCCCCCTTGCTTGTCATTCCCAACCGTGCCGCAGTTGTGCAAAGTTCATCTTGGCGGGTATTTGGTTGCAAGGGAGGCTGGCCCCATTTCCCGCTACAAATGCAAAGAAAATTGGGCAGGGGCGCAAAGGGGCTCCTTCACATGCATCTAAATTTCTCAGCCTTTAAAATTTCAGGGTCCCTCAATTTCTTCACTTCCATTTGCATACATATATATACATATATATATATACATATATATATATTCCACAAAACATATATGCGGCAAAAAGACCATCCCCGCATTTTCTTATAGAAGGAATTCTTATACAGTGCCTGGGCTGTAGTTCACCGTCTCCACGGCCGAAAAAACAAATTGGCTGTCATCGTTGATCACCGTTGAAGCCCATTAAAATTGCCATTGATTTAGGGGCTGATATTTCTTTAACGTATGTATTCTTTAACCAGCCAAACATCAGATTGTTATATAGTTCTAAGTCTATTCCCATGAGCAATGAAAAATCACCAGTATCGTTGATTAGTATCACCGCAGTTTCCATTATTCATTGGTTAGTTAATCCCAATGATTCACGGTTTGAACCCACTAAATCCCATATATGTTATGCATTTATATTTGTATAATATATGTAAATCTTCTTTACAATATTAGGGATCGTTCATAAATAAATAAATAAATAAATAAATATATATATATATATATCATATATATTCAAATTTACATGTGCATGGGGACAGAGGGACTGTCTATTTGCATATATACACATTGGAGTCTTAGCAAAAAAGTATATATATATATATTTGTAACGTACTATAATATATATGTATATATATATATTGAATATATTTATTCACATTTATTTACAAATGTATATATGTTTATTATTATTTTATGTTTTTTTATTGATTATTACTATTGTTTTTGTTTTTCTGTTTAACCATACTATGATTGTTGATGTTATTATTGTATATTATATTTATGCATGTGATGTATTTAATTTCTTGTGTATGATTTTCGACATATTTCATTTCTATACATGTCCCTATGGTATATCAGTATCATATCACCATTCATTCTGCTGAACTATGTTGAAATCCGGAATCCGTACGTTTCATCGGGCCCCGTTTTCAGCCCCTACGCTTTCGCAGGTGAAAGAAGAGGAATTCCGAGAGCACGAGGGCGAACGGGCCCTGCGCCGCTCCTCCGCCACCAAACTGACGGATCCAGGCTGGGTGAGCGGCTTCCAATGTGGCTAGGATTCGACATGGACCCCTTCAAAACACAACATGTTTTACAGCCATTACAAAAAAAAAACTTATCAGAACCATTAAAAAGAATTGTAACCATATCCTGACCACCACAAAATGAGGAATAGCAGCATGTTGTTTAATCAAGGGGTGGCACATGTTTATTAATAGGGAAGGACCAACCCAAAGTAGTACTGCCATATTTTTTGGAATGTGGGTGTTGGTGAATTCGGGGATGATTATTAATATGAACTTAACATTATTTGAAGTATGGCAAGGGGTTAGCTGCTGAGTTTGAAGAAGTATCTGCATTGAGCCTGAACATTGCGAAGGCTGTATTTATCCCCCTCTGGGATGCTCGTGATTTAACAAATGTGCGACGACTTGTCCAAGAACATTGCCCTGCCTGGAAACTGGTCTCGAACGCTCACTTTGCTAGATATTTGAGATTCTTAGTCGGTCCCGCTGCTGATTCTCATCAATGGGATGCCCCTTCGCAAAAGTTTGTGGACAGGCTTTACACGTGGAGCGCCCTCACTGGTGGAAGTTTTCTCCGGTCGAAGATGTTTAAGACCTTTTCGTTACCCAGCTTGTCATTTGTCATGCGATTGGTTGACCTGCCTTCAAACATCAATTAAATCCAGAGTCTTTGTGTCAGGAAACTTTCCCCTGGACCGGGTAATTGGATCTCCATGCGTGACGCTCAACATCTCCAACGCAAATGGCACTTTCCAATCGAACTTGACGATTTCCACATTCTGTCCTTGGCCATTCGGGTTTGGACATGGCGCCAAGTAGGGGCACGATGTGAAGAAGCGGTTCGCGAATTAGATGGTGCTTTTGCCAATTGATGCCAATTGTCATTGTCCTTTTCCAACCTGGTTTTCTCTCAGTTTTTACCGTGTCCTTTGGAATGCTGTTTTGGAGGTTCGCTCTCGGGGTATTCTTGAAGGGTTTCTTTTACAAGCTTGTAACCAGTGCAGTCTCCAACAAGCTTTAGTAAAAACATTGAAACTGAAGAATGTGACGCCTTATTGCCCTATTCTTCGCTTAGAAGACAAATTTGACAGATGGCGTCTTTCGGAGCGAGGCGACATTGCTTGTCGCAGAGCCTTGCGATGTCTTCAGCACATCTCAAAACATTCACGCCCTGCAGTTGTCATCACAGTACTATTTTGCGCGTTTGGTTCAATGGCTGGCCAACCGCCCGTAGAATGCGAAACATGCCTTCCAATCAAGCAACTCAGAGATGCAACCTTGGTTGCCAACTTTGTGAAGATTCTATTGAACATTATTCGTGCTGCAGTGCTGCCGTATTTTTTGGAAATTTTGCTGCTCCCCCCTTCCCCATGGTTTGGGAATTGCTTCCAGGCACAGATCAAAGGAAAACTTTTTCATGGTGAATTACGATTTATGCGAGAACGATTTTCTGAAATTGGCTCGTGCAATTTCTTTTTCCGTTGGTGCATCACCCGTGGAGCCCTCCAGCAATCTCAATATTGATATTGACAAGGTGCTGATGCTTCTGGTTAAGCAGGCAGCTGCTGGTTTCAACGCTTCGATGGAAATTTTCGCGCCTTCCCGCAATGCTACCTTGTATGACATTGACACGCCTATCCTGTCACAACATGTCACAACTTGGAATCTGATTCTCCAACATCTTCAACGACTGAGAGGGAAACTATTGTTCAAGGAGTAATTTTGTCAGTTTGCTGGTGTGCCCAGCCCCCTTTGCGCTTTGCAGTTTTCTTGCTTTCATTCCCATGAAAAAATATAAGCAGTTGATTAGACTGCACGGTTTTCAATCATTTTGAATCGCCCTGACCCAGTTCAATCCAAGACGCATTCAGCTAGGCAACAAACCATGATCGATAGCTTGGATGGCCGTCCATGTGCTCGGATTCTCCCTTGCCCCTTTCAAGATCTCAGACGAATGAAATGTGTTTCAGTATATTCGGAGATACCCCAGGTCCGAACTACTTATACTATCCATGTTTCCACAACAAACCTTCACATAAAAACACAAAAAAATAGAAACCATCAATAAATCTCTTCAATCCGTTTTAAGACCTTTTTTTCGTCCACTCGTCGTCCAGTCCCCACCGAGCCAGGGCTTCTGGGTTGGCTTACGGCCTTGAGCGAATTGGATCAGAGCTTAGCCGCGAGACTTCAGGTGGGGTTTACAAAGCAGATTATAACTAGAGGGGCGCTACGCGCTACCTTGTACCTCAAAAAAATCATTTATCTAGAACACATCATATGCAATGTCAAGTCTGGTAATTGCCACCTTCTGCAATGATAGGTGCTAAAAGTAGATACACTCACTCCATTCGCTCAGTGCACTGCCGTCCTCCGGGATATCATTTCCTGTTCAGCAATTCTTCGTTGGATAGACTTCCAACATCCCAAAAGGCAGAAATCCAAGTCAAAATTGGACAGTGCGATACATTAAAAATCGAAGGTCGCTGCCCCAAAGAGTGGATGGTGGTTCACCACCATTGAGTCTTTGATTTCTTCTTTGGTGCTTTCAAAGGGATTTTGATCATTCTTGGGGGGTACCCTTTTACCCAGTCTTGGGGGGTACTCTTTAACAGCCCTCACAGCCGTGGGATCAAACATGTGATTTAGAACTTGCGTTAAAATGCTTCCAAATAACGGGAGTTCCTATAAAGTGGTGGACTCAAAAAAACGTTGGTTTCGATTTTGCTATTAAAATTTGCCAAATGGAGATGGGCCATCTATGAAATATATACACCTGTAATCACCTTTATAATTTATAATAATAATCTATAATGTCCTGTAATACCAACCGTATCATATACCTATATTGTTCACCACTGCATTCAAGGACTGAAGCCCCGTGGCCAGGAGCTTTTGCCGGAGTTGAATACCGAATTCTCCCCGCATATCGCATCTTAGCGGCTATGCCACCTGGGACCTGGTGATACCTGGTTCCGTGTTGTAGTGATGGCTAGGCTGTGGCGAATCCGATCTTTTGGGAACATGAAGGCTATGAGATCCTTGCAGCGGGTAAGCCAGGTAAGCATTGGCAAACTAGGCCAAGTTTGAATGGATGACTGGGTATATTTTAGTATATATATATATTACTATATATATATAACATATATATAATATATATATATAATAATAATAATTATTATATATATTTAATAGATATAATAGATATAATATATATATATATAATATATATATAACATATATATATAATATATATTATATTTATAACATTTAATGTATATATATAATATATAATATATAACATATAATTTATATATATATAATTTATATATATAGAATAATATTTAAATATATATATATATATAATCTTTTTAATGGATATAATATATATAATATACTATATATATATCATAACTATAATATATATAATAAATATATCATATATAGAATACATACAATATGTATCATATAAAAAATATAATATATTTATATTATTTGATGTTCATATATTATATACAATATATATATATGATGGTTATATATATATATTAAATATATATATATATCTAAATATCATATTTATATATAATATTTATCCATTTAAAATACATACAATACGTATAATAATATATATATATATATATTTTTTAATTTATTTAATTATTTATAATATAATATGTAATATATAATATATAATTTAAAATATGTAATATCTTATATTAATATATATACTATATATAATGCATATATTATAATATATATATATGCTATATAATATAATATATGTAATACATATAATATATGTGAAATATAGAATATATATTATATATTTAATATTTTATATATTTTATATATTATATATATTATTTAAATATAATATATATATATCTTATTTAATATATATATATATAAATATTTAATTATATATAATATATATACAATATATAATATACAAAATATATGTATAATTTAATATATATAAGATATTTAATATATATAACATATACAATATATATAATTTATATAATATATATAATATATAATATATATATAATATATATATAATATATTTAATTATATATAATTAAATATAATATTTATAACATATATAATATTTAATATATAATATATATAATATATTTAATTATATACAATATATATATATAATATAATATATAATATATATAATATATAATATATATAATATATATAATATATATATAACATATATAATGTATATAATTTACATAATATATATAATATATATAATATATATAATATATATTTTATATAATATGTTTAATTTTATTTAATTATATATAATATATATAATATATAATATATATATAATATATTTAATATATTTAATATATATAATATATTTAATATATATAACATATATCATATATATAATTTATATATATAATATATATATATATATGTAATATATAAATAGATATATTATTAAATATATAATATATAATATATATAAGATTTATAATATATAAGATATATATCTAATATATAAAATATATATATATATATATAATATATATATATATATTATAATATATATATATATATATATAATTTATTTATTGTACAATATATATATATATATTATGTATGTTGCTGTAATTGGTGGTTTTTGAGCCGCCCAAGGTGTTTTTTTGAACTCATCTATTCAATGGGGCCTTCTAGAAATTGCCACTGTTCCAGGCCGGACACACTCTGTAAGTGCGATTATCGGAGCTCATGGGCCGTACCCTCCTATCCAAATGACGTCTAAATTACGAAATCCAGTCTTTGGCGGTTCCATATGATTTTGAGGCTAAGTCTTAGGTAGAAAGCCTGCGATTGTTGCTTCAGATTGGGTGCACGCATCAGTTGTGACGCACAAGTAAGGTCTTCGAGCAGAATGCCGAACGGGACCGCGCCGAATCATCTTGCATAAGCACCTTGGCACCCGCAGTCTCGTGGTGACGGCAGCAGTGAGGGGGAACTATCCCCTAAATAACCAAACAGTGCTGTACGCAGACACCGGCAACGCCAGGAGATATTGTGGGACATTGAACTGGGATATGATCATTATATATTTTTTATTTATTATTATATATATATATATGATTATTGCCAGCTACCGAAAGGTATGAAAGAACGCGGCAACAGGCACAAGGGGGACACTCCTATACGGCGAGCATGTGTTCAACCAACCTAAACCTCGAAGATCTCTGGACTCGGAGTCTAGGTCTAGGAGCGTCTAGGTTCCAAGCGGAACAGACCGGAACGGCAATTTGAGTCATGTTTGGCTGGCTTCCATGCTGAGTTTCCTAGTTAATGTGAGTTTCCACATGTTTCCATTCTGGACTGAGGTATCATGTCGCTCTGGAAGGCCGGCGAAACGAGCGAAACGATGACTGAAACAGGGTTGGAAGCGATGATCTACTGGGGTGACTTCAAAAACTGTTCGGAAATCGGAAATCATCGAAATTCACCATGGAACGTTGGCATGACGTTCTGCCAGGATCGCTATGATATTTTTACGCAGCCACAAGCACCGAACGTGAAGCTCCGGCCGGAGTCACTTGGCGTCCAGGACTTTCGTTGATTCCCCACCTGCCAGGTGAGGGTTGTTAGATTTTATCAGAGCGCATGCCCGCCTCCTCCTCCTCCGCCTCCTCCTCCTCGACTAGCTGTCCTCCTCGCCCTCCTCCTCGCCTCCGCCTCTTCCACCTCCACTTCCGCCTTGCCAACCTTGCCAACTCGTCGCCAAGCTCTTCGCCAACTTCCCAGCTCAGTGCGCACTGCTGGAGTCAACCTGCGAGCTGCCCAGCTCAGTGTGCTGGACGTCAACCTGCGAGCTGCCCAGCTCAGCTGGACGTCAACCTGCGAGCTGCCCAGCTCAGTGTGCACCGCTGGACCTCAACCTGCGAGCTGCCCAGCTCAGTGTGCACCGCTGGACCTCAACCTGCGAGCTGCCCAGCTCAGTGTGCACCGCTGGACCTCAACCGGGGACCTGCCCAGCTCAGTGTGCACCGCTGGACCTCAACCGGGGACCTGCCCAGCTCAGTGTGCACCGCTGGACCTCAACAGCCAGATAGAATGCCAGATAGAATGCCAGAAGATATGCCAGAAGATATGCCAGATAGAATGCCAGATAGAATGCCAGAAGGTATGCCAGATAGAATGCCAGATCGAATGCCAGAAAATATGTCAGATAGAATGCCACAAGATATGCCAGATAGAATCCCAGAAGATTTGCCAAATAATATGCCAGAAGATATGCCAGATAGAATGCCAGAAGATATGTCAGATAGAATGCCAGAAGATTTGCCAGTAAGAAAATGTATAAATGTCATGGTGGGGATCACACGAAGTAAAGTAATTTCGTTGCTGGTTTTTGGATGGGGTCACCAAGAAGAACTGGAAGACCAACGACCAACATAGACCAACCCACAGTAACAACCAACCAGACTTGTTCTTTGCCAAGTGAACTATGATGTATTTGAAGCATGTTTAAACCATTGAAACCATTAGTCGACATTTTAAAGACCACAGAACGCCATTTTGCCAAGCGTTTTTTGGATGTTTTGGGAAGCTATTGGCCAATCATTAGTGTGGCTTCAGCCCTTGGGCCCTTGGGGCGTGGAGCACTAGTCACTGGGCGCTGAAGGCAGTGGCAAGAGCTTCAAGACCTGGTCAACTGGATCGACTCTCGGCGAGTTTGTCGCCATTTGTCACCAAAAGAGACGTTGGGCCCCAAGCAGTTTAGTAGACAATTTCGCACAATTTCAATGAGGATCAATTATATATACAGCATATATATATACATTATATTATATATTATAATTATGATATTTGGGGTTACTTTTTTTGTTGGAGTTGTGACATCTCCCAGTTCTATCCAATTTTATAGTGCTAGCAAATGCGTGCAATGTTCACCCACCTGCCTGCCTGCCTGCCTACGTGAAATACATACAAAAAATGAAATAAATGCATGCCTGTAGCCTCGTTCATGGCATTTTTTTTGTGCATTTGCAATTCGTATCACATTTCGAAAAACGATCACAAATTCCTAGAACATGCGAAATGCACAAATCTTTAGAATTTGCATGTTTTTTTTTCAGTTTTGCATGTTGCATGGCCCCTGCAAAACTATTTGGGCTAATCTTGACTCAACCAAAGTGGCTCGGGCCAAACACGTTTTTTTGGTCTAAGCCATACAATTGTTTTTCATGTTCATGGTAATTTGATGGAATTTGGATCACTTGGTCACCGTACCTGGCAATTGTCTCCTAGCTCACTTGCTTTGTATAAAAACCAGAAACTCGAACACTTTTAACTTGAGCACCTGCGGTCGAGTAGGAATTTCAGAATCAAACCCCGAACAAAAAAAATGATACAAATGGGGGTCCAGCTACACATACCTATATATGATAATATGCATATATAGATATATTAAATATATCCGTTGACTGGTATCTCTATGTTTTGGGCATATACATGCACCAGTATGTCAGGCATGTGTGAGTGCATTTGTACGCCAATTGGAACTGTGAATCCCCCAGTGCATTTGGAAGCCACTAATGTGGGTAAAAAAAACAACACCAAATCACCAGTTTTATAGTTAGCATCGTTACCATTCCCAAATGGGTGGTTTATATGTGGTTTATAGCATCGTTTTACCCACATTAGTTTCTTTTGACAACGCAAAGTGTTTCTTTTGGTTTCAAGAGATGGAGTTTACCCTAGCACAATGGGTTTGTAGCGATCCAGGCACCAAAGTTCCGTGGCTTCACCGTGTGAAGGAAACTAGACCCTCCAAAGCCATTTTGGTCTGAAAATGGGGCACCAATAAAAAAAACAGCATTTGATGATCTCAATGTCAATTTCATGGCCATTTGGGGTAAGCCTCATGTGTTCAGACATACTCACCTGTTCAGAGTTTTGAGATGTTGAAAGTGCTTCCAAATGCTGGTTGCTCCTGATCTTCTGGTTTCACCACCAAGTGCATAACTGCCGGAAACCAACGGGTATCCATTGGCAAGAAGCTTATTGTAAAACACCAGCAATGCATTAATTAAGAGGGTTGTCTTGGGTTGACCCCAAAATCCGAAATTGATGAACAGAATGAGTATCAACCATTGGATTCTAGAAGTGCCCCAATTTCTAGAACCCAAACGGCCTCATGTTCCAAAAGGTCCATTTGTTTTCCAAGATTTGTTGGTTGACCCCAAAAAATGCATGGTCCGCATGTTTTGTTTTCTCCTCCTCTAAACCTAAGCAACAAATACGGTGATTCCTTAGCTCCCAAGCTGGTGCTGCTTGACCCAGTCGTTGAGGATCCGGACCTGGAACAAATCCAAGCGGTTCTGGTGCCGCGGCCCTGAGATACAGGAGGGTGCCCCCCCAGTGATGTTTGTTGGTTTTTAAACCCCATGAAAACTAGTTATATAAGTTATAATTATATCATGTTATATATCTACTATAAAACCATATAGCGTTCAGTTGAGATAGAAGTGGCCCCATCCTGTACCCCACATGCTCATTGAAAATTATTGAAAATTCGCAGGGGTCTCTTGGTCCATTTGGTCCTTCTCAATGAACTCACAGTCACAGTTGGCATCTCGCAGCTCGATTTACAGACATGACCCGCCAATTTAGGATGTAAAACGGGTATTGAGCCAGGTTCTATGCCAAAAAAGTGATTGGAACACATTGTAAAACACTTACATACCATGACACACCAAGTTTTGAGTGCAAATATGTAATTAATTATGTTAAATGCCAACTACTAAACCACTATTTTTGCTGGTCAAATGGTCATTTTGGCCAGTGAAATCGTCTTGGCTAATAACTACCCTCCAGTAAATTAGAGGGCCGGTATGGTCTAGTGGATAAGACGCATCCCTCATGCGTCAGACCCGGGTTCAGTACCTGGGTGCAACACTAGGCGGACAGGCGGGCCACTACCCCACCCCTGCAGTTAAGGGGATGAACTAGGGTGTGGTCCGTAAAACCCTCACACCCTCCAGTAAATTAACATAGACCCTGAACATATTTGCTATCTAAAACTATTTGGCAGGGTCTATGTTAATTTACTGGACGGTATTCATCATTGTGTTCACCATTTTGCTTGTAACCAGCCTCCATGTTTGAGCCACCAGGTGCTTCTTGCCATCCGCGGTCTGGGGAAGTCGAAATCGGTCTTGCAGCAGATGCCGCGCGACAACCGACGCCCCGAAAAGGCGGTGCTGCATTTGATGGAGAGTCACTCAGCAAAATTCAGGTGACTTTAGGGACACGACTTTGTTAGTTTCATTCGATTCAACTGGCCAAAAGGTGTTTGAGCGTGTGTGTAATCGACAAAGATAAAGAAACGAATTTGTACTGGTACCACTTTGGGGTTTTCCGGCTGTACATGTTTATTTTTACGGAGTTTGCACGGGGTGTGATTTGACTAACCCAAGACAGGCTGCTTAAAGCAAGATCAGGGATTTAGGTTGTAAGACAGCGATTTGACAAAGGATACAAAGGAAACCCAAGAAAATTGAACAAAGTGATGATTTTTGTGGCAAAAAAGGGGCTTCATTAATTTGACCAACTGAGATTGATGTGGGTTGAAATGACAGACAAAGGGGGATTTGGCTGGCAACAATCATGGTGGTTAATTATGGGCAAAAACAGTGCTTTGCTGTCGTAATCCAACAAACATGGAACCAACAAAAACATGAGATGTAACACGTCAATGAAAAGGTCATGAATCAATAGAGTTCGAAGCCATATGTGGCAGTAAAAAACCCGAGGATATTGATATGATATCGCTACCAACAGGCTCGTGCACTGGTTTCAATCCTACGTCTTGTTCCAATATTTACTCAAGAAGATGATTCTGAACGGACTTGTGAGTTTAACCGCATCGTGTACTTTGTTCAAGACAAACATAGCAGTATATGGCAGTTATGGGCCTTAACAGCTGGTTATATAACTGGTGATATATGGCAAGTGCCATCTCCATGGCCCACGGCCCTCGGGCCCACCGTGAACTTGGTGGACACTGTTTGGTGGTCAACCCATCGGATTGATGACCGATGTTTGAAGAACCTATGGAGAGGGAGTGTGGTGGATGACATTGGATGACATTGGCTCGGACGAAGCCGACTAGTCCGTTAGTCTAACTTGATCTGACTGCACATATGGTGGGCTTTTCAATGCACTTAGTCTTGGGGATAGAGACGTCCAGGGCCTCAAAAACTTGAGCAAAGGTCAGAAGAACGTTGTACCATCAGTGTTTTGGCTTGGCCCACGGGCATTGCTTCTCGGCAGCACGAGTTCATAGGCGATTTCATGGGGATATTTATTGGATTTTATTGGGATATATGGGATGTAAAACCAACAATGGGATTGTAGTATGGGCATGTCTGAAAATGGGGCCCAATGCTGTACCCATTCAAATGGCAATTTCCATGAGTAGAATGAGGATATTAATCCATGGGAATCGGGGGGTACCATGTGGTACCACATGGTACCATTTTTTCTGACAAAACCCTAAGGCTGACCTTTTTTTTACTAAGCATTTCCATCCAGGTTCTGTTCGAATAAGAGCGGTGAAGTGCCAGGAGCTTCATCACCGATGCGCTGGCAGTTCACGAATTATTTAACTTAGCTCAGAGACTTGGCGTTAAGGTTGGGAGAATTATGGGTCATCAGGGAAGCACTCTTGGATGAGACATCCACCAAAAAACCATGGTCAGGAGTTGAAGTCCGAACTGGTTCCTAAATTGCATACTCATTGATGAGGTGAACAGCTGTTCCCTGGTCCACTTCCAGAATTTGATGTGTTGAAAAATCAAGAGATAACTGTCCAAGAGAAAAATATGTTGGGATTCATGTATTTTTTGTGGTGTACCCTTGTAGCCCACTTGGGTTTGCAGCTGGACTTGGTGAGGATGGTGATTTTTGGAAGTCAACGAAGATCCAACATAGTTGACCTTTCCCAGCTCGAAACGTCCATTTTTAGGTGATTTTCCGTTGCCATGACCACACCGGATGCCAAAAAAATCTAAACAACCCCCCGTTCACGCGCTTGGTGTAACGCAGGATGTTGCAAGGGGAGAACTTGCCTGCCAACATTGCGCAGCTGCGCGATTGCATCGCTGAGAAAGGTGCCGATGGGCACCAGGGCACTAGGTGGAAAATCTACGTTCATTGCTGAATAATCACTAAACATTTAGCATACAAGTGCATGCTGTGCTGTGTGTGTGCGCACGTATGTATATATACATACGTATACATCGTATACAGTCGTATACAGGTTGATTGATTGATTGATGGATAGATTGATGGGTTGATTGGTAGATTGATATCTGATAGACTAGATGGGATGAAGTGGATGAAGTAGAATGAAATACAGATGTAGATGCAGAATATATGGATATTACATATATATATATAATCGTATAGACAGATGCACGGTGAAAGAGAGAGAGAGAGAGGGAGAGAGATTAGTTAGAGAGCTAGATAGATAGATAAATAGGCGGACAGCTAGATATAGATACATACTTGCACATCAGATCCTATTGAAACCGCTTTTTGTCCATTGCTTGCTTACATTGTCCTCCGGAAACCTTCGGTCAAGTGATCCATTGGATTCGTTACATGGGGGATCTCAGGGGTGGGCAACACCACACCACATCGACCACTGGGTCCCCCAGTGGCCCAGTGGCCCAGTGGTCCTTGATCGTCATCCTCACAGGTCAAGACATTTTCCGTTTCTACATCTTTTTCTTGTTGGGCTTCATGAAGCGCGGCAGCAGTTGGTTTCACGAAAAAAAAACGGGACGAAGGATGGCGAAGTATGACGAAGAAAAATCGCCACTGCTTGGTTAAGGAACTGCTCTAGAACTCATTGACATTGAGAAGTTTGAGACATATTTGCAAATATATATATAACATTGTAACATAATAAAACATATTATATATATATATATTATGCCGATGTGAAATAACAAACACGTCATTTATTCTGGGGAAACAAGCGTTAACTATAACTACTTAGCAGGTAGGATCTGTGGGATGATACCTCCTGTTGATCAATCCACAATTTTGCTTGGTCGCATCCCTATTTTGCTTGGTTAATATCCTCATCGATGGCTATGGCTCTAAGGCTATACGACCATGAATGGGGTATGGAAATCTAACAGCCAGTGATCCGCGTCCCATATATGGGCTGGCTATACACATGGTTTTACAACCATCGCTAATTTCACCAGGATGCAACCAACCAACCCCAAAAAATGACCACCCAATAATAGATGATGATTAAGATTCACCCTCATAAACCTGGTAATATCAGTTTGCTATTGAAAACCAGCATGTTTAAGAGGGAAATCAAGAAGTCATCGAACTAATTGGGCCGTGGCTTCCATGGCGATGTTAAATTGCCAAAGGGAACATTGCAGTTTCTGCATTTTAAATCTCCATGGTTGCCCTTATTTAATTGTTTTGCTGGTTGACAAGCTCTTTATTTGTCAGTAAGCCACGTTTGATTACCAGAGGGCGCCATATTAACCGATATTTCATTCATGTTTATATATATATATCTTTTTATCTACCTATGAACCTACTTACCTATCTACCTATCACCTATCTACCTACTTACCTATCTACCTATTTATCTATCGATCGATCTGTCGATCGATCTATCTATCTATCTATCTATCTATCTATCTATCTGTCTATTCTATCTAATCTATCTATCTAATCTATCTAATCTTATCTATCTAATCTTTTCTATCTAATCTTTTCTATCTATTCTTTTCTATCTAATCGTATCTATCTAATCTTATCTGTCTAATCCTATCTTAATCTAATCTAATCTTAAACTAAATCTAATCTAATCTAATCTAATCTAATCTATCTATCTATCTATCTATCTATAAATCAATATTCCATTCCACTCCGGTAATCAAACATGGCAAGAGAAGTCCCTTGTAAATCGAGGTTTTTATCTTGGAAAGTCATCTGTACATTGTGGATTTTCCAGCAAGCCACGTTTGATTACCAGAGGGCAACGCTCCCAATAAATCCACCCAATGAGTCCCAATGATAGATTAACCTGTATACCCTCCAGTTGTGAAACATAGCAATGGAGAATCCAATTTTTTTCGTTGATTTTTCTCATCAAAAGCCTCCATTGATGTGGGATTTTCAGCCACGTCGTACCGGAGCGTGCCATGAAATCCTGCTGCTTGAGGAGTGGTATCGCAGCCGGTCAGGGATCTCGCTTCATGAATGGCAGGACGCCGTAGAGATGGGATGATCATTGGGCAGGGTCCCACCATGCGCTTGTTTGAAGGGAACTTTTGAAAAGGCATGTCTTCCTGTAGATGTTCTTAAAAGCAATCCATTGACAAATAATGATCCAAAGATCCAAGTTATAAAATCCACCCCAAGCAGACGGTGCGATACAAAGAATTGAACCCCCCCAAATCAATGGCTTAAGATCGAATGTATATATTTTTAAATAGACAATTTTATAATAAGTAAATAAATAAACACATAAATATTTATGTACATATACACATAATTTTGTTGAATTATGTATGAAAATCCATGAACTAACTCGCTTTTCCATTGAATCGCACCTGGAGGAATGCCTCCTCCGTCATCAGCGGCGTGCGCTTGTTGAAGCGCCTTATGGAGTGCAACCCCACGGCAACCCGGCAGTGGTGAATGGTTGGTGAATGGTGTGCTTTAGCCCTTTTTTATACGGGCAATCTTGGGGATATCATTGGAAAATAAGCAAAACATGTATTAAACAATGGATTGAATGGGAGAACTTCATCCCCAAGGAGGCTTTAGCTTTCGCACACTGATAGGTTGGTACGGTTTTGAAGCTGTGCCAGAAAGGAGGCCGAAAGAGTTTTGTTGCAGATCTAATGACACGGATACTCTATGCTATTCTCAATATGCCCCCAGCATGCCAATGGTCCCAAGGTGTCATACATTAGAAATCCCATGGATGCTTTACAAAATGAACATATTCCATGAAAAAAGTGTTGCTGCTAAAGCTCATTCACTTCAAAACCACAACAGGTTTTAGTACCCTCTAATTTAACAGTTTGCTATTGAAAATGGCCCATTTGTCACCATTTGTAGATGATTTACTGTACCTATCAAAATGGTGATTTTTCGCTATGTTAAATTACCAGAGGGTATCCCATTATATCCCACTATTTCCGACTATGTTCGTTGATTTACCCATGAACAATACGGACATGTTCCGTAGCGAACCGTTGAATTTTCACCAAGGCCATCTATTGGGGATACTTGGAGGAACGAGCACAAAAACTCCGAGTGAACTTCTATAGTGCCGAGGACCTGCTGAAAATGGA
The DNA here is from genome assembly GCA_947184155.2 of Cladocopium goreaui. Lineage (NCBI taxonomy): Eukaryota > Dinophyceae > Suessiales > Symbiodiniaceae > Cladocopium > Cladocopium goreaui. The sequence continues at coordinate 391,643 of CAMXCT020001336.1, forward strand.
GTGGTGAAAAAGCTGAAAACATACATTTATTTAGTGCCAAAGTCGGCGAAAATTGGGATCTCTCTGTTTTGTTTACTTTATATACATATATATATATAATTTGATGATGTTATACGTGTTTTATGAGGATCAAAACTAGTATATGTCGATTTATATATGCATACATAGATGTATACATCCATATCTTTGCATCACATGTATAATTCTTTTTATATATATACTAATATGTATATATATATATATACTAATATATATATATACTAATATATATATATACTACATATATATATATATATAAATATGCTACACATATGTATATATATATATATACATGTGGACCTCAACAGTCTTGGATGAATGGCGTTGTATCCCTGGATTAGGATTTAATGAACTTGACACTGCCAAGTGGATATGGTTCGTATGAGTATTATTTTCCCTGCGGGCTGTGTTGCCAATACTTCTTGCATCCTTTTGGAAAGTATCCATTGCAAGTGAGTAAAAAAGTAAATTGTCCCACAACTGTGGCCATGCTGTTTCAAACTTGAACATCAATCATTTTGGTTTTTACTTGGAACGATTTGGAATGTGCCAATTCCCATGTTTGGTTCGCCGAGTTTTTTGGACTCATGGTGGACCGTTGGTTGGTTTTGCAACCAAGTAGATGGTTGTGTCATCAAGCCATCCGCTGAGTTCAAAGTCTCAAGACATTCCACTTACCGTGGCATAACTGGGTAATATATTACATAATATTATATATATAGTATAAGTCGGATAAAATGATAGATATAGATGTTTTACTTTTTTTGCTAACATCTAAACATATAAACATATAATTACATATATATATATATGTATATTAATTACATAATTATGATAATTTTTAGTTCTCTAGAAATATACGCATCATCCATTAGCCATCACTTCAGGTGGATTATCCTTTGCCACTATGAAGGGCTCACCTTTTTGGAGGGTTGGCTGGATCCCCTATGGAGCTTTCCTAAGTCATCAGGGGGTATCCCGAAAAAAATCATCCATTTATAGAAGGATTGTCCGTGAACCAGCTACTGTATTGGGGTATCCCCCATTTATGGAAACCCCCATCATCAACATGGATTCCCTTACCCTCTGGTAATTTAACATAGCTATTGAAAATCACCATTTTTAATGGGAAAATCCACTATTAATGGTCATTTTCAATAGCTACGTTAAATTACCAGAGGGTACTGGATCCAGGCCGCACGAGAAAAACGAAACAGGACTTAGTGCTGATCCGCTTGTCATGCCTCGCTCGGGCGCAAGACGAGAAGGATCCCTCCGTCGGGGCTTCAAGCTCGGTTGGGTATTATCCCCTAAATGAGCCATTAAGAATACCCTCTGGTAAACTAACATAGCTATTGAAAATTGCCATAGAAATAGTGGATTTTCCCATTGAAAATGGTGATTTTCCATAGCTATGTTAGTTTACCAGAGGGTATCTATGTTTATTATATATATATAGGTTTTACTAACTGGTTTATTGGGGATTATTATAGCTCATGCTTGGACTATTTTGCTAAGCATAGGCTTTGAAGATAATCAGCAAGTTTTAAGTGGAAATTAATCTTCCAACCCCCTATTTGCCAGGGTCTATGTCAATTGGAGGGTAACGGCAATGTATTTGGGAAAGTGATGATACATGATTCTTTTTGGATACGCAGCGGTTTGTTCTCATAGTGATAGTAGTTATATGATGTTTTATGACTATAGTAAAAATGTGGTTGTAAATGATGGTAATAGTCTGCCTGTTTCTTTTTTTTGAGCATGCAAGGAAATATAAAGAGGACTTGCTCAAAAGGACACATATTTTTATTTTTTTTTGCTGGGGTCCATCTAACTAGATCTAACCTACCAAACCTACCAACGAATTTGTTTACCGAAAACTGGGCATTTATCAAAGCAATATGGTATTCGAATGTGGCTCAAAAGTGTAGACTCATGGAACCACTGTTGGCCCCAGAATTTCACCATGCGCAGTTAGTTTGAATGACTCATGAACACAAACTGGTCATATCAAAAGTAAAACTAGAAAGACAATCACACAAATGTATGTGCATATATATATATATGATATATATATATATATGTATATTATTGATAGTCGTAAGATGATGTAAGATAATGTGTGTTTTCGTTACTGTATAATTTTAAAGGATGGGTCTCTTCCGCTGGTCCTCGCAGGATTACTTGTTGTTGCGCACTTCATGGGACGCCTTGAAAGCTAGAGACGCTTGGGCGCTACTTTGGGATGGACATTGGGGAGGCAACGCATCCAGGCACATGATTTTTGATTTCTACACATATTAAAACATATTGTTGATAATTAAAATTACTTTACTTCGTGTGATCCCCACCATGACATTTATACATTTTGCTACTGGCAAATCTTCTGGCATTCTATCTGACATATTTTCTGGCATTCGATCTGGCATTCTATCTGGCATATCTTCTGGCATTCTACCTGGCATATCTTCTGGCAGATGTTCTGGCATATCTTCTGGCAGATGTTCTGGCATATCTTCTGGCATATCTTCTGGCATATGTTCTGGCATATCTTCTGGCATTCCATCTGGCATTCTATCTGGCATATCTTCTGGCATATTATCTGGCAAATCTTCTGGCATTCCATCTGGCATTCTATCTAGCATATCTTCTGGCATATTATCTGGCAAATCTGCTGGCATTCTATCTGGCAAACATTCTGGCACTTTATCTGGCATATCTTCTGGCATTCTAGCTGACATTCTATCTGGCATTCTATCTGGCATACCTTCTGGCATTCTATCTGGCATATCTTCTAACATTCTATCTGGCATATCTTCTGGCACTCTATGTGGCATATCTTTTGGCGTGGATACTCGCGGTTGAGGTCCGGCAGGGAACACTGGGCGTGGATGGTCGTGGTTGAGGTCCGGCAGGGAACACTGGGCGTGGATGGTCGTGGTTGAGGTCCGACAGAGAACACTGTGCGTCGAGGGTCGCGGTTGAGCAGGAGGACGAGGACAACGAGAGGAGGAGAAGGAGGAGGACGAGGAGGACGAGGAGGACCAGGCAACTGACATAAAATCTAACAACCCTCACCTGGCAGGTGGGGAAAAAACTATATATATTGATATTATAGTTGTTAAAATTTTTAGTATGTATATATTATATGTAATTATACACATATATATATACATATATATATAATTTAGGTTTTATCCTATCACGTTATATTGCATTGCCTGTAAGTCACTGTGTTCTATTATGTCATGTGATAATTTGTGTGCATACAATTTTTACTTCAATTATATGTTTTATTATTGTTTATTCAAATTGTATGCGTATCGCATATTGTCATACTTTAGTTTGCTAGATTGCATTATTTGTATTTGTATGACGTCCCCAAATATTCGCCGTGCTTGCTTCTACACACACATACTCTCTCTCTCTCTCTCTCTCCCTCTCTCTCTCTCACTGTCCATCTATAATTTTACATATAATTACATATATATGTATGTTTTTCATGTGTATACAGGATAATTAAAGACATAAACATCATGTAGTCTTTCTATTTGGCAGCTTGACCAGCACCATTTAGGGACCAGGGATGACACCGGTACTAAAAAGACCCAGGTTGACTGGTTTATAATTAGGTCAACTATGGTTTATTTTAGATACTTGAGATATGTGGATATAGTTAAGGTAGTTTAATGGGAACTATGGCCGTAATAATAATAATTATTAATTATTATTATATATATGGTTGTATGTGTGTGTAGTTGATTACATGGGGTTCACGAGCCATAACTGTTGTTCATTTGACGGCTGCCAGAACAGGAATGCCGTGTCAGAACAACTCAGGGACGCAAACTGCGATGATGCTGGAGAAAACTTGGTTAAGTATGGTTAAGTAAGGTTTATGGTGGATTTGTATAACTGTATAAGTATATATATATATATGTATATATATATATAGTTAATGGGGGTTTATGACCAGGACCAGGATAACTTATATATATATATATCCATCTCTAAGTATCTATGATTAATGGGGTTCATACACCAACTTCTCAGTGCGCTGGCACCTGGCCTCGCTGCATCCAGGCGGATGTTGAATCCAATGCCCCCGTTCTGCGCGTTGCGCCCAAGGAACGTGTCGCTTTGACGGATCACTTCTTGGCGGATGGAATTCAGGTGCCCCGCTGTTGTGAAACGGGGGGGGGGGTCCAATTTCCAATTTCCTAGCAAGTCATCGCTATAAATTAGGGATCACCCATGAATCAACTAGGGTTATGAGTTTTTAACTTGAATGAGTGAGTAATCACTCTTTCATGGGTTACCGTGGATTACCTCTAATTAATCACCCAGTTTTTATTGTTCCTGCAATGATTATTGGGATGTAACCAACACGACGATCAATGGATATTAAATGATATTAATATATGAAGTAAGCAGGCGCTTGTAACCGGGTCATGCATTCCCTAAAGATGAACTCGCATGAACATGTCTAAGCACCTCTGCAGATATTGAGACAACCACCACAAGTGATTTGAAGACCCATCCAATTCTTGAACTACAGTAGGTATCCTCACCCGCAGCCATGCCACGCACCGGAACGTGAGGAGCAGGCCTTCGTTTTAGAATTTTTACCCAATTGCATGGCAAATGCCAAGGCCTGGGGGACAGTATGGGATAGTATGGGACACTATGGGACGGTGAGACACGGGAAGTGGGGATGAAGTTGGGCCGCACATGGAGGAAAAACAAGTCTTTACATTCCACTGGATGTATCTTTTTTGGTGCTGGAAGATGAGCAGAATTGGCTGAGTCATTGGGAACCGGATGACTGAATTCTGAATGTTTGATCACAGCAGCTACTCTCCCGCCATTTGTAGTTGGAGGGCAAGGTCTGAATTTATCCATCCAGGGGTCCAGGGGTCCTTAACACATTCTCAACATTACAGTTGTTCTAACATAATCGTTGGATAGCGGTTGCACCCTTGGCCATACGGTGAAGTAGCCCAGCTGCCCCCAAGGTGATATGAATGATATAAATCAGCAAAGTGGCTCACTTTGCAGGCTCCCAACTTAGGGGACAAGTCGAATCAAGTCGATGCAACTCCTCATACTCGAAATGGGCTTAGATTTTTATGATCGGATCATGTTTTTTTTTTTTATGGGTCATCCCATCAATTGGGGCACCTTTTCCCGGTCATCCGCGGTCATCCGCGAAGGCCAATAGCACTGTGGGATTGGTGGGGCTTCTGGGGGTGCTCGTGGATTTGCTGAACAACCTCAATACCAGCACCTCGGAAAATCAGTGGAAAGAGGTCACCACCGGGTGAACCACAGACTGATTTTTGATTTTTAAACATGTTGAGGAATGAACATTTCAATATATATATATATATATTAATAGATGTCTTATGAACATATATCTGAACTATATATGAACTATATAGATATATGTTGATATGGAATTAGTTCACTTAGAGCACTCCAGAAACGGGTGATTTACCCTCTGGTAAATTAACATAGACCCTGAAAATCACCATTTTTTAGAGGAAACTAATCTTCCAACCCTATCTGCCAGGGTCTATGTTAATTTACTGGAGGGTATATGGAACCAAATTACTTTCCCTAAGCAGGGGAGAGGGAGGGAGAGAGATGCAGATTACCTCCCCCAATGGTCACTAAGCATGTTTTAGCCACACAAAATCCCAAAGATAGCAGAAACGATCAAGCTGTTTTGAGGCTGATCTAAACTTGTGGATTGAATGGCTGTCAGTGCTGTCCGTACTCCAAGGAGTTGTGTGGAATTGCATGCTAACTTTCACTAAGTGACTACAGTAACTGGAAATATATCATGCATGCAGATCATTACACCTCACCATTTGTCTTCTTCTTTTTTGCCTGGCTGGATGCTTGAAGGATGTGTTTTTCGGTGGTTTTCGGGGAATTTAGCAAACCACCAGTCAACCATTGGCTCAGGCATTCATGGAAAGTCATGTGTCATGTCCAGTCCCTGCTTGGGGTTACTGGGCAACCCTTGAATGGCTAGTCTCTTCGCAGATGTTTTGCCACTTAAAAAACGACATTAGGATGTATCTTTCTGCCAACCATAGTGGTGATAATTCACGCTGAACCCAGGGGTTAAATGAGTCACTTGTGTATTCTGGTGACATATAAATAAATAAATAAATTTATATACTTATATATATATATATGTATATATACATACGTATGCACATAGACATAGAGAGAGAGAGGGCCAGAGACCAGCGGAAAAGAAGCCTTGGGACCGGCCCCAGTGGCAGTTTCTTCGGCACTGGAATCACTGGATTTCTCTGTCGGGGGGAAGTCATCTCTAAATGGATCACAATGGATCTAAGTCTAGTGAGTCTAGTGATGATTGGATGTTTGAGTTTCCAAATGTGAATCACCCATTTAGTGCGATGATTTTCCAATTGAAAGCATCAGGAAAAGCCCTTGGTAATTGAAGATAGCTATGAAACATCACCAGTTGAAGAGCTAAATCATCTACAAATGGCATATGCTCACATATTTTCCACAGCAAACTGTCAAACTGCAGGGGAGTAATTCTCATTCATATCATCAAGATCCCAGTCTTGTATAGTATCAATGACCATAAACTACAATTAAATTAAATCCCATTGAACACTTTGACGATCATTTAAAACACGGACACTTAGGCTTGGAGTCGATGCCTCCCATGGCAACTCGTCAGAGGTGAACGTAAGACTAGACTTGGGACATAAAATGGGATATAACAAAAATAGAGCATAACCAATGAACAAGAATGGGTGTGATTCTACAAGAATGGGAGTATGAATTATCCATCAGAATTGAGGTTCTATGCACCGTTGGGGATAGAATGGGACCCTTCAAACTGCCCATCCCAATCGGACAGTGGTAGACCGTGTGGTGATAGTAGCCACCAAATGAGGGTTGTTAATGCATATGGAAGGTGGGCTAATGGCTAATGATTGTGTTATATTATGTTTCTTAATCCATTTATCGGGGTTAAGTCAGAGGAGCACTGGAGCAGCTGAAAATCATTCAGGAAAACGACGCAGGCAAAAACAAACGGACATGTTTGCTTGACGACAGAAAGAAGGCAGGGCATGTGTCGGCGGCCCAGAGTGTAAGTGCGCTGCATGCGCATCTGCAATTGCAATTGGCTTGAACATTCATATATGAGATTATGAGTATGATAAAAGCGTGACAAGAAGATATTGTATGATGACATAGTGACCTGACATCTCAGACCATCCTAGACTTGTAGATGTGATAATGCTTAATCTATTTTGTTTTGTCAGATGTATATCAGATATGTACACTCCGGTAATCAAACTTGGCAACGGACAATTCTCTGTGAAGGTTTAGTTCACTTGGAATATCATCGAAGTAAATGGTTCTAGCTGGGCCATATGGTGGATGTTCCATATAAAATATGATAAAATCACATCAACAAATAGAAAACATATGATTTATTTGGGAGTTACTATAGAAACCATCAACTGCCACATAAAATCACATCACAACAGTTTCTATGGTGGCAGCCCTTTGTGATTGACCCACACATGGCATGGCAGCCCGTACCGTTGAAGCCGCCCTCAGGAGAAGATGATCCCCGTGGATTTGTCGGAGATGGCCGAGTTTATCGCTGTGGTGCAGTGGCCTGGTGGTTTATCGCTGGAATTTGGAAATGCTTGGTATGGAGTTTTTGAAATGGGAAAAACATGATCAATTGGCATATCAACTTATGATTTTAAAATCTGGATTTTGAAGATCTTTCCCGATTTGATATATGAGGAGCTTCGTCAATATCATGAAATATGATATTGATTGAAATTGGATATAGTTAGTCTGGTTACCGCTAATTTAAAAAGTGATCCCACGAGCCTTCTTTTTGAAACAGCCCATGGCTGCATGGTCTGTGTGGAACATCCCTATCCACCATGGTAGATTCCCAGAATTGGGGCGGTTACCCCGAAAGATATTGAGAAAATGGCGACTTGGTACCACCATGTACCCGTTCATAAACATCATTAAACATCATAAACTGGGCATTTATTCAATCCTGGCTCAACATGATCTTGTTTTGCATTTCATGGGTTTTCGTATGAAACTTGGACACAGCTGCAGTCTTGTTTGAACGCCTATCGGACCTATCGGCTTTGCTGAATGTTTCTGAATCCAACATTCTCCTCAACCTTGGATAGTAAAAAATCCTTGAGTTTCCTGCTATGGAAAATCATAAAATGACCAGCAACAGATATTTTACTATTTTTGACCATCAAAGATAGATGATTGATGGATTTTTATTTCCAGACCCACATTAAAAAATTGCTGTATTATTGTTGTCCTTTTCTTGTTTAATTTTATTAAAACGTTAGACCATGAAATGGAATTCCAGGTCACCCCATTCCTTTTGAAACACCGCGTGGCACAAAAGTCGAGGAATCGCTTTGTCTTCCTGACCTGTGTGTCACGATGCCAGCTGCAATTTGTGGGGCAGAACCTTGGCACACTTGGCCGAGAATGGTGTCTCTGGCTTTTAATTAATGGATTAATCATAAGTGTTCCATCTTTTTCCTAGTAAGTTTTAGATACAATAAGTTATATTAATATAAACATATTATGTTATATAGATATTAGAAAGTAATGATATGGATGGTATGCCCCGATGTCAGATACATATTGTCCAAAATCACCCAACAATTTCCTGATCCAAGAGGGAAATCACTTCACTGGCCATGGTTACTCCAATGGTTTGCAGTAGGTTTCCCCAATTCTTTCATGGCTATCTTTCGGGCACCCTTTTTTTTTCTGTTGGGTCAGTCCTTATAGTCCCAATTCTGCCTTTAATGTGGGTGCCTCCCACATTTCGCAAGTTCACCCCCCAAGCGACCTTGAGGAGAGTTTATTTGAAGATGACAGGCAGCCGCTTGGCAGCTATAGATCCCGATGTACTGATGAAGTTGCCATGGTTCATGAAGATTAACCAACAAATGGTGGGGCTTAACAACAGAAATGGTGGTATAATTGGAACACAATGGGATATATGATATAGGGAATGTATCTGGATAAATGAAATAACGACTTCACGACTCGCGACGTGAACTAGAAATGGTGCTTAGGATTGGCGGAATGATCCCTAAATTGCCAAAGTTTTCAGTTTGGAGAATTATCATTTATCCAGTACATATATCCCACAACATTCTACAACGACTTTTCTTGAGAAAACAGAAGTAGTTAAGACTAGTTGATATTATAGAGATTTATAATAGGGTGTGTGTGTGTGTTGTGATGATGTTTTTTGTTAAAGCTGAAGCTGCGGATTGTAAGATTCAGGAAAAAAAACCATATCATGGGCCCGAAGATGAATAGATCTATATAATACTAAACCAGGCTTTCTTTTGCGGGTGTTCAGTCTACTCTTAAGCAATCAGTGTTGGGTATTGGACAGTCAGCACCAACCTCCACTAACTGTGATACCTGAGCAGTTTCTCAGATAGCTCATGTTCATGGCTACCCCAGCTTTGCACTTGAAATCTGTGTGGAATTTTGCATGCAGCATATCCCTGGGGTGGGCTTTTGGGCCGAAAAACCTTCCTATAGATGGTATTTGGAGCGCCAGGGTATGAACATGAATTCTAGAAGAACACGCAATTTGTTTATTTATTATTACCCTCCGACAGTCAAACAGTCAAACATAGCAATCGAAAGTCACCCACTTCTAGATGATTTCCCCAACTAATTATAAACCTTCATTTATAGGGGATGTTCTCTTCCCTTTTTTGATTACCGAAGGGCCGGAGGGTGCTGTGTTCTTTCCTTGTCTCCCCGCGCAAAAATCACCGCAGCGAGCTGAGGTAATTGGGGTCGCACCACAGACCCTGATTCCGACATGACAAGCCTGGCTTATACCCTACAGGCCGCAGAGGGAGTGGCGTAGTCATCAGTCATGAAACGTCTAGCACAAGGGACATGATTGTTTATATATGTTCATATAGGTGCCTCTATACATGTTGCAGCAGATGTGTTTACTGTTTACATCTATTTGCCAAAATTTTGCGTGTGCGTGTATGATGGTATAGATGCATGTGTGCGTGCACTCGCTTGCATGCAACACATGCAAGTGTATGTTTATACATTGTATGGTTTCAATGTATGTGTTATCCATAATTATCCTGAACCAACTTAGCATATAGTTATGCATATACACACACACATATATATATATATACACATGTGTGTGCGGAAAACCATGGCTTCTCAGGAAATACCGTATACATGAATGTAAACGATGTTCCAAAAAAAAAAAAGACGCATAGCAACCGCAGAACAGATAGGACAGTTAATCTAATCCATCATTTTTGGGCGATTCATGATAATTCCTTCCCTCTCTAATATGTGCCTCATACTCGTACTCTGGGATGGCGACGGAAAACATATGAAGCACATACCTTGGCTCAGTACTCAATCGATTCATTTTAATCTGGCCATGGAGATATAGCCCGGCACATAACAAGCAATTTATTATGTACTTTCCTATGTAATTACTCACGCCAATATGCATTTGTATATGCGTGTGCGTCTCAAAACGGGTGATTTACTTTCAATATTTGGCAATTTCAAAAACGGTCAACCATCAAGCCACTGGTAGCTTCCCATTCTGGCTCACAAAATTGGATGATCAAGCCATTCAGCTTGATGATGACTAACCCATCTCTGATGTGAAGTGATGGATACCTTGCAGTAAAGAAGCATAGTTGTTCGTCATTACCCTTTGGGGGGTATTGGATTTTTTGCTGCTTGCCCGTGATGTCTCCATTATATCATTTATATCCCCATGTGGCCCATGTCCCCTAGTTATGACAGATTTCATCATATTTCCCCCAATGAAATCCCAATGTTTGATGCCAGAACGGCTCCCAGCAGGACATTCTGCAGAAACAGGAAGTTTTAGAGGCACTGCGAGTGCCCTCGGGCACGACCCCTCCACAGATCTTTCGGAAAAAAACCATCGCAGCATATCACAGCCTCGGAATTTGACACTCAGAAGTGCATAACATGCAGTTTGAAGATAGTTGATCTGAGTTTATTCGCATAGTTTATTACAAAATTACTTGATCGTTGAAGATAGTTGTGTTTTGTTCAGTCATTTTCAATATAAAGATCCTCAACAGACTGGGCATTGTTCCCCCTCACTAGCACTTTTTGGAGATAAAACCAGGTTATCTATCGCAAACATCTAGAACAATACATGGAGAATTTGAATAAGACCGGTCTCTCAACCTTTGTCCATTGAAGTCCAAGTCTCAGTCCCCTCTTGTGACGTGTGCAGTTTCAGTGTTCAATACTTCTGTTGCGCAAGATGAGTGGTGCCTACCCTCTGGTAAACTAACATAACTATGGAACATCACCATTTTCAATGGGTAAATCCACTATTTCTATGGCCATGTTCTATGTCGCAAACTGTAAACGTTTACCAGGCCGGGTAAGATGGACACAGCCACTGGGAATTGTTTAGGCACTGAATCATGGGATTTTTTCCAGGAAGCCTTGGCAATGATTATGAGAGGCTATTGATCAATATTATCCAATATTCCATTGCAATATTATAATATATATATATATACATACGCCTTTAATATCATTTAATATTTCATGATATTTTGATATACAGTATATCGCCATATATCGCCATTTTAATTTTGTTCACCATTGTTCGCCTTTTTACATCGTTTTAGCGTTATTGCCCATATATCCCGTGATAGTCATAACTTGGAAGCTGGGCCAGGCCTACATCATGCCCCCTGCCTGCACTGGATGAGTGGCCTTTTACAAAGTGTTTTTTGGAATCCCTTGGAAGAAAACACCAAGAGATACCAAGCGGTTCTAGTGAAATCCTGGAAAAGATAGAACATGATAGAACTATTAGTATTTTTGTTGGACATGTTTTTTTCCTATAGGTTTCAGATGTCTTTTTGTCTCTTGATATCGTTTTAGGAGTTGTCACAGCCTGACAATTGCCCTGCCAAATGTCAGACCCTTCGGACCTGGTCAAATTTGCTTACTGAAAATAGGGAAATGAACCAGAAAATCAATGAACATCATCTACCCTCTGGTAATTTAACGTAGCTATTGAAAAAAATCACCATGTTCAATGGGAAAATCCACTATTTCGACTGGGCCATTTTCAATAGCTATGCTAAATTACCAGAGGGTATACATGGGGGAAGATATGGGAAGGTGTTCGTGAAAAATTGGATGAGTAGGGAACTTGGCAACATTTGGCAATGCGACGTACCAAATGATTTTGCTACTTTAGGAAACATCGGAGTAGAGGCCACATAGGGTTCCACCACGGCAAGCATCTTGAATTCCCCACATCAGTGGTGACTCCGCCCTCCCTGTGGTAGACTCGCATATAACCTGTGCAATAGGGCCCTGGTTGACCCCATTTCTCAGATATGGATGCTGTAGATGTTGTTTTATACCAAGAACATCCTTAAGAATGCCAAACAACAACAAACAGGATGAGTGTGGTTGTTGTTGTTTGTTTCCCATGGAATTTCCAGCCTTTTCAGGCGCAAACATGAAGATTCCGGTCCCTCGGCAGCACACCTTGTGGTGGAAGAGGACGTTCACGAGGACTTCAAGGCTTTGGAACGATCGAGTAGCGCCTCAGCCTGGAAACAACCAGCGGATTGCTGGAGCTGTGGCGGTTTTGTTTCCAGCAAACCATGCTGACATTGGAGAAGATGCAATGGTCAGATCGGTCAGGATTAGGGGAATCATCCCCAACGTTGCATGAAAATATTCGCATTGAAATGGCAGTTTTGAAAGCGCATCACCTCCGTTCTCTTCAATATAAAGTTTGTTGTCTGTATATGATTTAAGCTTCCGGATAGTTCAACTGCCATTTTCGCTCTCAAACTTGAACCCGCGCATTTTTCCCAATATAGCATATATGTTTTATGTTCAAGATCAACTGCCCATATCTGTGGGATTCATTGCGTTTCTGAGTCTTTGTCTTGACCCAAAAACATATTTGATGAGTCTGCGGGGTGTTCATCACAAACAAAAGCTCCAAATAAGCCATACCATCAGAATGAATTCGGGATATCCCTCATACAAAACCAATCTTTCAATATCTTTGACATGGCAGTGATGCACCCAGAAATCTGAGAGAGTTCCTGGCTCTTTGGCAACATTTGCCTGCACTGAAGATGTACAAATAGCCCCGGGAGATCTCAATTGTTCATTTGAAACGTTAAAAGTGGGTACAGAACTGGTTTGGGTCGCTTGGCAAAGAGAATGATTGCCAATTCATGTTTGTTTTAATCATTGCAGCATGCCGAAGATTGGGGCCACCCAAATCCACCTATGTCCAGCGGTTTCAGAAGAGCAAGTCCGCATCTTGGGTGCTGTTGATAGTGGGTTGTAGTAATGATCATGGCCACATAGGCAAAGACATGGAAAATCATATCGTATACCCTACTAGATCAATCTTTTTTTAATCAACCTGGCTTTGTCTCAAATGACTTCTGTGTAAAAAAACGCGAGGTCCAATTGGTCCAATGGGTATTCAACACCACCAGTGGTGATCCCCAATCCATATCTTAACCATCTGGGGTGTGGCCCCGTAGTTTTCCTGGCGCCACCCCGTGAAACTCCGAAAAAGCCGATCTGCAAGGTATGGCGGTGCAACAAATGGTTTTCTGAGCGCCACGCTGGCACCCTTTTTGGGCAGGTGGCGTCAGGTGCCCAAAAATCATGGACATCACCTGTCCCAAAGAAATCGGCGCAGCCTCAGAGAACTGAGCGGTCCCATGAATCTATGCAAACCTAAATGTTGGCTTGGTGGTTGAATTCATTTCATACCAATGGGAGAATATATTTCACGCACACCTGCCATGTATATTGATATATTATGCACCCTTCGATAATCTAACATAGCCATGGAAAATTATGGAACATGCCAATGTTTCACAGAAAAACATGTACAAATGAGTGATCCATGGTCTCTTTATTGTTCCTAAAAGAACATCGTTGGTCAAACAACTTGCAACAAGAAAGTGTAGCAACAAACAACGTAGTTTTTTTAATGTTGCATTTTTTCAGCGTAGTTGTTTTGTTGATATTTTTGTGGGAGGTAGACCTGAGTGGTATCAACAACTGGGATGCTAACACACTATATGCAGCTGGCTTCTTGGACCTTGATGAGTTGAGACATTGAGACGCTTGAGTGCCATAATTAAATTTAAAGATCAGAAAACCGGTCCTTTGAGGAACAATCTACCCAAATTTATGTAACCAAACATTCACAGACTCCGTCTAAGGCTAATGTTCAAGGAAAAGATCCATATTTCGATGGTAAAACAATATGCAGAATCATGGTTTCCGGAGTTTCTCCTGCAGAATTTTGCTTAAAATGATCCGTTGGTTCCCATGATGGACGGGTGGATGTCGGCTGTAGGCTTTCTCAATCCATTTCCGGATTAGATGTCTCAAGCCTGCAATAGACTCACTCTGCGGACGGCTACTAAAATCACCACAGAAATTTGGTAATTTCTCAGTTCACATGGTTTTTGATGAGTTTTGCCACAGCGATTTTCATGACATTTTTAAGGGTGTCTCAGATGAGTTGGTGTAGATGATTCCCTTGAACAAAAGAAGCTCAACTTTGAAGATTTTGAAGATTCAACTATGAGTTGGGGATACCCTCTGGTAATTTAACATAGCTATTGAAAATGGCCATAGAAATAGTGGAATTACCCATTAAAAATTGTGATTTTCCATAGTTATGTTAGTTTACCAGAGGGTAGAAGTCTCACAGCACTACTTTTGTGATGCCTTGATCAACCGAAGCGGTGACTTTGGGGACTTTGCGCCTGCCGCGGCCGCTCATGGCTCACGGCTCGTCTCTTTTTGCGCCTTGTGAAACGGTATCAAAAAGGAGGATTTCACCCAGCAAAAAGCGGCAACTTCAGATTTCACCAACAGCAATGACGATTTACTGTCTGGTTATTTTACATACAATATGTGAGGCCCCCTAGATAGCTAAGTTGGTTTATAACTCCAATAGCTATGGTTTATGGTATTTATAACTATAGTTACTGGGGCTTATAAACCAACTTATATCTTGGGGGCCTCACATTGTAGCTATGGACAATAATCCATGTATAGATGTTGTTTGATATGATTTCCCCATTAAACATGGTGATTCTCCATGGCTACGTTAAATAACCAGAGGGTAATATGACTTCATCACTTTTGCCGATGGCCAAATTGGTGGTATGAGGGATATTTCATGGGTACGAACAGTACCACCTGTGGTCTACTGATGTCTACTGTAAGTGGTCAGTTTGGATGCTTGTGGGCCCTCGGAAAGGTTGAGGCAAGTGGCGGAATCTTAGCAGGCAAAGCTACCGCAAAGAGTGACACACATCGCTATAACAAAATTGACCCCGCCGAGATTGACCAGGATTTTCTTGAAGCCCTTCCAAATAATAAAACACCGCGTTGAAACCTCCAATTTTCAATTGTCACTCGAAGAAGGGCACCGAACTCCGCCGGAGAACGCCGGTGCTGAAATGCGTCGAACCACGCATCGGCTGCGTCCCAGCTGGCGTGACATTCGGAATTTCAGGGACCCTGCCATACCCTGCCCCCTAAATTAGGAACCAGTCTCCCAACATCCCAAATGAAATAAATGGTGAATTGATGTGAATTGTGTTAAAGTAAGCAGCAAACTGGTTTGAGTACCCGAGGGTCAAAACACTCTTGCGGGGTGTTTCAAAGTACCACCTCTATATGTTTGGTGAAGGTTGTATTCCCATTTCTACTGGTCCAATCCACTTGTTGCTGTTGAATGCCCGCCTTTACTCCCCTTTAACCAAAGGTTTAACTTTTGAATCTCCAATGTCTTGTGCATTTTGACCCTGCCAACACAATAACCTGAAACATATATGTTTCATTATTTTCCCCGTCAGATATGCACATTCACATCCATCAACAAGCCTTCTGTGGTCGGGTTTGTCAAACCAATTTCTGGAAAAATGGTATGGTTTACATTTCTCTTTGCTCAAATGTGATTTGTAGTTGGAATTGAGAGTGGCGCTCAGACTTGTTGAACCATGATTATGCACGATTATCAATGATAAACCGCCTTTAGGTGAAGAACATTTGCTGACGAATCAAGAATGGGTGAAAATGTACCCACAAATTAGTCTTAACCCATCCATTCTGGGAGGTCAATCAGTTTCACTTTTCCCCTCTCTGTCATCATAGTTGATTTACGGAAAGGACAGGTTCAGGGAAATTCAACCGAAGCCATGAGTTTTACCATGTGATTTACCTTCAAGTTTTGACAGTATGACTTTCCTCTGAAATATGTGTGACCTTTCCACCACCCTTCGATCCCATTGTCGACCCAGTGATTGGTCCCAGATATGATTGGGAGAAACTGGCTAAATAGAGGTAACATGTTAAATACATGTTGTAAGATATGGTAATGACCTATTAACACCCCCTTGTAGCAATTCCTGACCTCCAACCTAAGGTCCCCTGCTCTTTGAGGATTCAGAATTCCACAATCTATAATAACTAGGCCATTGTAACATAATGCAACATTTCAGAGACACGGGGTGTCTGCATTTTTTGTGATCGGATTCAAATTTCTCGGCACTTAGATGAGCCGGTAGCAGCATGGTACTCATATTTCTTGATTAAATCTGCACAGCAGTAGCTGGTTACAGTATCTTGGCTGAACGATGGGTAAGCTAACAGAGATGTGGAGAACCCGTGGTTTCCCCAGGAAAACATATGGAAAACAAATGGTGGATGTTCCATATCTTAGTTTACCCTAGGGTATCTATGCATCTCTTGATTTTGTTGCTGGAAAAACATCTTGTGTGCGGCCTGGGGCACAGGCGGCCGACCTAGAGCGAAGTGCGGAGAAGATGCCTGGGGATTGGTGAAGAAACCTTATCTTTGGTTGGGGATGAACATACTGGTGCTAAACGTAGGGAATTTTCGGGAATGATCCATAATCACTAGTAATAGTCATCCCAGCAACCCCCAGCAACCCATCCATTCCCAACGTAAAACGCACCAGTAAGTGAACATCGATGAACATCCATAAATCCCGGCTAAGTTGGTTGCTGTGACACCAGAGGTTTCGATTCATCCCTGTAGGACACGGTACTTCCCGGAACCGGGCTGTTCAGTGGGAGTTCACAGATCACTGGCAGAGAGCGGAGTTCAAGTACGTTGAACATCGTTGAACACGTACGGAGACTTGGGAAAGGTTGGTTAGTTGGGTCAGTTATATGGCAACATTTGGTAATGGGATGTAGTGGGTCAAAACCCTGGCACCCAGCGAACCCCATTGTTTTTTTTTGATAGCTGGTATAGCTGGATGTTCATCTCACTAATAGGTTGATACTAACAGGTGACCCAAACCATAAGGTGTCTAACCAGCTTGACGATGATTTATAGTGAATCTATATGTATATAAAACATGATGCACGATATTATCCAATTATGTATTTAAAATTATTTATTTATATATATATATATATACATGTGGATCTATACTGCTTTCTGGGCGCATCTGGGCACCACCTTTCAGGAATCAGCGTGAGAAGGATACTGGTTTAATGCCCCACAGTCACAGGGAACCCGCCATGTTTGTCTAATGAGTCTAATCAAAGGATATTAATTGATATTAATGAATATTTTTATATGCATTAATATGCTCATTTTCAGGGATCATTATCAACTTGAATTATCAACCCTTCCTTCTCACTGACATATTCATGATCGTTGGGCTGGTGAAAAAGAACGCATGTACATCAGCTGATGCATGAGAGTTTTGACCCAGTTATGGATGGTACCAACAATGGAACATCTCAATTTTCATGAGAACATCAGGAACATCACCATAAAAGGGATTGTCCATTGCTTGGTTAGACCAGCAGACATAACAATCCCATATATATATATATATATAGGATCCCAGCTTGGCCTGGATTAAAACAGTTGACCATAGATGACCCCATTTTCAGGTGGTTTCAGGTCCTCATTTTTTTCCGGATACCCTCTGGTAAACTAACATAGCTATTGAAAATGGCCATTTATAGTGGATTTTCCCATTAAAAATTGTGATTTTTCATAGCTATGTTAGTTTACCAGAGGGTACATTTTCAGAATTTCAGATTGTGCCATTGGTGCAGCCAATCTTGGACTCCAGCTCTTTGGCCTTACTTTTTTGCGAACAGCAGCGCCATGCCAAAGGCATGGCAGCATACAACCTCTGCTGCCTATAGTGGTGGACATACCTCAACACACTGCGGATCTGCGGCAAAAAGACGTAAGCCTTTCAAATGTGCTGCCGCGCAAGCATCTAAGTCAGGAATGGCCTCAAGGAAATCTGGAGGAAAACACGGCACAGTTGATGCCCCCCAGATCACCCACATTTTCCATGCCGTGCAGGTGCATCGTGTCCCGTGAATCTGTGGCCAAAAAGTGGCGCGTCTTGTTGTTCTGCATGTGGAATCTTCCAGGAAGGGTAATCTGTCATTCTTAGTAGGACCGTGAGGGATAGACATTGCAATTGGTGGCAAGCCATGCATAGGGTGATTATGTCGAACCTGCGAGGCAAGAGACAAGAAGCATAGGAATTGGGATTCCGTCCTTGATTGACATGGATGATCAAAAACGAGCAGGTCATATAGTATTCATAAATTTCAAGGTAAACAAAATATTCTGATTGGTGGTTTGGAACATTTTTTATTTTTCCATGTATTCAGAATAGTCATCCCAACTGACTAATATTTTGCAGACGGGTTGAAACCACCAACCAGTATTGGTGCAACGGGGAAACCATCGTTTTCACCTCCAAAAAAAAGGCCGAAGCCATTTGGATCAGCCTGGTGCTGCAGAAACCATGAGCAACGGTGCCGTCAGCGTTGAAACAGGTGGGCGACACTTGTTTGGTGAAAGTTACTTCTTGACCAAGATATGAGTCTCGTAGTCAGAATTGATAGATCACAACTCGTTGCTACTCAAATATATAACTGTGGGAAGCTCTGGGGTTCAAAATGCGCGCTGCTATCCTTTTCTTGATGAACCCCGTAGAATCAATGGCCATCTGGGTTTGATGGCCAGGCACTGACGCTGACGCAGTCAGCTGTCAACCTCACCCGCCCTTTAAGATCGATTGGGGTTCAGCTTTTTGAAAACTGGCAGTGATATTGTGTCAGACTTGTTTAGGAAAGAATAAACAATTTGCCAGGATCCAGCAGAAGCATGAGGATCATGAGTTGTCTTAAGGTTGCACTAGGCCATGGGTCAAAATGGACATCCATACTCGTACATCCCAGCTGTTTTGGGGTTTTAGGGTATCAGGGTTTTGTCATGTTTTGTCATGTTTTGTCCTATTATCCGTGTGGATGACTCCCCAGAAATCCATTCCACCAGGGGAGGACGAATCAAAGATACACAGGCGGGGCTGGCGCAGAGCGCAGGGATGGAAAGAGAAGGACACACACCAGAAATCACCAGAAATTATGATTGCAATGCAGCCCATTCAGGATGGGTGGGAAGGTCACTCTTACAGGTAGTTTTCCAAGAGTGTCTCACAAATACAACCAGGGGAACTAAGTGTACCCTCTGGTAAACATACAAAAAGCTATGAACAATCACCATTTGTCATAGGTAAATCAACTATAAATCACACCTTCCATCGTGTTTCCTATGTTTTCCCTGTTTTTTTCCCCATGTTTTTCCTATCACTGAGCTGTGGCTCATGTCCCAGGCGGATCACTTGGTTGAACGCCAACGTCTTTCCAGATCGGAATATCAACGACCAGGTGGGCTATCCAGCCGTTCGACTTGGTTGGTCATGTCAGATCCCACAGTGTCCATACCTGCCTTGGGTTTCAACTAACAATAACTATAATAATAATAATGTTTTTTTGGATCAACTATAATAATTAATAATGTTTTTTTGAAGAAATAAGAAACTACAATAATGCTTTTTTGGATCAATTTGTTATTGGTTGATTAGTCAGTGTTTTATTCAGCTAACTTTCAGTGGTTGGTTGAATAAACCCGGATCCATCCGGACCACCACGGCTGAATTTGTTCCAAACCGCTACCGCGGTGGCGAAGAAAACCCCATTATGATAATATATATATATATATTTGTATAAACTATAATATAAATTATAATAAACATATATAATATAATATAATATAATATAATATAATTTAATTTAACATAATACAATAAAATATAATATATACATATATTTATTTGTATCAAGTATCAACTAAAATATATTGTAATATATATATATATGTATAAACGTTAATACAATAGAATACAAATATATATATATATATATGTATAAACTAAAATATTATATATATATATATTCACTATTAACAAAAATAATATATATATATATATACATGTATAAACTATAATACAATATATATGTATATATATATGTATAAACTATAATATGATAGTACTTTTTATATACTGTATGTTTAAACTATAATTTTAATATATATATATATGTAAAAACTACAATAATAAATATATATATATATAAACTATAATATAACATAGTTCGTATATATGTGTAAACAATGAAATAATTCAATATATATATATGTAAAAACTATAATTCAATATAATATGATATAATTTATATATATATGTATAAATAATATAATATATGTTATATATATATATGAAAAACTATAATATAATATACATTATATATATATGTATCAACCATAATATAATATGATATATTTCTATGTATAAACTATATAATATAAAAAAATGTTTATTTAAACTATACTATCATAATATATATATAAGTAAAAACTATCATATAATACAACGTAATTTATACATAATTATATATATGTATACACTATAATATAATATCTTATATATATAACAAGCTAATATAATATTTATATGTATAAACTAAAATATAATATAACATAATATAATATAATGTAATGTAATATAATATAATGTAATGTAAAATAATATATAGACAGACAAATAACGATATGACATATTCTTTTATATTCACTGTCATAGATGATCATAGATGCTTTTTGTATAATATTAAGTATATATAATGTATCAATATATATATATATATAGTTGGAGTTATCAAAAGACACACACACATACATATATATATATATAAATATATGCATAATTTAATATATTATAATATTTCATAATCTATTATTTAATATATATATATATTATACAGTACACATGCTCATCAACATTGGCCATCGATTGTTTAGCCCCAAAACGACTGTGCCCAGGCCCTGGCAGCGGTCCAAAGTCTCCCCGTGCCCCGGGGCTTGGAGCTACTGAAGGACGCCCGGTGGGGCCCGGTGGGGCCCGGTGGAGCCCGGTGGAGCCCGGTGGAGCCCAGGGACAGAAATAGCTGGTTGACTGAGACCTAAGTAACAAAAAAACATCAAAAAACAACAAAAATGTTAGGTCAATTATAGGCTTTGGTTCATGGATTTGATGTTTTTGATGTTTTTTTCAGTTAATGGGTGGTAAGCCAAATCATAGGGGCCTGCTCCCTACTTGAAATGTTGCTCCGGAATAAATCATGTGTTCAGAGGTGCCGCCCAGAGATGTTCTTTTCATGGGTGATAACACATGTCGCACGAAACTAAACAATCAAGGATTCAAGAAAGAGCATGTTGGGTACACAACAATGGGCAAAATTTTGAATTCATTTGAATTCAATCGAGCGAGGTTAAGTTTCAAGTATCTATCTATCTATATATATATTGTGGGTAAAATAACAATAATAAACATCCCTTTGGGAATGGTTTATAATTACCACCTATATCTATGGTGGTTTGGGGGATGTTTTTTTTTAAATAATTGTTTTACCCACATTACTTCAGTAGCTAAAGGCGAACTGGAACTTCACCGGTGTTTTTGCCCAGCTTAGAACGTTGTAAATGCCGAGCTTCAGACTCCCTAAAAAAAAGGCCAGAGAATGTACGTTGCCGGCAGCCATCAAGGTGGAACAAACTCAGAAGATTGAGGACATGTGAGGACTAATTTCGGAGAATTTCCACTGGTCAAGCTACATGATTTCGATTTATAGATGGTTTTCTTGTGGCTCCCATGTTTTGTGTTCGACATGCCAGCCCAAGGACGTCGAGGAAAAGGAAGCGAAAATCAAAAATCCCAGTGGCTACCTGAAGGCCTATCCCAAATCCGGGAACCTTAGGGGATGCTCATCCAAGTGGGGTCCATACCATACATCCACAATCCCAAATCGCTGAAGTAGGAAACTGCACTGCAGCAGCTGCACATGTCGTGGGAAACGACCCACGACATTGGTGAGATCTGGTCGTAGTTGGCAGTGTGCTTTCAACATACTTTCAATGTACTCGTAGATCTGGTCATAGAACCTTTCCCAGAACTCCTTTGTCGGAGAATCGGAACTTCAGATGTTCACGTTTACTCTCAAGCGCTCCTGGGGGTGACCCATTGTTGGAATGGAGGAAACCCCGGTCAACCACTTGGATTGATTCCAAACTGAGATACCTAGATGATTGTGGCATTTCAGAAGCGTACTATCATACAATTCACACACATTTGTCGACAAAAGAGTTGAGGAAAGTAAAAACTGGGATACTGAACCTCCTGAAGAACTCAATTTGGATTCAAGAAATGTATCATTGTCTTCCACCAAACCTGTGGGGGCCTGCGGGGTTTCCAACTTTGGAACATGCCAGACAGCGGTGCAGCGAGAGGGTGCTGGTGTAGCTTGGCGAAGTTCAAGTGGGATGTTGGATTGACGGGTTCAGGATGCTTCATTTGTATTATAGTTCTGTTTGGTTTGTTGCTGAATGCTACTCTGCTGCTGCTGATGATGATGATGATGATGATGATGGTGATGGTGATGGTGATGGTCAAGTCATATAATATAGTTCTTCAGATTGGCCAAGTTTCATCTAGTTGATGATCATTTTGAACATCGGGCACCCCCCAAAACCCATTGTGTTTCATAGTTTCCCCAAGAAAATTGCAAAAAAAACATGGGCATCCCCTAATCTAGTAGCTGGTTTAAACATGGAGAGTGGTAGCATCATGAGGTTTCTGGTCGAATCGGGGGAACAATTCATTTTACCCTATTCCTCCCAATCCTAAAGCATCTTTTTCTCCATCCCAAACAGAATCCCGCTTCAGTATTGGAATTGTTCATGTTATGTTCCCTTCATGGTGTGATGGGGTGTGTATTTTTAGGGGTTGGGATATTAGAATGCCACATTGGCTCCGTCTCCGGCAATCCCTTGCAGGTCTTGGTGGCTGCGGAGGCGCCGCGTTCAAGGGTTGTGGCTTCACCAAACCCGGCTGCAGGCAGATGCCCAAATAAATAGAAATCAAAGTTTGTAAAGGTTTACCCTAGGGTGAAGCAACATGGAATAGCTGTGGAAAACCATTGGTTTCCAAGGAAAGCAAATCTTCAATTGGTGGGTTCTCCGCATCTATATTAGTTTACAGGAGGATAACTCCTAGATGCTGAAAAGCATGCGATTGAACTTGGACCTTCTGTGAGCGTGCCGTGGATTTTTGCTCGTGAAACCGCAGTGATCCAGGATAATCCATCCACATTGTGCTTGTATCGAAACGAGAACAGTCACCAACCATCAACTGTACCAACCATTTCGAAAACACATGGGAGGATGGAGGCAAGCAAGTTGCCATCGGCCAAGGATGGGGAACAACGGCAAATTGAAAAGAAAATTATCATCCGTGTACTAGGGAAGAGAGAGAGAGAGAGAGAGCGAGAAAGAGATACTTGGATTAAGGATGATTAAGTATTCGTTTTGCTCGATGGTAAATCATGGCAGATTAGTAAATCCCCAGTATTCTGAGTTTTCTTGATAACCATCCCCATATTTGATGGTTGCCTCCCACATGTCAGTGCTTCAAAGACCCGACCCTCAGGGTCGTTTTAGGGTCGGAACGCATCGTAACGCCGCGGAACAGGCCGGAGATGGTGCCGAGAAGATCGAGAGGCCGAGTCTCTTCGCAGTGCTTGAGGAATTGTTGATACAATGTGGCCCCCCAAACGATAGCTATTGTTGCGGCAAGATCCTTTGGTTTGCCCGAAACTGGACATGATGATGATGATGATGATGATGATGATGATGATGATGATGATGGCGATGATGATGATGATGATGATGGTGATGATGATGATGATGATGATGATGCTGGTGGTGGTGGTGATGGTGGTGGTGGTGGTATTGTTCATTGTTCATTGTTCCATGGGTGTGGTGTATACTTATACATTATATATTGTTTTTATGTTATATATATATTATATTATTATTATATTATGTATATATATATATATATTTGCATTTGATCATTTTAATGAAATCCTAATTGCGATATGGTTGAATGTTCCATGAAGTGGGATAAAAAAAATGTATATTAAAAAATAAATAAATTAAAAAAAAAAAACAACTCATGTAATATAATTAAACCATCAATTGCGGGTATGGTTAATTGCTCCGTGGAAGTGGGAGGTTTTAAATCCTATATATAATCCATAAATGAAACCCTACTTGCGGTAGGGTTCATTGTGAGATGTCTTCGGTTATGTACATCCCAAACGAACCTTAATAGCGGTACAGGTCTTTTGCCCAGCCGCAGTGCCATGTGTTTTACCACCCATAAAAACTGTGATTTTGGGGATGCTTTACTATTGCTTCACTAACAGCAAAGGTTGTTTTTAACTCCAACAACTATGGTTTATGATACTAACATATACCTATAATTAACGGGGTTTGTAAACCAACTCTTAACTGGGAGGGGGCACATTGTGATGTAATTCAGCCGAATGATCAGTATACCAACTGGCAAGGAAACATGATCAGATTCAGAGAGTGGGGAAACATTGCGATGAACTAAGTATAGGTATACTAAGAGGGACATATGCTAAGTCTGGGGAAGCCAACAGCTCAAATTGCAGTGGATCAATTCTACTACAATAATGGCTCTGTGACACCCAGTATGTTTCAACGATCCTCAACCGCGGTGGCAGACTAAACTGCTATATAAGTTGCAATTGCATTAGGATCATTTGGGATACTGGATGTAATCCGAAGTGGTGGCTCACTGAATAGGAATCCAGATGCAGTTGGATGTCAGACTGGTTCTGGCTCCTAAACAGGCGAGCCAGCTGGCTGAACGCCAACGTCTTCCAGGACCACGGATGGATTGGCTGTTGACCCTCCCAACAGAGAGGATCCCGGATTAAAACATTAGTCTATAAGAGAGTCTATCAAATATGAAGTCTAAGTATAAATTCCACCATAAACATAAGCCCTATTTATGCTTTTGGGGGCCATGGAAAATCCAATAGTAGCTCGTATAAATCCATCCTTGTAGTTATAATTCCATAGTAAACCATGGTTAATTGCATATGAACCCTAGTTATACAATCTTGTTCTAAACCAATTTAGGCAACTTCGGCCATGGAAAATCCACCAGGCATTGGTCAGCGGTGCAAATTGTCGGTAGTCTGATGGGAGCGGCCAGGGTGTACACCGTATGTTTGGACACATTCAAAAAAAATGTGGATGATTCTGGGTTAAGTTATACATACCATGTTATTTGGGTAAATTAAATTAAATTATAACGACCTCACTGCGACCGAAACCTGGAATCATGGTTAATAAGAGGAATCATCCCAAGATGGCCTTATTTGTTCTTAATGATTTCAGGTTAGTGAAATATGATAATTTACCCAGATGTTTTGCCATATTTTTAGGACATCCCCATTCATGATATCCCTACTTCTGAGTTATACGTATATGGCAGTGGGTCAAAACCTTGTGTACCCCTGTAGTTCATCAAAATAGCTGGTTTAGCTGGATGTTCATCCCACTAAAAATGGTGGAAACATAGGCATTGATCCATAGCCATAGGCGGCCATAGGCCATATGTTTGTTAATCTCCAGGTCGATGGTCCATTTCAAGCTTTGCTTCACGATCTGGTCGCTTCAGGACCGGCAGATCGATCCAGAGGCGGGTGCGACCAGGGATTAGAAATTCTCTCCCGCCATGGCGAATGAAAATGGTGCTTTTACGGATGACTTACCTATTAAATCGATAGACAAAATAAAATGATATATTAAGAATGATGAAAGAATCATAATTGACAATATCTCTGTCAAATTACCAGGAAGGTACAGTAATTATAGCACCATTTATGTTTTTGAAATACATTGAAATACCAATGTTTGATTCTTAAATCCCACCGGTCCCATGGGTGAATCTAATTTTTGTTGGTTATATACCTTTGCATTTTACATCCCCCATTGCATCCCTAATTTCCCTAGTCCAAAGGCGATTACGGCGGTGAAGAGCTTGGGCTCAGCGCGGGCCATGGAGCTGTTCAAAGATTTGGAAGAGCCTTGGCTCGTTGTTCCGTTGGAGCCGGGGCTGGCTGGCCAAGATTTGTTGCATTTTTTTTGTGACCCCCAAGTGAAGGTAGAACAGGTGAACATGCATTCTGGGAGCTACATTTCTTTGAACCAGGCGCAGCAAATTTTGGTGAATGCTATTTTAGGATTGACTTTTGAAGATGTTCCATCGTTTTGAGGGTTGCAGATAATATGTGGTAGACTGGTAGGCCGAATCAAAGGTATCATAAAGGTTCAAAAGGATTGCTCAGATATAAAGAGGCATTTCCACCAATAACATGCTGTGCTAATTTTGGATGGTAAGCTATTTTTTCAGGGTTTGGTCAGAAGGAAAACACATGGCAAGACCATATAAAACCATTCTTGGGTCTACCGCATAGCTAGATGGATATGTTGAAGGAACAAAACATTGGTAATGCCTGTCAAATTTGCGGAAGTCTCGCCAGGTTGTCGTCCTGGCGGTACGTTCTGACAAATTCTGCACGAAGATAGATAGATAGACAGATAGATAGATAGATAGATAGATGGATAGATAGATAGATAGACAGATAGATAGATAGATAGACAGACAGATAAAGGTGTGAACATATGAATACATAATTGCAAACATACAAACATACATGTATAAATATGATACGGTATTTATTGAGATCTTCATACACATCGCTGGACAATTCGGTATCTGAATGGTACCATTGCTTGACTTATCAGAAAACGGGATTTACTTTGGAGTTGATAGGATGATGACATATGTATCAGCTGCTGATTGCTACAGCCTCAGTCCGTAAAACCGGCATCGTTTGGCTATAAGGTCGCAACATGTTTTTTGTGCAGGAGGTTTTGCACATACAGACTTTCAAAGCGGGGCCGTGCCATACTACCCCCCCTGATAAAGTGTTGAGACAATGGCGCACATGGCGCTTTTCACAGGTGGGAGGGTTGTGAGTGATGCGGTTGCCGTTCAAGGGGGGCTCAAAGCTTCAATGCCGAAAAATAAGTGGAAAACTCCCTGCAAAAAAGCTACCTACTTTGACTGACTCAAGTGTCAAAGCTATGACCCAGTTGACCAAGCTATCAACCCAGTTGACCCTGATGTTCGAAGACGGAGTATGGCCGAAAGGTTCAAACATGGCTATCTCTCTATATAATAACTGGAATGTAAGTCATGGGGAATGATCTCCTACCCCAATTTCTGGATCATCCAATTGGCGCCTAAGGAGAGGAAAGATCAGGTCCAAAATCCTTCTGGATATTTGCAACCTGGTTGCGCTAATGGAAGCGGCTCTGAAGAGCCACGCGCCATGTTTTGGGCTCCATGGGCTCCATCATGACTCGACCCCCAGTTGTTTTGTGCTGGATCCAGTTTGGGAGGGTAAAATCTGGGTATGTTTTGTTACTGGCTTACGATGTAATGTCTGAAGGCGCCTACATAAATATATATATATTCGTTGTTTTTAAAGAAGGTGCCTGTGTGCAACACCAATTGAGGTCAATCTTGGACTTTGTTTGGAGCAATCTTTCCGTTTATTCACCTGAGGTCGTAGTCGTGTTTTCCCGCGTCAAACTGTTTGCGACACATTTGGACCTGGAGATCATCCTCATATTATATGCATTGTATATTATGTTTGCATTTTTTATGCGATGTATATATATATATGTATAACAATTAACATATGTATGTGCGTTTGTATGTGTATATATATACATATGTGTATATGGATCCTATATATATAATATATTATGCATCCGGTTATATATATATATGTATCTATATGTGTTTCCTACGTCATCTATGTATAACATAAACAAACATATAAATAAATGAACAAATAAAAACACAGACACACACACACATACGTGTATATATATATATGAGTGCGTGGTTATACCCCCCATCAACCCCTTCTTTCGCCCAGGAAAGCTGCCGTGAAACGTGAGCCAACCATGGCCAGAGCGCCCATGGTCATGGCACCCATGGCCCGATCCATGGCTTTTACGGCCGCGGACCCGCAGAAGGTGCAGAAACGGGCCACCTGGCTGAACGCCAACGTCTTTCCAGATCGGCCTATCGATCAAGAGGCAGGCCATGGGCCCATGGGGGTTGCGGTGTGCGGTGTTTCTTTGGGACACCCCAAAAAGAAAAGATGGTGGGGATGTGCCACGAACACCACCATGATTATCCGAGGAAGTTTGAAGTTCGTGGCCCTCATTCCGCAATACCCAGGGGGACAACAAAGAAAACATGAACTACGTCAACATGTTCTTGGTACGTTTGTCGGATGTGTGTGCAAGTTGCAGTGTATCATACTTTGATATGGTCTTTGGTCTATATTTTGAGCATGAAATTCTCAAACGTGGTCTTCCATCTGGTAAAACCAATTCAAAAGCATCCCCAATATTACCAGAAATGGGTTGTCATGTTAGTTAAGCAATGTACTGCAACAATAAACTATATGTTGGTTTTTAAAACTGATTCATGGTAAAACTGAGAATGGTTTACAATTGTTATGAGTCCAAGAGCACGGATAATGTATGGTTTTACACAAAAATAGTATATACCAGTATATAACTATTGTTTTTCAACGGGAGGTTTCTGGCGGTGGTAAAAGCCCTGGCACCACATCCAGGCGGTGATGATGATGACGTCTTTGGGTACGGCACGTGCCATGGAGCTTTTCAAAGATGTTGAGGAAAAGCAGGAACAAGTGAGACACTTGCCATTTAGATGGAAGTTGAAGCCACTGAGTTCAATGGTATTCAATGGTATTCAATGATATTTAGGGGTGCTCAATGGTATTTAATGGTCCGTACTTGATGGTACTTAATGGTATATGGTACTGAATGATATTAATGAGACTTGATGGGACTTTATGGGATTTATCAACATAGCCATGAGACTGGGACCAGCTTTGGATACCAAATATAGTTGGGTGAAAAAAGGGGGAATCACCCGCATATGACCAAACTTTTCAGGCATTCACTTGAATTTAATGCTATCCAATGGTCCTTAATGGGACTTAATGGGATTTATATAAGGGAAATTAGTGTGATTTAACCAACATCGCGACCGGGACTCAACCAAGCCCCTCATCTCGAAGAAAGAGGTAACTAGTGGGTTATGAATCGCGGATAATAAACCAGCAATGCACCACATGTTTGGTGATTGATGAATGATCCAAAGGGGGTCCAATCTGGATCATGGAGATTGGTTTCAACATGTTTCAACTGCCCGAAGGTGCCGCCATTTTTGGTCTGGAATATCTTCATGTTTTGCTCCAATAAAGTATGCGATAATCACTTTTTGTTTTTGCGGCGCCCAAGTTTCGCACTTACAGTGACTATATAGTTACCCCGTGGTAAATTAACATAGACCCTGAAAATGACCAATTTATAGTGGAAACTAGTTTTCCAACCCCTATCTGGCAGGGTCTATGTTAATTTATTGGAGGGTAATTAGAACCTTAAAAAACAGAGACCCTCAAAAGAACATATCACAGTTGGGACAGCATCGCCTAAAAGCCATGGCACTCGGTTGGGGGCCATAGTGCCATAGTTCCCAGTGAAGCATCGCGAGTTTATAGATATTTACAATGGGCATATACCAGCCCGCAGAACAAGAGAAGGTACCAAAATAAATGGTAAATGGATATCACTGGTTCATTTCATGGTTCCTTTTGCGTCGATGCTTCGCGGAAATCCACTCAGCTGCCGAGGAAATCCCAGCGGATATTTGAAAACAGCTGCTCAACGTGACGGTCCCATCCAGCAGGTGTATCACTCCAACGGTGACGATGCTTCTTGTCGCAAAACACCAGCTGTGTGATGGTTTCTGCTGCAGTGAACAGACACGATCTTGAGACTATGAGCTGGTTGGATGTGGTTCCTCATCATTTGACATGGCATGGTTGGTCATTTCCCTTGGACCGGTTCCAGCCCCTTTGACATGGAAGGGTTGAGAAAAGTGACGCAAGACATCTTACATATCTTACCCTCTGGTAAGCGAACATGCTTGTACTACAAGCCTTGTAGCTATTGAACATGGCAGTTTATTTATAGTTGATTTATCCATTAAAAATGGTCATTTTCCATAGTTTTTGGTATGTTTACCAGAGTTGTGGAGAAAACTCCTTCTACATTTTGGTGCAATTCCTGGGTCAAAATCCGCATTTCACATTTCTTGGGAAGACCCATCAGGCTCAGCCCCATCCCCCAGCGGCTTGCGCGCAGAAAGCATCTGAGGGAAAGATTCATCGCCGCGCCACATGGCAGGGAGCCCCGGAACCATCCATAAGTTGGCTCAGAAAATTTCAAGGTTTGGGACATCTAAACACTGGACATGTGTCGAAATCCCATCATGTGGGGATGGGTCAAAACCTATTATCACTATATTTGCGGGAAAAACAATCCAGTAAGCATCTATTTTAGGGTACCACGGGTACCGGGGTTTTGACCCAGAACCATGTTGGAAATTTCAATGTGAATATATCATGATAATATTATTAAATAGATGTAAATAGATAAATAATGATAAACAAAATAACTAGATAAACAAGCTCAAACAAGCTCTGCTGAACTCCTTGAGAAGGCGATAGAGAGAGAGAGAGAGAGAAGTAAATTAAATAAATAAATGTAACATAATGTAACGATGTCACAACGCCACTGTCCCCATGCCTCCTTGATCTCCCGAGGTTGAACGGCAACATCTTTCAAGATCGCCCCATCGATCAGGAGGTCGAGTTGGAGTGGAACTCCTGGGATCGGACCGGGAGAACGGAAATTGGCTGAAAAGGGTGGTGACTGGCACTATCCCATAGGATCCATGTATGCTATATATGGTAACATTTAAGGTCAATATACCCCCAATGTTGGTATATATACCATGCATGGATCCTATGGGTATTCTATATGTAACTGGTTGTTGGTGACTGGAACCATGGCATTTTATATATTTTATGACTTTCCATATGTGATCAGATATGTGTACAGTGTAGACTATGTCACATGTAGCATATATGTTTGTATATGTGCTGCAGCCATTTTAGTGCTTTCAGCTACCTTCGAGCTGACTGAGTGAAAAGGTGCTGATCAGTGCTCAGGAGTGTTCATCAGATTTAAGAGCCCAAATTCTCTGTTCATGGTAGCGGAGCTGAGGTTCTGATACCCAGCTGTGAATGTGTAGGTGTCAACGCCGAGCTGCATCAGCTCTGGCGCGCCTACCCAGTGCCAACTGGAAAAGGTTGACACTCAAGCTCCTGAAAATCAGGAAACTCCAAAGGTACTTCCATAACCTGGGAGTGCATCTCCAACAGTATCCAAGGGTTCTCTTGAACCAGGTCTCTAAGCACCTGAAGAACGACTAAGGATGGCTCAGCAACAGCAGCCACCTCAGCAACCAGGCACTCCACCGGCACCACCACAAGCACAAGGCAACGGTCCCAACATGTCCCAGATGATCATGCAGATGATGGCCCAATTGACTCAGGGTCAGGCGCAGTTGAATCAGGCAATGACTGAGGCTATGAGCCAGCAGCTTCAGATCAACAAAAATGTTGAGAGATCTGTTGAGTACAAAGACAGATCAGAGTTGAAAGGCATACCAAAACCTGACAAGTTCAATGGAGCATCAGGCACTTGGGATAGTTGGTGGTACAAGTTTAAGACATGGGTTGAAAGTTGCCACAAGAACGCTGTGAAGATTGTGGCACAAGTCGAGTCTCAGTGTGACAAAGAGATCACTGAGTCAAGTCTAGAAGTAGACTTTGATGAAGGCGCCGAGCTAGTTTCAGCTCAGGCTAGACAAGCCCTCATATCATTGACTGAGGGAGAAGCGTTGGAAATTGTCAAGAACACATCTCGTGGTAGCCACTTTGGCCTAGAAGCCATGAGACGACTGTTGTGCAAATATGATCCTCAAAATCCTCAAGCCAATTCAGCCTTGTTGAAAAAGGTTCTGCATCCAAGTCAATGCAGTCTTGATAAGCTTCGAGAAGGGCTTGAGAGTTGGGAGAACTTGAAAAGAAAGTACGAAGACAGGAGAAAGAAACCACTTGAAGATGACATCTGCAGGAGTTGCTTGCAGCAGATGTGTCCCAACAAGTTGCAAGATCATTTGGACTTGCAGGCTTCGAGATTGACCACGTATGACCAGGTGAAAGCTGAAGTTTTGGCCTACCTTGAGAACGTCGAGACCAGGAAAGAAGCAAAGTCAGGAGCCGTTCCCATGGATGTGGATTCCCTTGCTAAGGGTAAGGGAAAAGGAAAACATGACAAAGGGAAAGGCAAAGGTAAGTCCAAAGGTAAAGACAAAGGAAAGAGTCAGTCTTCGTCTTGGTCAAACAATTCATACAACAAGTCTTGGAACAATCAGTCTTGGAACAATCAATCTTGGAATCAGCAGTCTTGGTCTAAACAGAATACCAATGACTCCAAGAGCAAAGGCAAAGGTAAGAAAGGTCAAGACAAAGGTAAAGGAAAAGGGGATCAAGGCAAAGGTCGTAAAGTTGCTAATGTTGAGTCTGACACTTGGGCTCAAGAGCAACAACCTGCAGCCTCATCTGGTGATCAACCTGAACCAGAGATCACTGCGCTGTTTGCCTTGGAAGACACTATGCCACCCAAGTCTGAAGCTCGAGATGAATCTTCTCGTCGTGGTCGAAGCCCAAGACGAGCAAACCTTCAAGCACCTTCAAGGAGCACTGTGACCAGGAGCGCTATCGTCATGGCTCAGAGCGCTTTGGCATCAGCTTCTGGGTCTAACAAGGAGCTGTTTGGCAAGATGATTGCTCAGGCTGAGAGCGCTGTCAAAGAAGCTCAGGACAAAGGGCGTCAAGCAAATCAAGCTCTTAAGGAACGCCAAGAAGCCCTGGACAAGTTGAAGAAAGAGGCAGCCCAGCATCACAAAGAGGCCAAAGTGGCAATGGCCAAAGTGAGGGCAGAAGGCCGTGCTGCTTCAGCACCGGCTGCACCCTCTCGTCGGTTGCAAGCCGACCTAGATGCTGGAGTACATGCAAGAGCTGCCAGGAAAGCAGAAAAGAGTAGGCAGAGAGCTGCTAGTCATCGAGCAGCCACTGCAAAAGATAGAACAGCTAGCTTCAAGCGCTATGAGTTGGCCACCTTTGGACAGGCCGACCCTGACAAGTGGGACAAGGATGGAACCCAAGCGCCATAGAGGAGGACATCACAGGTCTGAAAGACGAAGAGCCGATGAAGCAAGGAAGAAGGCCAATAAGGAGAAGATGAAAGAGATGAGTAAGGATGAGATCCCACAATGGATCCATGACAAGTGTGAGATTTCCTCTGAGGAGAGCATTTCCTCTGAAGGATATGAGTTTGTTAGCAGACTTGAAAAGCTGAAAACCGATCCTGAAGTCCTCAGCAAGTTGGACAACGTCTTGAAGGAAGCCTACGAGAAAGCCTATGGTGAAGTTCTTGACCTAGGATCTTCTGATGAGACAGATCCAGACGATTTGCCCTACAACCAGGAGCCAGCACCAGGCATGGAGGATGTGGTCGAGCATTGGCAGAATTCCTTTCGAAGACCCATTCCATTCAAGGAGTTGCATGAGAAGTGCAAAACTGTCTCCAACAAAGGGTATCCCTATGTGAAGTGCCAGTCATGTGGAAAGGCACTCAACTCCATGAGCGTTGCAAGCTTTTGGCAACATGTGGAGAACAAGCAATGCTATCCTCAGTATGCCCTGGAGTTTTGGAAGAAAGAACATCGTCAGGTAAAGGCAGAGAGAGAGGCACGAGAAGAAGGAGAATCATCCCAGAAGCGCCCCATGGATGATGCAGAAGCCAAAGATGAGAAGAGGCGCCAAGAGATTGCCAAGGATGAAGAAAGGAAGAAGCGCAAGCAAAGCTTTGAGGAGCACTACGAGCGC
The DNA here is from genome assembly GCA_947184155.2 of Cladocopium goreaui. Taxonomy (NCBI): domain Eukaryota; class Dinophyceae; order Suessiales; family Symbiodiniaceae; genus Cladocopium; species Cladocopium goreaui. Next base: position 426,100 of record CAMXCT020001336.1, read on the forward strand.
TTCAGGCACAAGGGCAAAGATGAAGTGAAGCCCGAGGTGAAGAAGATCCCCAAGAGGCCAGGGGAGAAAGAGAAGGTCGAGGAGAAAGAGAAAGAAGAAAAGAAAGAAGAAGAAGAGGCACCCAGAGCACCCATCGAGCTGAAGTCCAAATCCCCATCGAGAGCGCCTGAGGACAGCCGGGCTGATTCAGCCCAGGCGTCCAAGGGCAGGGGAAAGTTCAGCATGGGCACCAAGAGATTCCTGGAGAAGACGGTGCGTGATGCAGCTAACTACATGGAAAGAAAAGCCAGGAAGAAGAGGGAGAAAACGCCATCTCCCAAGCCCAGGGAGCATTCACCAGGAGGAGGAGTTCGGTCAGACTCCAACCTCGACTTCCTGGGAAGTTTGGCATCTCAGGTGGATACCATTGTCTGGGCCACCGTTGACTCAGGGGCAGCAACCAGTTGCCTACCCAAGGAATTGGCACAGTCATTGGAGTTGGCTATGACACCTGTGGATGAGAAGCCGTTCACCAACGCATCAGGGCAGCCAGTCCAGGTGCATGGGGTGTGCAACCCTATAGTGACCATGGGTGAGAAAGGAGGCCCACAAGTCAAAGGTGTGGGACAGTTCCGGGCAATGGATGTTGCAAAGCCATTGTTGTCTGTGTCCAAGCTGGTTGAGAAAGGCTGGACAGTAACCTTCGGCCCCAATGGATCGTTTCTGCAAAGGGGAGCCAAGAAGGTTCCAGTCACCATGACTGGAGGTGTTTTCAAGATAGCCATGGATTTTCATGGGCAGCCCATAGAAGGGTTGAAGGCGTAAGTCCTGTGGAGACCACAGAGAGCGCAGGTAGTGGAGATGATGAACCGGGCAGTAGTAAGCTAGGTTCTCAAGCGCTACCAACTGCAGCAGCGCCGACGCAGAGAGAAAAAGAAGAGCATTTTGTCAGCCATTATCCTTTTAGGAGTTGGTGTGAACATTGCATTCGAGGTAAGGCAAAGGCAATGAGACATGTCAAAGTAGATCATTCAGATGAAACAGTTCCTGTGATCTCAGCTGACTATTGTTTCATGAATTCAGTGGATGACACTGTCATCACAGAAGAAGTGCAGAAAAAGCATGCACCAGTTTTGATAGTACATGATCGATGGTCCAAGTTGACCTACGCACACGTTTTGCCATACAAGGGAGTTACCCAAGGTCCTATTGGATCTAAGTGTCTTTTGAATGACCTTAAGAAGTTTGGGTACCCCAAGATGGTCATGAGGTATGACCCAGAGCCTGCACTCAACTCCGTAGTTGAGGCAGCCAAGAATGGTTTTGACAAACAGTTGGTTTTGGAAAAAGTTCCCAAAGGAGTCTCAGAATCCAAAGGGGAAATTGAAAGAGCAGTTCAAGCTATTGAATCTCAATCCAGGACACTCAGAAGTGCCTTGGAGACAAGCTATGGAAGAAAGGTGCCAGACGACCACCCAGTTTTGACATGGTTGGTTGAACATGCTAGCACCACTTACAATTTGTTTCACAGATCATTGGAAGTCAAAGATGGGAAGACACCGTACTCTAGACACCGTGGTCGTGAGTGGAGAGTGTCATTACCACCATTTGGGGAAACAATTGAATTCCTCAAAAGAGGTCACAAGTTTGAACAAAGATGGCACCAAGGAGTTTTCTTGGGAGTCAAAGACAATACCACTGAGAAGATAGTGGGAAATGCATCAGGTGTTTTCACTGTGCAAAGCATTCGACGCAAGAGTGCTGACGACAGATATGATGCCGAAACTTTGATGTCAGTCACTGGGGTTCCCTGGGATCCTCAAGCATCAAAAAGAGATGATGTTTTGCTTCCTCAGATTGTTGGGGGAGATCAGCAGCCACTGGCGCCATCAGTGCCAGTTGAGCCACCAAAGAAGTCGACAAGACGACTTTACATCACCAAACGTGATTTGGACAAGTATGGCTACACCGCTGGTTGTGTCGCCTGTGATGCCACTAGAATTGGCAAAAGAGGCACTGGAGTTCATCACACTCCAGCCTGCAGAGAAAGGATGGAACGTCTGCTTCAAGCAGAAGAGGGCAACCTGAGAGTAGCCCAACATACGGCCAAGGTTGATTCTGAAATCACTGGTCAGAAACAAGAAGTGTCCGAAGAAGGCACAAAGATTCTTTATGGGTATTCAAGTGAGAAACCACAAGAAGTTCCTCACGGTTTTAAGGTGTTTGCGCGCCTTGACAAGAATGCAAGGTATCTCAAGGGTACTATGCCAGAAGGTCCCAGTTGGGATAATGTCTGGTGGAGAGTCACCAGAGATTTCAAAACAGGAAACATTATCAAGTCTGAACCAATGGATCCTAGTTTAGGAGATGAAGTCATCAACGCGCCTTTGATTGATGACGCAGATATCGTCACTGAACTGTGGTACTCAGCCACAGGGGAATCTGCTCCAAGTTTGCCAACAGCTGGACCTGCTATCGCGAGGCAGAGTCCTGCTACCGGACAAGCTGCAGATCCACCTGCAGAAAGCGCAAGCGCAAGCACAGCCTCAGCCAAGAGGGCAGGAGGCGAGCAAGAAGAAAGAGCACACAAAAGGTTGGAAATGTCTCCAACTAAAGGTCGGAAAAGACCTGCAGACTCAGGAGGCGAAACGTCAAAGTCCAAGGACAGCCGAGCTGTTTCAGCTCAGGCGTCTAAGGGCACCAAACGGCCACCTGAGAATGAGAGACCAGAAGACATGGATGACATAGACCAATGTCTTATGAACCTGATCATGGAAGATCGGGAGAAGTACCTTCAGTCCATTGAAGGTGAAGAAGAGCCAGTTTGTGAAGAGACAATTCCTCTTCCACCAGAACTGGAAGATGAAGCAGCCACATGGTATTATTACGATGATATCAGTGGAAAGATTTTAGACAGCAAAGGTGTAGAACAAGCCAGAAAAGATGAGGTCGAAATCATCGAAAGTTTTCCAGTTTGGGAAAAGATTCCCAGACACAAGATGCCCAAAGGGGTACGCACCATTGGAACACGATGGGTAGATGTCAACAAGCAGGATGAAGAGAATCCACTTTATAGAAGTAGGTTAGTAGCTCAAGAAGTCAAGAAGGGCTCAGGTTTTGATGAGTTCTTCGCAGCTATGCCCAGTTTGTCGGCTTTGAAGATGCTAGTTACAATAGCCGTCACGTTTCAGTTGCCAGACGCTGGAAAAGCTGTCAAGGAAGCCTATCGCAAGCGTAGACTTCTAGGATTTTTGGATGTGAAACGCGCCCACTTTTACTCAGATGCGACGCGTGAGATCTATGTGGAACTTCCTGCAGAAGCAAAGAAGCCTGGAGAAGATGTGGTAGGAAGATTGCTCAAGTCTTTGTATGGAACCAGAGACGCACCTCTCAACTGGGAGTTGCAAATACAGAAGGTTATGTTAGCCTTAGGTTTCAAGCAAGGAAAAAGCAATCCATGCATTTACTACCATGCAGGCCGAGACCTCAGAACTGTTGTACATGGAGATGATTTTACAACAGCCGGAACATTTGACAACATCAAATGGCTTCATGAAGAGCTGTCGAAGAAGTGGAAATGTGTGGAACGTGGTATTTTAGGACCACCAGGAACACCAAACACCATCCAGGACATCAGAGTCCTGAACAGAATTATCACATGGAAGGAGAATGGAATTTGGTGGGAACCAGATGCACGTCATGCAGAGTTGGTGATTGATTTACTCGGAGATGGTCCCCGAGGAGCCAAAGTCAAGACACCACTTGCCAAGGGTTCAGTGGAAGACCTCAAGAACGCCACTGTTTTTCTCAATGATGAAGAAGCAACCCAGTACAGATCAGTTGCAATGCGAGCAGCTTATTTGGCACAAGATCGACCAGATCTGCAAGTAGCGACAAGATCTTTAGCACAAGGGCTACAACGACCAACTACCAGCCACATGCTTATGCTCAAACGAGTTGCACGATACCTAAGGTATCGACCACGCATGGCACAATTCTTTCCTCATCAGAGCAAACTCAGTCCATTTGTGATGTGGTCTGATGCTGACCACGCTGGTTGCGTGAAGACGAGGAAGAGCGTGTCAGGAGGCGTCCTGATGGCCGGAGGTTGTTGTATCAAGACTTATTCTAAAGGACAAGGAGTTGTTAGTCTTTCGTCTGGAGAGAGTGAGTATTACGCTCTTGTGAGCGGTGCCAGCAATTTGCTGGGAGAAGTTTCAACCGCCAAAGACTGGGGTTTGCAACCCGAGAGTGAAGTTTTCATGGACGCAAGTGCAGGAATAGCAATGGGTTCTCGCAGAGGACTAGGCAAGGCCAAGCACGTGGATACTCAATACCATTGGGTACAAGACCGCGTTGCCAAGCGCTATTTTCGGCTGAAGAAGGTCGACACTGGCGATATGCTTGCCGACGTCTTGACGAAACCTGTCATAGAAGAGAAAATGAATAAAGCCTTGCGGAATATGAACTTTCACTTTCTGGAAGGTGAACATCACCTGACACTGAGAGCATAGATGGCTTGAGCGTGGCTATGAGTAGCTGTACATATCAAAACTCGCCTAGTTCAAATAATTGGACGGGAGCGCCGTTTTTAAACAGGCTCGGGAGGCGTGATCAGATATGTGTACAGTGTAGACTATGTCACATGTAGCATATATGTTTGTATATGTGCTGCAGCCATTTTAGTGCTTTCAGCTACCTTCGAGCTGACTGAGTGAAAAGGTGCTGATCAGTGCTCAGGAGTGTTCATCAGATTTAAGAGCCCAAATTCTCTGTTCAATATGTCCATTCAGTTGGGAATGGAATGTCATCATCCCAACTGACGAACTCCATGATTTTTCAGAGGGGTTGGTTGAAACCACCAACCAGTTATAATCTTCAGCAATTAATCCCCAATTGTTGGTCAAAGCTCCACTTATTGGAGGACACTTCTCTTCAATATACGACCCTGCGGGTTTTTCAACACTGGGGGAATGTCTTGGATTTGTTCATTCTGCAGTCAGTGCAGTCCGCCAAAAAAGAGGGGGGAATAGCAACATTAGCACTGAACTGATATTCATGAATCGGTTTACGTGGGGAGTGCGAGCAGTTTACAAGGAATTCACCATATTTCATCTAACCAGCAATCAACTTGATATAATGCCGGCGCATCCAATGCCCCTGGCCCATTTCGAATGATGAATCCCTTTCACTTCCTTCGCAAGATATGATGTTTAAGGGAATCATCGTCACACATCGTAACGCTTGAATCGTATTTGAAGTTCAAGAGGTTTCAATAGTTTTTATCAATGAATTGAGAGTTGCCTGGGCATGTCACTGGAGTGTAAAAAGTAGACCGCAACTACTTAGCTTGACATTTTAACAGGCAGGTTCCGCACGCATGGTTGAAATATCATACATGCTATGATTGAGGCTATCTATATAACTTGATCAACATTTTTCGTAACTGAACTTCATGAACACACACACACACACACACTCACACACACATACACATATATATATATATGTGTGTGGATAAATTATAACGGCCTCACTGCGACCTCACTATATATAATCATTATGAATAAGAGGAATCATCCCCAAATGGCCTTAGTTCAGGTTAGTGAAATATTATAATTTACCCACACACACACATATATATATATATACTGGGTGGTGGTTTGGAACATTTTTTATTTACCCCAATAGTTGGGAGGATGATCCAATCTGACTAATATTTTTCAGAGGGGTTGAAACCACCAATTAGTATATATATATATTTATATATATATGTATAACTTGACTTGACCAGCCGCAGGCCATCCAGGCCCTTACCACGGTGGGCACTGCGCGGGCCATGGCGCTCTACAAGGATCACTAAATGGTGGGTCAACGAACGGTGGATTCCCAGCATTGCCTTGAAATCTGTGGTGAAACATTTGTAACAATATGCTGGTTGGTGGTGACTGGAACCATGGAATTTTATGACTTTCCATATATTGGGAATGGAATAATCATCCCAACTGACGAAATCATATTTTTCAGAGGGGTAGGTATACCACCAACCAGATATGGCTTTGGACATGTTTTTTCAACGGTCATTTCAGGAACCTAAATTGGAGGTACCTACCATATATAAGGCCATGTAAGGAAATATCCCCACAAAATATATAGCCTTATATGGTACAGTACCTTCATTTTAGGATCCTGAAATTGCCATTGAAAGTTGGAGCCACCAAATGTTGAGATAACGCCATGGTAATGCAGCCAGCAAAGATGTTGTCATCAGTAATTCAGAAAAGGTGAACGTCAACGAGTCAACCCAAAACCAGAGGTATCTAAACTGCAGAAATTATGGACATATGAATCATATGGATTTCACCAGCGAAAATTGGACGATGCCTAAGAAAACGGGGGTGTAACTGATTGATTGCCAGCAAAAAAACAATGATATGGGATGGTATACCTTTCTTAGACCTATTATTATATACCAACAAAACTTGGAACTCAGCCAAAATAAATGGGTAGATTAGAATGCGTCCGCACTGGTCATGATTCCGCATATGGAATTTGCCAACCTTGTGCTGGTTTGTGGAATGCTTATGACAAAAATTACCTTGCAGTGCTTTAAGAGGTCATATTTTCTATGACCAGGAGCCAACTCAGCAATCCCATGGGCCAGATGCGTTTGCAGTGATTCCACTCAGAGCAAACAAATTCTACAACGATCTGACTAATTATTAATTGATAATAATTGGGGACACTCAGTCGATAATAATTATCTACACAATGTTTGTGGGTTGTTTGATAATAATTGGGACACTCAGTGACTCGTGTTTAAGATTCTTAAGATGTTGAAACAGTGTTTGCAGAGACACATCAGGACCACTTTTGAAAAACATCCCATGTTTGTGTACCAATTGATTAAACTGCTTTAGCAATAGTGAGCTTTCATCATGTGGATTTGATCAAGCAGATGCACGTTCTTGATTACCATCAATTTCCCAGATCTAGATGTTTAGGACAACTATTCTCTTGGTCCAACCAATAACTTAGCAAAATGTTAGATTTGGGCAAGATATGTATCTCAAAATATGTAGGTCCCATTGGTTTCTCAGGTTTTTGGGCCACGATTGATGTTCCGGCAACCTGCACTGAAACTGAATTCTGCGGCGGCCGTAGGAGGTGGAAGAAAAACAGGAGCAGGTAAAAAATCCAAGTGGATCCTCTGCAGCAAATCCGCGGCGTGAAGTTGATATCTTGTGGGTCTACATTCAATGTCGGGATCTATCAAAATTTGAGATCTATTGAGTGAGGAGGGAGCCAGGGAAGTTTTCAGAGTTTTTCCAACCACATGATAGCTGAGAATTCCAAAAACCCAAGTTTGGGGCCCACAATTTTTGACACGTGTCATATTTGCGCGTGCTGAGAAGTTTCAAGATCGTCAACGAGAGATGTCTGGACCGTAAGATCCAATCCTACTGGTGTGGTGAGACCAAAAAGAACTAAGACGCACTGGTCAAGACAGTTGATTAAGCACACAAATGGATACACGTGGTAAAATCCGGTAACAGGAGGCAATATGGTAAACCTAATGATATATGATGAACCTCCCATTTCTGACAAAATTGGGGACGGTTTACAGTATAGCATTGGGTTTACCAGATCATGGTGTATTCCTGGCATTGAGATCAACGTCAGACTTTGGGACCTATGATCGCCCAATAGTAAGCTGAACAGACAGATACAGACAATAATTGGCACAACAAAGTCCGATTCAGAATGTTGCTGATTCGGATTTACCACATTCTGTGTTTATACAATCCTGCTGTAAACTATTGTAAACTGTTACTGACTTGATTTAATTCCCTAATCTTTTTATTGGATACGCAAACAAAACCATGTTAGAATGTATTGAACATTGACTAAATAGCTCCATATTTGAGATCAGGATTGTTAAACCATCTTAGACCACCATGGGATCTTAGCCATGTTCTACCAGCCCGCAGGCTATTTGAAGACTGCCGTGGCACGAGATGGGCCTGTCAGCGGATATGTGGCCCGTTGACGAGGAGTTGTTGGAACGTTTCACCTTGAGAAGGAAAACACGGGCTTGAACGAGCAAACATGACCAGAAATTATGATAAATGGACTTTTGACAACGGATATGTGTATTTTTTTGAACTTAACCGCTTGAAATATGCAAACAATATGTAAAAAAAACAGATAAGAACATGCGGATTCAATGCAACCAACAAATATTAGAATCAACAACAGAAACTGGGATGCCCGACCATATAACCGGTGTGTTTTTCAATGATTGATGACCGTCCCCATCCCTGGCAAAACTCCATTCTATATGCTTGGTTGTCAATGGAAATACCCTACTTTCCATATACAGTGCTCATTGAATCTTGATTAATATTGATTAATGTTGATAATAGAAGTATGAGGGATGTTTTTTCCCCCCAGATTGCATGCAAACGACCCCCCCAACAAGCAACATGTTTCAGTTGTTCTTTTTCAGAGCCAAGGCTGCACCGGCTGCAAACGTGCACATGCAGTCGGAAAGGGAGGAACAATCCAAGATTCAGAAAAGGATCACCTGGTTGTTCCTCGGCAGGGCTGGGTGCTGGATGGAATGGATTCGCCTATAGATGATATAATGCTATAAACGGGGAAGCAGATTTGCAATGGGACCAAGCTGCTGACCACCTGGGATCTGCTGAGATGGGGCCGGCTGACCACTTGGGACCATGGCGTCGCCGTAGCAAGTCATGGCCCTTAGATGGAACAGTGGAAACGAAAAAAGACATCTGAATATATCTAACTTCCTAAATTCATGTCCATTCATTTCCCACTAAGCCTGCATTTTTAGGGCCCAATGACTAGTTGAAGTGAGGTTCGAGTTGCCCAGTTGCCCAGTTCACTTGCAGTGCCTGTACCTATCCTCACTTAAAGAATCTATTTTATTAGCATTGTCACTTTCATTACTACCATGGTATACCATTGCCAAGTTGATATGATATTCTTCAATTGTAGTTATTTTACCCCTGATGTTATCATCATGATTGCTAGATCATATATCGTAGCGCAGGAGTCCAGATAGTCCAGACAGATTTTGCCCAGGAATGCGAATGTCTTCCCTGATCGCCCCATAGACACAGAGGTCCCAAGCGATGTTTGAATTGGGAAAGGATGGAAAGTCTTAAGACATTCTTCAAAATTGAATGAGAAACTTGGGTACCCTGTGGTAATGAAACATGGCAATTGAAAATCCCCTATACATGGGGTTTAGCGGGGAAATCATCCATAGAAGGGAAAAATCCATTGCCATGTTTGATTACCAGAGGGCAAATCTTGGACAGATGGTTTAATATTATATGTTTGTATTCACGTATTGCTTTAGAGAAAACTGGCGGATATGTACTAGCCAGCCAACAAATGCAAGGTGTCGAAGATTGGCCAGGAAACATGTTTTTCCGACATGGGCTTGGCTACCTCTCTGAGAATGCTACAATTCTTGGCAACATTTGGCCAATATAGTTCAAGAGGATGGAAACCACCAACCAGATAATTTCAAAGTTGTTTATCAACTGCAACTCGTTACTTCTCAGAATGATTCTTGGCTTGGGAGGATTTATCCACGGTTTCCACCTCAGTTCCGTCCATGATAAAGTGTGGGAACATTAGTACATTCTTTGTTTCTTCACACTCTTGTTGGTTAAAGCCGTTAAAGCCTTTTATCCTTTGTGCTATGTCCTCATCTTTCTGTCTTCTATCTGAGATTTTTGCTTATCATATTCAAGAATTGTGGTTTCCCAATTGGTGGATTCCTAAAATGGGCCAAATCATCCAAGTCATTACTGGGTGCAGTTCAACTTTGTTTACTGAGTGTTTATCACGAAAGGTAGCTCCAGTGGTGCTACCTTGAGTTTAGCTTTACGAAGTAAAGGGGAGGCTGGCCAGCCCAGGTACCTGATTATTCAGGCGATTGCTGTTCATTTGAGGACCCCCCCTCCGCTCCCTCCACGAACCCTAAGAGCAGACCCAAAACACTGTAATTTACAGTGTTTTTGTGCCTTTGGCATGGAAAAAGTACTTCTTTCAACACACTGAAAACAACAACAACAACAACAACCACAACCACAACCACAACCACAACCACAACCACAACGACAACGACAACGACAACGACAACAACAACAACAACAACCACAACCACAACAACAACAACAACAACAACAAACACCACCAGCAGCAACAAACACCACCAGCAGCAGCAAAAACAAAAACAATAACAAGAACAACAGGAACAAGAAGAACAACAAAAACAAGAAAAACAATAATAACAAGAAGAACAACAAGATCAACAATTAAAAAAAACAACAACAACAACAACGACGACGACGACGACGACCACGACCACGACCACGACAACGACAACGACAACGACTACAACAACAACAGCAACACCAACAGCAACAACGACAACAACAACAATCTTTATGATCAGAGTGTTGCCCGCCGGACCTCAACCACAAGAATCTCCGAAGATATATCAGATATAATGCCAGATAGAATTGCAGAAAATATATATGTAATATGAGATAAAATGCGAATGCCAGATAGCATGTCAGAACATATGTCAGAAAAGTGACACTTGGTGGGGATCACTCGAAGACAGTAATTTGTTCCGAAGGCTTTCAAAATTGACTTAAGACAGCCAAAGTGACGCCTTGTGGGGCCCTGCGCGCATCATCAACAACGGTAACAGCATCAAGCATTTGATCTTGGATTCTTTTGTTTCATTTTTGTTGCGCTTCGGCTGTGGTGACGCATTCTGCACCGATACATTTCTACAAACAGGCGACGTTACGCACAGAAGTGCGGAGAAGCCTTTACACAGAGCAGCTTTTTCGCGCACCTATTCTTACACGAGAGGTTTGTGCACGAAAAAACTTTTGTGCACAGACGCCTTTCCACAGAGGTTTTTTACGCAAAGAAGGAAGTATTTACACACAGATACACACAGATGCTTTGTACAAAGATGCTTTTGCAGTCATGAATAACGGCACATATACATAATATACATATATTATTAGGCGTTTTTTACACAGAACCTTTTTCCACAGAGAAACCTTTGCACAGAACAATTTTTACACATGTTTTTTCTACACAAAAAACATTTGACACAGAGAAACTTGTAACTTGTACACACAGACTGCACACATATTTTTTTACAGACCGACTTTTTTTGCACGCAGAAACTCTATCCGGAGCAATTTTTACACAGCAGAAACTTTTTCGCACAGTTACCTTTACGCACAAAACAAAATATGCACAACACTTTTTTCCCCACCTGCCAGGTGAGGGTTGTTAGATTTTATCAGAGTTGTTCTTCTCCTCCTCCTCCTTCTCCTCCTCCTCCTTCTCCTCCACCACCTCTGCCTTCACTTCCATGTCCACTTCGCCTTGCCAACTCTTCGCCAAGCTCTTCGCCAACTTCCGCACGCAGTGGCCACTGCTGGACCTCAACTGCAAGGGTCTGAGCGCACTGGGCACCGCTGGACCTCAACCTGGGACCTTCCGAGCTCCGTGAGCACCGCTGGACCTCAACCTGGGACCCTCCGAGCTCAGTGAGCACCGCTGGACCTCAACGGCCAGATAGAATGCCAGAAGATATGCCAGATAGAACGCCAGATAGCATGTGAGATAGAATGCCAGAAGATATGCCAGATAAAATGCCAGAAGATATGCCAGATAGAATGCCAGAATGTTTGCCAGATAGAACGCCAGTAGATTTGCCAGATAGAATGTCAGAAGATATGCCAGAAGATTTGCCAGATAGAGTGCAAGAAGATATGCCAGAACATATTGCAGAAGATATGCCAGGTAGAATGCCAGAAGGTATGCCAGATAGAATGCCAGAAGGTATGCCAGATAAAATGCCAGAAGATATGCCAGATAGAATGCCAGAAGGTATGCCAGATAGAATGCCAGAAGGTCTGCCAGATAAAGTGCCAGAACATATGCCAGAAGATTTGCCAGATAGAATGCCAGATAGAATGTCAGAAGATATGCCAGAAGATATGCCAGATAGAGTGCCAGAAGATATGCCAGAACATATTGCAGAAGATATACCAGGTAGAATGCCAGAAGATATGCCAGATAAAATGTCAGAAGATATGTCAGATAGAATGCCAGAAGATTTGCCAGTAACAAAACTATAGATGTCATGGTGGGGATAACTCGAAGTAAAGTAATTTACAGACAGACGGTTTTTACACAGAAAGTTCTCCGCACAGAAGTCTTACGCACAGAAGGTTTTACGCACATTTTTTTACATACAGATGCTTTACACACAGATGTCTTTACACAAACACAAAATGCACACAGAGAGGTTTTGCCTCCCTTCTTGATCACCTACCTTTCGTGTTCCCCCTCAAGTACTGTGTATGTATATATATATATATATATTGTTTTTCCTTTACATCATGATATATTATTGTATATTAATATTTCTTTTTATTATTATGAATTAGTAGTTAACATATGTTGTTGTTATTTATAGATATTTATAGCATCATTACAACCATTATTGTCGCATTATTTTGTTTAATGTTTTTATTTTATAAATAATCTAATATATTTGTATGTACACTATATATACTAGATTTTATATATATGTACAGAAAATAAGCGAGAGAGGTATAAATATGGGGTATGTCCCAACTTATGTGGCTAATAAGATTTTATAACAATTTCACATGAATTTGTACATATCAACCTTGGATTTGCTAAATCGGTGATTGTTGATTTTCCAGGCAGGGGCATCTACTGGGAACTTGTTTGTGTCAAATTTTTGGGAGCCATTTTGAGCAAATCCCAGTACAAACTGGGCCCCGCCGCCCCGCTTGTAAAGATTTGTAAAGCCCATGAATTATAACAATATCATATCAACCGCATTTTTTCCATCAACTTAGCCATAAACCAGCTCTAGCGCCTCCGGTGCAGTGCCCGGAGCTCGAAGAAAGCGCGCCAGGCGACCGGTGCCATGTTTGGCTTGGGCATCAGCCGAGCCTTCGAGCTCTTGAAGGATGAAGTGCTGCTGGTTTCACACATAAATATACATACATGTTCATGTATATAGTTATATATATATATTTATTTATTTACTTATTTATTTATTTACTTTTTTTTAATTACATCATATTACATAGAGGTGAATGATATAATGTTATCAATATAATATATAATATATAATATATAATATATAATATATAATATATAATATATAATAAACAACAACAACAACAACCACAACCACAACCACAACCACAACAACAGCAACAGCAACAGCAACAGCAACAGCAACAGCAACAACAACAGCAACAGCAACAGCACCAACACCAACACCAGCAGCAGCAGCAACAACAGCAACAGCAACAGCACCAACACCAACACCAGCAGCAGCAGCAACAACAACAGCAACAACAACAACAATAATAGCAATAATCATTATTTTATATATGTATATATGTATACTTCATATATATATTCTTTTATGTTTGCCAATTGTATATACACACGCGCGCACCTAAGGACCTACGTCTGTTAAGTTGTTCTTTAAAGAGTCGCTTCGATTTGTTGAAACGCTCCCACTGACATGGGTACATTTGGGTCATTGTTAGCCGGCAATTTTGAGGTGCCCTCCTGGTCTTGATTCCTACCCTGCCCCAATCACAGTACCCACTAGTAGCAAGACCGCCTAAGCCATAGTTCAACTTATATAATATATATATATATATTTAAATTTGTGTATATGTATACATGTATATATATATATATAAGTTATATACGTAGAATGAGAGGTATACATGTATAAAATATATTTGTTTTTATACAGCTGCTAGAGATATCTATGTGTGCGGGTGTGATTCAATGGTCCGCTTCCAACTGGATTTCACTCCCGGTGCCCGTGGCCTGAAGGAGATTGAAGGTAAAGCCCAAGAGCTCAGGACGGTTGTGGTGCCTCATGAGCGGTAGATATCGGTAGACCCGGTAGACCCAGTAGACCCGGTAGACCCGGCACAAGGGGGCTTTAAAAGGATATGATAATATATATATATATATGTATGTATGTAATGAATGAATGAATGTATGACTGAATGTATGTATGTAAGTATGTAGTGTATGTATGTATGTATGTATGTATGTATGTATGTATGTATGTATGTATGTATGTATGTATGTATGTATGTATTAATGTAATGTAATGTAATGTAATGTAAAGTAGTGTAATGTAATGTCATGTCATGTCATGTCATGTCATGTCATGTATGTAATGCAATGTAATGTAACGTAACGTAACGTAATGTAATGTAATGTAACGTAGCGTAACGTAATGTAATGTAATGCAATTAATGTATGTATGTAAGTATGCATGCATGCATGCATGCATGTATGTATGTATTTATGTATGTATGTATGTATGTATGTATGTATGTATGTATGTATTATGTATGTATTATGTATGTATGTGTGTGTGTATGTATGTATGTGTGTATGTGTGTAAGCGTGTATATGGATATAATGGGATATAATGGGATATGATGTCATATTATAATTTTGATACCGTTATATATATTTATATACATATATATATATTCTTGGATCTAATGACATAGGATTTTATGCGGCTGATTTAATCAACCAATAGAGTCACTAGAGGGAGGTTGCCTAGGTAAGTTGGATGAAATAACTGGGCTAGCGGACGGATTCAGGAATTTTTGTGGTTGGTATATCGACAGTTGGGTGGGTGAAAGCGAGTGGGTTTAAACCTGGGGGCCACAACCTGTGCAGTAATCCTGGAATTGGCAAAGGCGTTTCTGAATTCTGTGCAATACGAGTTTATACATATATATATATATTTTTTTAAAAAAATATATATATATATTTTTAATCATCAGAATATGGAGATACATAACCAACCACTGATGGACATCTTGGGGACACATAGATATACATATAGCACCATGTAGCTAACCTCTAAACAATTCCAGTCAACATCAGTTAACCAGGTATTAACCAATATTCCATTAATATCTCTAATAGCCCATTGATATTCCATCAAAAATACTACATTTTGTCGAAACCCCCAAGCTCGCCGCCGGCAGGAATCCAACTGGCTATTTGAAGACAGCCGCGATGCGTGAGGGGCTGGCCCCTCCGGACCAGGGCCAGGGCCAGGCAATGTGGCGATGGGGAGATTACCATACTGGTTATGTATACCCTGACCATCAGCTGACCCATAAAATTACACCGGCACTAGACCCCCAACAGTGTGGGGAGTAGGAAGTCGATGTACCAGATAGTTAGACATTATCGCTAGTGCAGCAACAGGACCTTGTAGATCGTTTGTGTGAGCCTGCGCAGTCGAAATGAACATGGACATGTCACAAGAGCAGTCTTATGCGAGAATTTACAGGGAAAATGCTGGGGCCCACCATCGGACAAAATTCGCAGCGCGGACTTTGTGCGAGCCTGCGCTGTCGAAATGCACATGAACATCGCACAAGAGCATACAAGAGCCATTTATGCGAGAATTTGCAGCAACAAAGCCGGGGATCACAAAGCGTACTCTGATCAAACCCCAGCCTTAACTCCTCCCGTAAGAAACCCTTCAGTGTGGACAGACTGTTTGGGGAAAACTGGGTAAACATGGTAACACATGCTAAGCATGGTAAAGATGGTAAAACATCAGACATGCTTTGGCAAACAGTATGGAAATCGTAGAGTAAATAGAAAGTTTCATGAGTAAATTCAGGGCCTGTTAGAGGGAAATGTCGCTGGAATATATTTGAATAGTCTAAGTTGCCGAAAAAACTGGCAACATGCTGTCTACTAGGGTGAAACGCTAAAGTAATTTCTGTCCATGTTGCAGGTCCAATTAGTGGACATTGGCTGTGACTGTGGCCTAAGTCTGTGATTTGGTACGTTTTGAACAGTGATCAGCTGCAAGACGGTGATTTTATAAAACATGCGTATCAAGACCTCGAACCTGGCAACAGCCACGAACATAATCTCAGTTGGGTTGCAGATTGAGTTTATGGTGCATCCTGGCGCTGACTCTCTGACATGTTTCTGGCTTAAATATGCTTAAATCGGAAACTAAAAATCACCAAACTTTTGGATGAACATCCCAACGAGGGACCCGGGGGAATGCTTTACTCATATGTTTCACTTTTCCGTTCTGAGCCCAGCGTGATTCTCCAGATATATCATGATATATCCGGAACGTGTTGCCAACATGGCACATATTTTGGATGTGAAAAAGGGTGAAAATCAAACGGCTGTTCTGCGAAGTGACCCTATCTTTGGGCCATCCTTGGAATTCCTGCAGCCGCAGGCAGCAGTACAATCTTCCCAGGACTGAAGCTATTGCTGGGAGGGTGGTGATGCTTTGAAGTCATTTTTCCTTTGGATTTTGTTTGGAGTTTGAGATGGTTGATATAGATGTTGATATTTGTTGATATATGTTGAAATGGCTAGCCATTTCTGATTTTTCCATGTTGGCTGGTTTCTCACCTGGCCAGTATACAGTTTCACCAAGAGAAGTCCCCTGGCAATCACATAGTAACATAACATCACTAAGAAAACATCACTACCTTCTGCACGCAGAAGGCGCTTGGAATCCTGCCGGGGCCCCTTCGACTGCAGGAGGATAAGGTTAGTCGACGTGTGCCTTGTCGTGTTGAATAGCCTACGGATCTGTAGGCTGGTGGTCAGAGCGTCACAAATGAACAAATTGGTTTTGGCCTGTACAAATCTCAAGGAGTTCAGTTGTATAGAGTTTCTGGCGAAATGTAAACTTGACATGTTTTCTTCTCCAAAAGAGATTTTAAAAATGCGTCAACTGCAATCATCAAGCCAAGGCTGCACACCAAACTGTGACCTGTGTGTGTGATTTTGATTCTTTGGGATGTATATAATGCGTTTGACAGTAGCCTCTAGACTTTGACACTTTGGGTTTGCAAGATGGTGTTGATGATCCCCTTGGAATTTCCTCTTAAAAAGATGGAGAGTCCATGTTAGCCGCTGAATTCCCAGAGGGGCTGTTGATGTATGTTGATGTATCTTTTCGTGGATCTGGTTGGTGGTTTGGAGCATTTTTCATTTTTCCATATATTGGGAATAAAAATCCCAACTGACTAAAATTGTTCAGAGGGGTTGACACCACCATCAATCCCACAGCGAGGCCAGATGGTTGAACAAGAACCTCTTCCCGGACCGACCCATCGACCAGGAGGCATCTGGAGGATCTGCCGGTCGCATGGCGTTTTTTTCCTCAAAATGTTTCAAGTTTTTTTGGAAGAATCCAATCATCGAAGGAAGTTTAGAAGTCAAACTTCCGACAACATGGACAGATGAAAAGCAGAGATGGAAAGGGTTAGAGAGAAGAGAAAGAGTAGAAGAGAGAAGAGTAGAAGAGAGAAGAGCAGAAGAAAGAAGATCCAGATGCGCGAAAAGGTAGAAAAGCCGCGAAACACTGTGTTTTTCCAATGATTTGTGGCTCCGGAGGGTCGAAAAGTAGGCTCGCTAAAGCGGCGGGTGCGGAGCCATCTGGCCAGATGAGAGATGAAAAAGTGCACGCCGTTGTGGCGCGAAGCACATTTCGAAGTCAAAATGTGCAAAGCACACCTGTGGCGCGAAGCACATTTCGAAGTCAAAATCTTAAAAAACACTAGGGGTTCGGACCACTTTCGGAGGTTCAGAAGTCGTTCCGCGCGGCAGGCGCAAGGGATTGTGCACCTTGTCAAAAGTGAGCAAAACGTGAGGGTTTTGTAGTATTTCCAAAAGCGATGGCAGGCGTGGGACATTTGAAGAGGATCTGCAAAGATCTGCAAAGATGCATTTTCCGTGGCAGGCGCAGTACAAGAGACATCTTCATCGGAGCTGTTAGGATGTGAAGGCGCTGATTTCCTGAGAGGGGTTGCATTTGGAGCATCAGATCTTCAGGTTTGCTGAGATGATTTTGCGTGACAGGTGCAGCACTTCGTATGACTTGGCATCACTTTTTCGTGGCAGGCGCAGTACTTTCGACAGGTGGACTGGAAAAATCACAAAACGCATTGGTACGAAGCTGTTAGCTCTGCACTCAACTTTCCATTTTTGAAGGAAGTCTCGCAGAATTGCTTTGTTTTTGATGTTGTCACGTTCAAAAATTGAAGAAGTCTCGCAGAATTGCTTCGTTTTGGATGTTGTCAAGTTCAAGAAATGAAGAAGTCTCGCAGAATTGCTTCGTTTTGGATGTTGTCAAGTTCAAAAAATGAAGAAGTCTCGCAGAATTGCTTAATTTTCAAGCTTGCAGATAGATAGGTAGATAGACAGGCAGACAGACAGAGAGAGAGAGAGAGAGATAGACAGATAGATGGACGGATAGATAGATAGATAGATTAGATTAGATTAGACTAGATTAGATTAGATAGATAGATAGATAGATAGGTAGATAGATAGATAGATAGAGAGATAGAGAGATAGAGAGATAGATAGGTAGATAGATAGGTAGATAGGTAGATAGGTAGGGAGGTAGATAGGTAGATAGGTAGATAGGTAGATAGCTAGCTAGATAGCTAGATAGATAGATAGATAGATGGATAGGATAGATAGACAGCTAGATAGATAGTTAGATAGATAGGTAGATGGACAGATGGATAGATAGATAGATAAACAGATAGATAGATAGATAGATAGATAGATAGATAAACACATAGATAGATAGGTAACTCGATAGATAGATAGGTAGCTAGATAGATAGATAGATCGGTAGGTAGGTAGGTAGGTAGGCAGGCAGGCAGGTATGTAGGTAGGTGGGTAGGTAGGTAGGTAGGTAGGTAAATAATCAGAGAAAGAGAAAGAAAGAAAGAAAGAAAGAAATAAAGACAGAGAGAGAGAGAGAGAGACCTGTCGCTCCAGCAGTGGCTTCGCTCTGTCATCCCTGATTCTCAACAACCAACCTTTCCTATACGTTTCCTGTTTTTGAAACTTCCGCCACCGCCTTGTGCGGTACTACTGGTATCCAATCAATTCAAATCACCATCATATTTTCATATATTTTCTATTCTCATCGATGTCGATGATTATAGATGTATAAATAAATAAATATATATATATATTTATATATAATCATGATGTATATTTTTCACCCAATGGGGGTACTGATGAGATATTGCTATGATTACTCTAGTGGCAACACTACGTCACATCCCAAAACGGTTTGTTCACCCCAGATGTTGGATGTGAAAGACTCCACTGTTGTCGCTTCATGTCGTTTCAAACGTTTCTGTGGCCAATTTGGTAATTCCTTACTTTTTCCCCACCTGCCAGGTGAGGGTTGTTAGATTTTATGTCAGTTGCCTCCTCCTCCTCCTGCTCCTCCTCCGCCTCCTCCTGCCTCGTCCTCCTCTCCTCCTCCTCCTCGTCCTCCTTGTCGTCCTCGTCGTCCTTGTCGTCCTCGTCGTCCTGGCTCAACTGCGACTCGCGATCCACAGTGTTCGCTGCCGGACCTCAACCACGACCATCCACGCCCAGTGTTCCCTGCCGGACCTCAACCACGACCATCCACGCCCAGTGTTCCCTGCCGGACCTCAACCACGATCATCCCCGCCCAGTGTTCCTGCCGGACCTCAACCACGACCATCCACGCCCAGTGTTCCCTGCCGGACCTCAACCGCGAGTATCCACGCCAAGTGTTCCCTGCCGGACCTCAACCGCGAGTATCCACGCCAAGGGTTCCCTGCCGGACCTCATGTAGGAAGATATGGGACAAAGAATGTGCAGAAGAAAGTTAGAAAGAATGTCAGAAAGAATGTCAGAAGATATGCCAGAAGATATGCCAGAAGTTATGCCAGATAGAATGCCAGATAATATGCCAGAAGATATGCCAGATAGAATGCCAGATAGAATGCCAGAAGATTTGCCAGATAGAATGCCAGAAAATATGCCAGAAGATATCCCAGATAGATATGTCAGAAGATATGCCAGAAGATATGCCAGAAGATATGCCAGAAGATATGTCAGAATATATGCCAGAAGATATGTCAGATAGAATGCCAGAAGATATGTAAGAATATATGCCAGAAGATATGCCAGATAGAATGCCAGAAGATATGTCAGATAGAGTGCCAGAAGATATGCCAGATAGAATGCCAGAAAATTTGCCAGATAGAATGCCAGAAGATATGCCAGAAGATATGCCAGATCATATGCCAGAAGATATGCCAGATAGAATGTCAAATAGAATGTCAGAAGATATGTCAGATAGAATGCCAGAAGATTTTCCAGTAAGAAAATGTATAAATGTCATGGTGGGGATCACACGAAGTAAAGTAATTTTTTGGTTCAACACCTACCTTACCTTTGTAGGTTTTACACTTATCAGTCTCACAGGTGTTTTTGTGTTGCCTCATGACAGGATAATAAATGTATACACATATATATATAATATATACATACATTCAAATTGCTTTGTAAGAACTCGAACTCTCTTTTGTGGTCTTGTTGTTTCAGTATCATCCTGAGATACTGTGATTTCTAGCGACCAGTCCCATGTGCTCCATATGCTCCATGTCCAATTGCATTGTATTTGACGGACATGACTGGGTGGTTTTGGGTGGACATGTTGGGAAATCTTCCACCATGAAGATCCATAAGCATTCGGGAATGTTTTTTTCTAGTATGTTCGAGCCTCCTTGGTGGTTCCAATTGTTTTTTGTTACTTCCATATGCGGAATGCTGATCTCCAATGGCCAATGATCAGTGTGTTTTTGTTCAAGGGGTTCAAAACCACCAGCAGACACTTGATGGGTTGTAGCTATGCACCTTGATGTGTAGTGTAGTATTTTTTGGGTTAGATGGATCTATTATACACGGATTCCTTGTATTGCATAACCCATTAAAAGTCAAACTACCTTTGTGTAACATCATAGCTCCGGAAAATGGTCCCTTTGTCCCTTGGTAGATGATTTACTATGTATTTATGTATATGTATATATATATATATACATATGTACATAATTATGTATACTATATTTTTATACACACACATATATATATTATATATACATATTGATGGCGGTTTTAGGCATGTTAGATTGCTGGAGGATAACCTTCATAACTTGGCAATCGACAAACCCAGGCGATTGCTGCCATGAGCAGCTTAGCCATGCCGCGTGCCATGGAGTTGTTCAAGGATGTGGAGGAGAAAGCTGTGGCAACTCCCAGGAATTGAAACGGAAGCTTCAGCATCCAATATACAGGTTATTCAATATGGTTATTTGAATTCCAGATTTGAATTATGGCCATGAGAGGCAACCTGCACCTCTGCCAGTTTCAATATTCTGCATCAAGAAGCGTACATTTTTTGCAGCACAAAATTCGTGCATTCTCTTTATGCATCCAAACTTGCTTTGCCGTGATATTCACGATTGTTTGGTATTACCTGGTAAGTTTGCATGTATTTTTTTCCTTTTTGCATTTTTTCCTGCCTTTGAATCATTGAATCTGGGTAAATTATAACGACCTCACTGCGACCGAAACCTGGAATCATGGTTAATAAGAGGAATCATCCCAAAATGGCCTTATTTCAGGTAAAGGACAAGAACGGGGTTCCTGCTTGGGCAATCGCTGGGCAGGGATCCAACAAGCAACGTCGAATGATGGCCTTATTCCAGGTTAGTGAATTAGGCCTTATTCACTGATAATGGCCTTATACCCAGATTATAAAAATAATGGCCATTATTAATGGCCCTTACCCAGATTTTTCATGTGCTTTGCACGGTTTATTTGTCACGGCGCAGATGAGTGTCACGGCTGCGCTGAGGCGCAGCTTCGAAATCCAGGCCGTGGTGAAGTCCTGCAGCCTATCATTTTTTGATATGGTGTTTAATGATGAATAATTAAAAACCATGATATATATATATATATACACTATATTATATATATATACTATATAATATATATATAACAATGATATTTTTTCAATGGTATATGTCAATATATAATTAAAATTTAACCTCATTAAACAGCCTATCACTGTTGAATAATCATTAAATGGTGTTTAATGTGGTTTTATATGATTTAATAGGGACCATATTGAATGATTACATGATGTTTAATATGGTTAAGTTTTATATGATTTGATAGCGGTCATCATGGGATGCGCTCATGGGATCATCCGGTCTCGAACGTTGCGTCCTGGATATAAGTCCCATGAAAAAGACACGGAGGTTTCTGGCAGGGAACATCCATCGAAGTGAGGGTATCTTCATGGATTTTCTGCTGTGAGTACCGGAGGGTCAATCTCCCCAGATCGCGAGGTGGCTATTTGAAGGTGGCGGTTTCCAGAGAGGGCACAGGCCCAGGCCCAACAGGCGGTGCAACGCCCAGGTGTGGATTCCAGGGCGTTTTCGGAACGGTGATCGGGGACTGATCTCCTAAGTTGGATGTAAACTAAGCTGGTTCAGTCTGGATATTTATGGATAAATTATCAAGATATTTAGTCATAGAATCTATGCAGTACCAAAACTGATCCATAGTCCAATGGTTTTTCTTGAGAAGTACCCTCTGGTAAACGTTTACATAACGATGAAAAATCACCATTTTTTAATGGGAAAATCCACTATCATTGACCATTTTCAATAGCTATGTTAGTTTACCAGAGGGTAAACCATTGTAAACCGATCAGTGACGGAGGGGCGAAGAAAAACTGATACCATGCGGGCCCACATCCCGGGATCTTGTTGGGATCATGAGGCTAACCTGCCGTGCCGTTCAGAACGGAAGGCAACTGAAGTATGAAGGAACTTTTGCCTGATATGTACATCCAAGTACTGTATGGATTCACCAAACTAATATATATATATATATATATATGTGTGTATATATATATGTGTATATATATATATGTAAACATATATATATGTATATATATATATATGTAATTATATATATATACACTATATAAATATGAATATATATATATATAATATGAAGGTGATGTGATTTGAGCAGTGATCAGTGATGTTAATATTCATCTTGTATGTGGTCAATTTACAAGAATCTTCACCAGGGGAGTTATCTCTATATCCCATTATACCCCAGTGTTTGCTTTGCTTTACATCCACAATTGAGCAACGACCATGTCTTCGTTTTATGTTGGGTTTGAAGTAAGATGGCTTTGCGGAAATGAACACCCCAAAGCGTGGAAGCTTCGCTCAAGCTCTCGCGTCAGTGGTCCGAAAATCAGGTTGAATCACCATGGATAGCCATTTGCAGATGGTTTTTAGGAATTGTTATGCAATATTCCTATATATATATATTTGAATCTTAGTGTTGATAGTAGAACACCCCCGCGGTTTATATCACCATTTAGCATTATATAGCCAGTGATAGCCATGGTTTTAGCCGTCGCCAGTTGTACCATGTGTATCACCAGCATCCAAGTCTTGAGGGGCCGAGCCTTGATTCCGCCAGGTCAGCCATTTATGCACAACCGCGACAGGCAGAAGCACCGGGGTTGATACTCTGGAGACAGATGCAGATATATAGATACTCTCTGGTTTGCAGGGGATTTGTTTCACCCATTATGAACATATTTACAAAGCGTAGACATTGAAAATCACCAACCTTTATTATATATATATACTGTGGCAACTTAACTAATCTTTGAACCCCTATCTGAGGAGGGCCGACTTGTTAATTTACTGCAGGGTACTGTGTTTTATACTTGCTGCACTTTCACTGTTACTCATACTGTTTTTGGAACTTATTGGAGAATTATCCAAATCTGATTGAACAAAAATGGGGTGGTGAATAACGATTCTATACTAAGTAGGTATGACAATGACGGCTTATCCTCGCGTCGAATTCACTCCCGTTCCGTGGGTGACAACGCGAGCGTCCAACAGTTGAATTTTTCCCAGGGCAAGCCACCGACATTGAGCCCCATTCAAATTTTAGAATTTCCATGTCTTAGGTCAAAATGTCAATGGGAATTCCAGGATCCTGAAATTAGGCAATATTTTGTGGAAACAAATCCTTACATAGCCCTTACATAGGCCTTATCTATGGTAGGTACCTCCAATCAATCGGCCCCTGAGATGGCCAGTGCAAATCTGGTTGGTGGTTTCAAACATGTTTTATTTTCCGTTTCATATATGGGATGTCATCCATTGTCATCCTTCCCAAT
Source organism: Cladocopium goreaui (assembly GCA_947184155.2). NCBI lineage: Eukaryota > Dinophyceae > Suessiales > Symbiodiniaceae > Cladocopium > Cladocopium goreaui. The sequence goes on from CAMXCT020001336.1 coordinate 450,311, forward strand.
GACGAACTCCATCATTTTTCAGGGGGTCATCCCTGCGGGCGACAAACTCCAGAGGTCCGCGGGGTTTTTATCGGTAGGAAAAAGTCACCGCTGCGGATGGGAAAATCCATGGAAAACCGGCAAGAAATTAACTCTTGGCCAAACCATAAACCTAATTCATCCTAATTCATCATAATTCTTCGGGTTGATCTAAGGAAAATATACAGGAAAACTGCGTTTTTTACCATGAAAAATATGTGTAGTTCCTGTAGGTTTTCCCCAGATTAAACCATGTCTGGGAAACAAATTGGTGTTAAATTGCTGGGTTGTCGACGTGAACCAAACGAGAAAGCTATATTTTATGATGGTACATTTTTTTGTAGATACAATCCCGAACAGCCCCCGGAGTAAAGAAAGAGCTTGTCAATACACAGATCCAGTGATTGAGTGACGGCAAGCCAAACGAATTCAAGCACAGAGGAGAGCGAGAAGTACGCATCAACAGAACAGTGGGTGCACATTGGACATTGTCTACGAGGTTGATAATATGGGTGGCCACCCACCAGAGTCGGCACATGGGCACCATACCAGTCCCAAAAAGAAATCTCTACTCCAAACGTCATCTCTGGAATGATCTGGAACGTTTACATCAGCGTCACTGCACATTTAGATGGGCGCGAATGGGCAAATTTGTAACTCTGTTGAAGGATATGGGGGGGAAAAACATGGAAAAACAATATCAAAGACATGCAGACTTACACACAGACCTTTTGCACACAATTGGTTACAAATGCTGTCGGCGAATTCGATACCTTCAGAGCCATGCTCGCAGCGTTGCGGGCGTCCCACAGCCCGGTGCTGCGAAGATTCCTGCGCAACGTGCCGAGCTGTTTTTTCGTGCTACGTAGAAACAAGGCCCTGGAAGATGTGTGGAGTGGGAGATAGTAGGAGTCATGAAGTTAAAAAGTTTCAAACAAAATCAAACAAGTGGATTCTAAAAAAGAACAATAAATGGGATATGATATGTTTCTTTCTGAGGTAGGTTCCGGAGGTTATAATGGTTTTGTTCCATGAGCAGAGCAAAACATACTTGGATAATTATACCTACACCGGAGAAAGCCTCGGGAAAACGCCTGGAAGCGGCTGGAAGATCTTCAGAGGCCACGGTCGACCCTGGTGAAATCCTCTTTTCGGCCCGTGGCCAGGTGGTTGCAGCAAGCAAGTGGCGCGAAACGTATCGTCAGCTGTTTCAAGAAGCAGACAAAGACAACAATGGTAGCTCGGTTCCTTTTATGATTTTTATGGGGATTGGTATAGTCACTATAGTCTTTGGTCCAGAGATGTCTAGAGCCGGGACATTTTTTCGTGGTAGGAGCCATCTCCTCGGTGAAGTGTGACACAGTGTGCTTGGGACCCTTGGGACCCTTGTTGCTTATGGCCCGGTAGCAAGAGGAAACTTCCTTATTGTTGTGGTTGGTTGGTTCTATCCCAGGATTGATTGGCAGGATGGTTCAGGTTCGTTTGTTTTGATTGCTTCATTCATATTCATTCCGCATTTTGTCCTTTTGAAGTGCAATGCCTTAAATGACCTCTCAGTTGCTGGGCCCATTGAATATCATGATTACGGGAATGGTGTGATGAAAAAACACCGTCACTGCCCACATGTCCACCAGGCCTCACTCTCATGTTGTAGGTAAGATCTCAATTTTGCTTGGAAACATGAGTTTTGGTGGAGATTTTATTCATAGAATCCAGCTTGATTCCAAGGTGTTGTGGACAAGTTTACGTCAGAACTACCAGTTGATTGTTGTTGACATTCCGTATTCATAAAATACATACCAACATCCCCAAAATCATAAATCACCAGCGGGCAATATAGCAGCACCATGAAGCATTTGTTTTTTCCCACGGAATAGTAGGAAAACTCATTCCCATGAATTCCTAGTATTAACAAAATATATTAATCCTATCACCTAAAATGGTTTGTTCTGTGGTATACCATTGAACAATGATTTTGAACCATCAATATCCATCAAATATTAATCATATATCAGTAATATTAATCCCAGTATTAACCATTCAACCAATCACCACACAGTCCCCAGAACATCCCCATATACGGTATCATGGATAGTGATACAATGATCTAAAACCTATAGTTCCTGTGGTCAAAATGTATCATTTTATATATAGCTTACGCCCCAATTGAACCTTAATTAAGCCATTCAATCCAAAAACACGGACAGAACACTGAAACCCATCTTGAAACGCCATTCAACAAAATACCAACAACATATCAACAAAGATCATGAAAAAAAACATGATCAAGCCATCTAAAACCAGCAATTTCCATGTGATTTTCCCAGGTTTCCTGGACATCGCAGAGGTGAAACTTCTGCTCCGCGAGCGGCTCAAGGCCCTCAGCACTGCGAAAAAAAACACGGCGCCGGAGGCAACGGAGGCAACGGAGGACGCGGAAGCGGAAGCGGCGGCAAGGCGCTCGGAGGAGGCAGGGAAAGCGATGCAAAAAAGGGGAAAACCATAGAATTACCATAGAATTACCATGGATTAGCTACATATATATCATATAATCACATAGCCTATTAGCTATATTTATTTGATTTGATTTAATAAATTTATGATATGATTGTCTATGTTGGTAGGTAGCCAAAGGACATAGGGAAGCATCGTTTTTCTTTTTGCGAGAGCTTGAGGATTTTGACCAATAAAACTGTGGTGTTGAATCGATTTGAGCTTCACATCGCTCACATAGGTCTCATGGGTTATCCACGTTGATCTTCTGAGCGCAGGGGCGCACCAACCTGACAGGAATACATTGATCATTGCATCGAACAAGCAGATGTGAATAAGGATGGCAAAATCGATATCGATGAGTTTCTTGGACAGACCACATGCCGGAGACAGAACTGGAAGTCAAGTCTTCGCATTCTTTTTTGGCATACCATCAGTACTATCAAAAGGAAGACTATGCTGACTCAGATGGGCCATAGATTTACTTTGATAGTAGTTAACCGGTATATTTGCCCAGTTGTAAGGAGATAATGGAAATATAGCTAGTGAACTAATCCCATGGCCGCATGGCCCATCTCATGCTCATAATCATGAGATTTTGCTCCCCCCCGTCTTTGGATATATGATTACATATGCTGCATGTGTGTGTGTTTCGTGTGTTTGTTTGCACATGGGTATCCAATATGTATTTTTGCATGTGTATAGCGCCGGACAACTACTTAGAACATCGTTTTGGAAATTTTTCGGTGGGTACGCGCGCTCTACTTAGAACATTTTCGGCGAATAGGGGGACGTATGTTCTAAGTGACTTAGAACATATGAGGATCCACTACTTAGAACATGCCATCATATATACATGTAAATATATGTATATGTATACATACATACAACTTAACACTGCATATTTATATTATATATACAGGTGGTGTGATGTTGCATTAAGATACATGGAGATGTCTGAGGTATATTGAAATTATATGACCGATTGAGCGGTTGGAATGGTCCAAAGCCCACTTGTGGCTCAAATTGGATCCTGGGGGATCCATTCAACGTAGGAGACTCCGAACCCAAAACTATATAACGGGGAGACGCCGAAACCTCAGCTGGAAACCACAACGGGGAGCCACAACGGGAGAAAAACAACGGGAAAATGATGCAAAATGAGAAATGTCACTTTTATACTTTTAATACTTTTTAAAAAGTAGATTTCGATCCATAAATTGTGTCCAAAATCAGTTTTAAAACATTCAGTGGTTCATTTTAAAGGTATTGGAATATTTTTTTAAAAAAATATTTTTTGATCAAAACATGTTCCAAAAAGTAGTTTCTATTCCAAAAATGCACGTAGATAGCTGGGGAGATTCTTACTTAGAACATGGGGGAACCCCCAAAACCTCTACTTAGAACATCCCGTGAACATATATGTTCTAAGTAGTGGTCCAGGATCTCTACTTAGAACATGTTTTGGAATTCCAAAACCAATGTTCTAAGTATATGTCCGGCACTATATAGGACTTGATAACTAAGTATATGCTGCAGTATATGGAACTAGCATCAGCTGGCATGGTGCCCTAACTAGCAAAATTACAGGCAAACACCTCCTCTTGCTGGAGGCTCAGGTAGGGGACCTGTGCGTCATTGCACAAGACATCCTGAACCCCAACACCCTCTACATCTATACAACCCTAAACTTTCCCTAAACCATAGGCCCTAGACCCCAAAAAACAATGGAATCCAGAGGGAAACCTTATAACCTAAACACGTAAACTCATGTAAACCCTAAAACGCTACTTCTTAAACCCTAAAACCTTGGAAACCTCGTGATTTTGGGCAACATGGGGTGTCTGAGCGCAGAGTTACCCTGAACTGATTCTGTTTGGGAATCCGACTCACCAGGGCCCTAGTTTTATGGGCCTTGCAGCCGTACAGGTGCCTTTGATAGGGTATGGTATAATTGCATGGCTCAATATTCTGGCAACACCAAAATTGATAGTAGTATGGGTAGTTAAATCCCAGTGAATCCCATGAATTTCCATTAGAATCACCTTAAAGTTTCCTATAGATCCTTTGCGAAATCCACCTGCCGGAGGTTTGTTCATTTGATGGTCCTTCATCTGCCGGACGCGCGCATTGCAGCCGACGCCGAATTCGTAACGGATCAGCGCCGGTGCATCGCGGAGTGGTCGGGGGAGAGGGCTCAGAGGCTATTGACCATCATCTTGAATGCTGCAGCAGACCGTGTTTTGGATCAAATGAGGCAAATAAGGTGGCCAGCAGAATGGGTTAATTTGATTTTATTTGGGTCCGTGTGTCAGATGATGTCAAATCATGATGTCAAGCAGGTAATGGTCCAAAGGAATGGGAAATTCGCTGATGTTACATTTTGGATTATTGTGGATATGAGCAGGTTGATGGGGAGGGCCAAGCATTTTGGACCAACAAGTATAATCTAACTAGGTGCTGATCCTTGGCTGGACACATGTATTGCTCAGTGGACTGCACAGGCAAAGCATGGCAAAGCCGCAAATCCGAGTTGCGGCAGCACACTGTTCAAACCAAATGGAGATGGGTTGTATGCAAATGCAAACCATCCCCAACATATATATATATATATATTATATTTATATATGTATATAGAAATAAATATATATATATATTTAATATATGTATATATATATAATATACCTGGAGCATCAAATGATACATAAATTTAGGTATCGAGATTTTTAGGTATCAAATCCCAAAAAACAATCGAATTCCCAAAAAACGCTCGAGGGGTTATCATCATCTGAAATTTATGTATATTTGATGCTCCAGGTCACCCAGCCACCAGCCTCGCACACATACTTCACCACAAACCACGTCGAGTGGCTCGACTTTTCACTGAGCTGCCGGGAGTCTCAGAGCTGGGATTCCGCCCGTGGGTTGTTTGACCCAATTTCCCAAAGTATATATTAAGCCAATTAAAAGGTGATGGTATTGGCAATGACTTCATCTTTGCCTAGGAATTGGAAATGGAGTGTCTAAGAGCCTCCGGTACTTCATCAGAGCTCTGAAAATTGTTCTGTACCCCGTAGTAAATGGGTGCGTGACACGACTGATTCTGCACACACGTCCGATGAAGTCTTCATCGGACCAGCAGGCCCATGCCAAAAAAATGATAAGAACTTCAGCACCGCAAGTCAATCGCTGTTCCCATTCCTTCCTAAGTAGTTGGAAGATGGCACCCCAATTACTTGACTTCGAGTTATCCCCACCATGACATTTATACGTTTTGTTACTGGCAAATCTTCTGGCATTCTATCTGACATATCTTCTGGCATTTTATCTGGCATATCTTCTGGCATTCTATCTGGCATATCTTCTGGCATTCTACCTGGCATATCTTCTGCAATATTTTCTGGCATATCTTCTGGCACTCTATCTGGCATATCTTCTGACATTCTATCTGGCATTCTATCTGGCAAATCTTCTGGCATTCTATCTGGCAAACATTCTGGCACTTTATCTGGCATACCGGCATACCTTCTGGCATTCGATTTGGCATATCTTCTGGCATTCTATCTGGCATATCTTCTGGCATTTTATCTGGCATATCTTCTGGCATATTTTTCTGGCATATCTTCTGGCATATCATCTGGCAAATCTTATCGCATTTTATATGGCATATCTTCTCGCATTCTATCTGACATTCTATCTGGCATATCTTCTGGCATTCTATCTGGCTTTTGAGGTCCAGCGGTGCGCACTGAACTCGGAAGGCCCCAGGTTGAGGTCCAGCGGTGCGCATTGAGCTCGGCAGGTCCCAGGTTGAGGTCCAGCGGTGCGCACTGAGCTAGGAAGGTCCCAGGTTGAGGTCCAGCGGTGCGCACTGAGCTAGGAAGGTCCCAGGTTGAGGTCCAGCAGTGCGCACTGAGCTCCGAAGTTGGCGAAGAGCTCGGCCAAGAGCTGGCAAGGCAACAGCGGACGTGGAAGTGGAGGCAGAGGTGGTAGAAGAGGAGGAGTACGCGGAGGAGGAGAAGGAGGAGGAAGGAGGAGGAAGAGGAGGAGAAGAACAACTCTGATAAAATCTAACAACCCTCACCTGGCAGGTGGGGAAAAAGTAAATGTTTTGATTTCCTCATTAGGTAAATTGGGGAAAAGTTTTTAGCTAAACTGCCCAGGATCGGAAAATGCTCTTGCATGTGTAGTTTTGGTTTCACCCGGTAGAGGCACCACCTTCGCTGGCAGCAAGCAGCTGCGAGCAACCCATAACCCTCCTCAGTTTTCACAGTGTGGTACAAGAACATCACCCTGTGCACACTAGACCCATAGAGATGCCCAAACTATCCCAAACTCATCAAAGGCACTAAGCAAACAGTAAAGCAAAATTTATTTGGCATGGTACAAGCGGCAACAAGAGCCCAACCATATGGTAGCAACTTGCGCGCAGATTCAGCACTTACGAACAACCCATGCTGATACATCCCTCGAAACCAGGTAATGCAAGCCAGCACGGTGTACTTAATGAGCTCCCAAAGGTCAGTGCCAGAACGATCCTTGGTTCACAGCTTGAAGACTAAGCAAGCAAAATGAGATCCCAGGCCAGAAACATCCCAGGCCAGAAAGGAAAAAAACATGTGCCAATATCTCACCAATCCACATGGAAAGCAGGCAGCATCGCAGGATCATCAACTACGGATTCCAACCACTTGCAAACGACGATGCAATCACTGCCAGAGCCGCCAAGAACTGGGTACTGCTGAAGCCTTGGCCGACTGTGGGACCCAGAAAGAAAGCTTTAGGTTTCCGTGGCCCATATGCAAAAACATTTGGCCCCAATAAAAGACAAAGCTGTAGCCAGTTGACGATTGCACTTTGAAGGTTTTGTAGGTAAACTCATGCAACTTGCAGGTGTGCTTTGTTCTGTACCTCCAACTCTGAAAGTGCTCCCATGCTCCCAGCAGTTTGTCTGGCATGTTGTTGGCAGGCCAAACATCCAGGTGACACAACAGGAAAATGGTTGAAGCAGCAAACTCTTTCCCCACTCCTATAGGCCAAGTGTGTGCTGGATCCGTCCGGATAAGCAAAGGAGACTCAACACCAGGAATAGTTCTCAAAGGAGTAGGAGGCTCATCAGTTTTCCACGGATCAACAAGCTGACCATTCCAGGACCGAAGATTTGAACCAAACTTCCACCACTCCTGAAATTTGCGCACGCGCACAGAGGAAGCACAGAGGAACAGCTCACACCCCCATCAATACAGACTAAACCACGTCAAAGTAGTAAACAAAAACTTTCGGCTAGATTTGTCAAGACTCAGTAGTATCACAGTAGTGGCAAACCCTCGTCGAACGAAAACCCGATTCCAGTTTCAGAGCCTTTCGAAGGTAGACCCAATCCCCCTTGATGCCGCAGCAAGCGAAAAAGAATGTTTTGCCATTGACCTGATTAGACATATGGGAAAAGTGCAATTGCAATCTCACACAGAAGAAAGTCATACAAAGGTATTGCCTTTCAAATAACAAAGCCTTTTTAGACCAATGTGCCACCATGGTACTGTCAGTCCATCCCAAAACAGATCGTAACAATCACGCGCCAGGACTTCATGAATTTCATCCCAAGTTTCATCAAGCATGATTTTGGTAGAGATCACCGTTGATAGAAAGCGAGTGCGGAAGCTATGCCTTACCATCACCAAATGATTCTTTCTGGAGGAAGTTAACTACATGGGTTGAATTCACCAGCGAATAAATTAAAAATTATCACCCATATTTAACTCTCATAGTTTGCTTCCATTAAAGGGCCTAAGTTTGGGCTAAAGGGGAAAAGCATTGGTCGTTTTCAATCATTGGCCTTATCCCACAATGGTGGATATCCGGATTTAACCTACCTTTTTTTGTGGTGAAATCATTGTCGGGAAAGTATGATAAACCACGGTAAATCGGACCAGTCACGAGGCAGCGTTCGTGTAGCCCATCCCCAATGGGTGGACCAACATCTGAAAAGCCACAACCAGAGTCGGTATGAAGTTCCTGCCCCTTCCTTCATCTCCATGGAGGGCATAGGGTATAATATACCCCCACTGTTCTTGAGGAAAGGTTTCATAAACTATGTGGTCCGGTTGTGTGTGACGATAGTTTGTCCAGAACATATGAAAAGTTCGAGTGTACACTTCCGTGTTCTCAACATTGTTGCAACCTCCCAAGAAATACCGGGGAAGATCCCTCAAAATGCATTTGGCCCACGCAGACAAAGTAACCATGGGGTATGGTTTTTTTTCCGGTTGGATCTTAGGCCATTTCGCCCTCAAAGTCACAGTGTGGGAAGCGACCTCCACACCAATGCGTTTTCCAAGCTTGTCCAGCAAAGCATGAAAGTTTCGGGATAGATTTCGTCGATTGTGTTTGGAAGAACTGCCACAGGAAGCTATCCTCTCTAATGGCAAATCCCTGGCTCCTGAGGGGCAAACCAACGAATGATTGGATACATGTTTTTTGTTGGGTGGTAAATCTCAAATTATTACCCTGGTGACTTTGAAGCTCCACCGGAGGTTGAACATATTGAATTCCAGATTCCCCTAAACATATAGATTATTTCCAGTATGATCGGTATTTCTCAAAATGAGGGATGCTCGAAAATACCTACTTAAAAGGGTCTATCTGTCTAATAGGAATATTTTCGAACATCCCTCATTTTGAGACATACCACTATTGTTCATGTGTCTTTTGCACCACTTATCCATTACAGTAATACCAAATTCCATTTGGGGCCCACAAGCCTTACGAAGAAAATTGGGGGAAATGAAGATAAATTTGTGTCTTGACCTTTCGGAAAAAAACAAACATTGTTCAAGGGATATTACAAGGTTTCCGGCTTGCATGAACATTCCCAAATCCACAGAAATACCAAGTATCCTAATCTCTTCATACGGCGGGATGCCACCCGAGCAAGACGCACCACCCTGCGGGCACTTTCAGCCTTAGACCCACTGGAGCTGTCCCCAGATAGTTTTATCTTGGACGCTTGAAATGATTTCCCAAAGAAAACTTATTTTGGAAAACACACAACATCATATTGTATGAATTAACTTGTGTCAAGGGACTCCTTCTTCGAATCCAATCATCAGTTCATCAGCAAGATCAGACCCCGAAAGATCGGAACCACCAGTGGTTTCACCTAAGCTGGAACCAGAGGGGTGCATTTTCTGTGGGCAACAGAAACTAGTCATGGCCAATGAGGCCCCGACTTGGGCTGTCCTCATCATCCGGTGCCTGCCTGGAAGGCCAAGCACCTGCGAGGGATGGGCAAAGGGCCAAACATGTTTTAAAGAATTAACTGCGAGGGGTGTTTCGGGAAAAAAACATGGGGCATTGAGCGACATTATTTTTCTCCTAAGCTTGAAGGCACTCGCGGTCACCCCCCCACGGTGAAGGATTGTGACTTGACCCGAGAGTATGTCTCAGGTAAGTCGTCCAAGTTGAATTGGGTTTTCAAACAGCCAGCTTGGTCTCAAACACGGCCCCAACATGTCTTGACAAAGAATGTGAAATCAGAGACCTTCTCATGGCAGAATGATCCCGGAACAAGATGTAATACACATGTCAGAAGCTAGGCAGATCTAGTCAGCGTTTTCAGCCTTCTTAGTCTTGCTCGGCTTGGCCTTGGATTTTACCTTTGGCTTCTTAGACCCTGCCGGCTTTGCCGACGATTTCGGGGAAGCCTTGGGCGTCCCTGTGCGAGGCAATTGCTTCGCCGGTGGCTTCAGATTCCTGCAAGTGCAGGCAGAGGTCTGTGAACGGGCTGGCACAAAGCTGGACAGATTTCATCCAGCAAATGGATATTAAAAACAAATTGTTTTCCAAACATGATGTACCTGGGTGCAAACGATCGGTTTTCTGTATCTTTGGTTCATAACTCACTGGAAGGTAACATCCCCAAAGCCATCCTAGAATACCATATGAAAACAACCCGTCAAATCAGGTTCACTATGTACCAATGAAGGTCGAAAGTCTTTATAGGATTTTAGTAGGGTTGCCCTTTTATTCTTTGAGACCCCATGATGCAAACCACTCCGCACAAGTAGCCTTTGAAGACTTTTGGCATGTCTTGGTGATTCTGGGAAGTTATATTCATAAGGGCTGACATGAACTATCAATAGAATATAAGGTATCTCACACCATCACTGTAAAAAAATTGAGCCTGGCGCGAACCAACAAGTTGTTCAAAGCGATGTCAAGCTTTGTGATCTCCGCAAACTTCTTCTTGATTTTCTCATGGCCGCTCTCCAGCTCTTCTGTGAGAGCTTCCCCTTGAAGTGTTGAAAGATCATCGAAAGCCGTGGATAGCAAGCCAACAGACTTTCCAATGCCGTCGGCCATCCTCGTGATGAGCATGGAAATCCAATATAAAACATGTTGGCTAAGTAAAACAAGTCGCTGATGTTTGGGATAATTCTTCCGAGAATCTCTTTGGCCTTCGGGAAATTTTTTGTTTGCAAGCGGTCCTGGGGTCATCAACCGCATTTCTTCCAGTTTTGGGGCATGGCTACGGTGATTCAACGGACTTTGAAATGATTTATGCAACGGTGGTTTACAGTCCTGTTCCTTTCCCGCATGCTCCATCTTTTTTGCTAAGCAATCCAAGAACTGTGGTACAATAGTCAGTGGTGACTGGTTCTGCTGCAGGGTCGGAAACACCAACCTCAGCGTGTAGATTTTTTGTGTTGGGCCAACATGTTTCGGTGAATAAAAACATTTAGGTTGTAGATGGGAAACCTGAAAGAAGATCCAAGCCCCTCAGTGGCCCCAGCACCTTTGCTGGCATTCTCGATTGCCTTCAGGGAGGGATCCTCGATGGACAGCGAGCTGCCGATGAAGTCAAAGTTGGGGTCCTAAAACTGGAAGTGGACAGCGGATGGGTACTAGCAAGATAATTAAGTTAACAGCTAGCTAGGAAGCCATCAATATGAGATGAACATCTCATTATCCCATGAACGCAGTAGATGGGTTTGACTGCATCTTTGTGACCCCAATCCTCGACTTGGAAAGAACCGGTTTGTGACATCTCTTCACCCTCGTTCTCTGCAACCTGGAACAACCTCTCGATTACCAACGATGCTTCCTCCTCTTTATGCACTGGGTTAATTTGCCACAAGCCATTCTGCTTGGCCCATCCAAATGCATGATCGCACATGGACCTTAGGAGGACAAGGAACATGGTGGGGGACCACAAATCAGAACTTCCAAAAAGATTTGAATCCTACGCTGGTTCTGGATAAACCCCAGATTTTTGCAACAACATATACCAAAACTTTGACAATCATCCCTTGAATCTTTTTCAGGGGAGTCTTATGCTAATCAAAGATTCCTAGTCCAGTGCTTCTCCGCCATGAGATAATGTTTGGTCACCCAAGCGGTGTTGGTTTGCTTGGATGTACTTTTGGATTGCCACCTTTTCACCTGCGCCTCCATCTCCTCGAACGACCCACCGTTCATCAGGGCCGACTTGAGCTTGGAACCTTGCAAAGAATGGTTGACCAACTTTGGAGTCTAGGCGCTCCAAGAATTTGATTTGTGTTTTTCTGCCATGTTTTGAGCTCCTTGATATGATTAAAAATTAACTTACTCATATCGACTCTAGCTTCTAGGAGGCAATTATCAAGGCAGCTATGTGTCGCTAAGGGCAATAAACTATAGTCAAACTAGTTAGACATCAGCCATCAGCATGCGACCCTAGTCACGTCCATCAGCCGTTTTCCACAAGGAAAAAGCCTCATCAGAGCACAACTTGGTCCCATCGGCACGAGGTTTGAAGTAACGAACCATCCTGGGCCGACAAGTGAAGTTTTAAATTTGAAGTCATCGATCTAAATGGAAGGCTCATGACTCAAAAGGGTTCCCAACAAAGCACCCAGTTTACTGTTGAATTCCATTCCAACACCAAAGATTCTCATTTAAGGATTGACCATCCGATTATTTTTTTGAAGTACTTAAGCAGTTGTTTCTTTTAACAGACATACATATTCCGACCACAATATATTATATGGTCTACTTACTTGTGGGACCTTGTGGAAGTTAATCGTTTGATTTTGATGGTAAAGGGGCTCCCCGCACAACCCTGCCTGTGGTAGTATTTGTCATACTTTTGCTTGCTTGGTGGTTCCACATCTCTCTCAGGCCGCTTGCTCCTCCTCGTCGGTGGGTTTGCACCTGGAAGCAGGCCAGCCGGTTTGTCCTTGCAAGATCCAGGAAGAACCTCACCTGCGGGATGAGTATCAAGTTTTTCGGGTTTATCGGCACCTGGCTTTGGCTCCTGGGAGTTGTTGTTGTTCCCAGTCCCATGAACGGCATGACTTGAGCTAGTCCTGAAGATCTTGGCTGGGGGCGTCTCAAAACCACTGGCAAGTCGTCTCACTGGTGGGTTTGCAAAGAACTTCCCATCGGACTCTGCAAAATAGATCGGGCAATCTGACAGGGTGATTTCAACAGTACATTGCATATAAAATACCAAGGGGTTTCCGAATACCAATCCCCGTCTACCTTCAAAACATATACGTGTTTTTTTTGAGTAACCATCTACCTGATTTCTGAGTCGGCACTTCCGTCAGGCTTCGAGGGACGGGCTCCAACTGCCGGGTGAGGAGCGCAATCCGCTCTTCTGTTGCCTAAGTGTGGGCGTGGCAGGCTACATGTTAACGATGGATAAAAAAATGGCCAGGCTGCACAGATACTGTAACTGGGAATGTTCGATGATTAAGGAAAGGTGCCCGAATCATGGCATCGATATCAGCTTCTTCCATTTGCGGACTGGTACAATTTCTCTTCAAGTGTGCAGCACCCTCCTTCAAACTAGAGCAGCTTCCTGGACTAGTGAGCATGCTGACTGAACCGAGTCTGTTTGCCTAACTTGAGCCACCAAATGAGGCTATCATATCCCAAAAGTTCCTTTGCTGATTTGGCAGGTGAGGACGTTTTTTAAAATTTGCGCCCGTTTGCGGAAATTTGCGCTCGTTTTGCGGATATTTGCGCTCGAATTTGCACTCAGAAAACGCTCGAGATTTTTCCAAACATCAAAGGTTTTTACAAAACCGGTAAGTTCCACCAAAAAACATGTCAAAACTTTGTTGAGGAGACCTTTGCAACAAATTCTCAGCAATCAAACCCAATCCTTTTTTCCTCCACAGCTGATGCTCTGGGATCCCGTAGCTCGCGCAGGGCAAGTCACCCAGCCTCAGGGCCGACAATTGGGTCGACATGTTTTTGAAACAGTCTTTGGTTTAGCCAGGTCAGTTCTACTGTGACCACAAAAAGATAAATAGCTGAGAAACATGGGTGCTGACTTCCTCCATGAAGGACTGCATGGTTTCAGCCCAGCTGTCTGGGATCCTTAGCCCTTCATAGTTGTAGACATACTTCACAACATCCAATAACTTAGCGTCAGACCACAAATCACCTGTGGGGTATTTTTGGAAGTTTTCCCTGTCCGTCAATTTGGGGTCTACTGCAAAAATTTTGCGTAGATCTCTGCGACACTCCTCAAAGTCGGCGGTCTTGTAGACGTCCAGGAGCTTGCGTCCAAATTTTTCAGGGTACACCCTTAGGCCAGTGGGGAATAGGGGGAGAGTAGGCTGAACTAGGTTTGAGTCTATTTATTTTCCCATTTGCCAGAAAGTAACTGAGTAGACTTTAGCTGCGTTGTGCCAACAAATCTCTTCAACCCGCTTGCATCCACATATTGTCCTGAGATGTTCCAAGGCTCCCCAAGAAAAGGTTTACCATATTATGGGATGAAAATCACCGGCAGTAATGAAGGAATAAGGGAGTCGAAAACTCAGCAATTATAGCTTGGGCTCGTGTGGTATCAGACTTCTTCTTGGGGCGTTGGGACTTGGTGAGCTTACCCAAATTTAAGAACTCAACGAATTTTGAATTGGACATTGCTGTTGTCCTCTTTGGCGTTCTGCTTCCATGTAAGCACATCCAGAAGCTTTTTGTAAATACCTAAGCTGTTGTATGGCAAGACCTAAGGAAACAACATAGATATTTCCAGCCATGAAATGGCAGCCTAGGTGCCCAAACTACCCAATTGCAAAAATATGAGAACCGTTCGTGGGCCCAAAGCAACGTGTGGCTCGGATTCTCTACCACGAATATGCAGGAGTTTGCCACCGCCACCATCAAAAGGAGAAAGAGCCTGGGCAGGCGTTGAGATGGGTGGGAAGAAGTGTTGACTGTGGTAAGTAGCCATTTTTCCAGTTGTATAGGGCCGGCAAGAAACCGTGCCACCAGCTGATTTCCTTGGGCAACAAAATCAAAACCTTCATATCCCCTTGGATTTATCAAAGATCTCCTCGAAGTACCCCTGGACGCTACCACCCACGATCCACACTGCGGTGCTGCTAGCAGGAGTCCATTGGGGATAAGGTGTAGGCACACCAAGACAGCTAGCCTTGGATAAAGAGCCCAACAAATAATCCCAACAAATAATTCTGAAGAATGTAGGGTCAAGGCAAAATGTATAAACATTGCTTTGTTTTTTTTACCATCCAAGAAACGCAAAGCCACCATTCCCCAGGAAATCCATCCCTTTCTGAGAATAGTCCACATCAAAGCTGCAAACGTTGTATCCAGCATGGTGCCTTACGGCGTTACGGTAAGACATTAGCAACTCAATATGTTCTCTTGAAACAAGATTGCATTCTGACATAAAGGACACCCTTTTTAGATTTGTTGCCAGGCTCTGGTCGCAGCTCCTTGTCCACTAAAGACTTCGAACATAGCATATGGGCCAGAGGTTTTGAAATCGCTCCATCCGAGAAGCAATACCTGAGATGCAGGAAAAGTGTTACCCAATGTTACCTGTATTCATTTCGTGCTATTACGACACACTCTTCATTATCTTCATTATTGCAGTTTGGGCACTAAAGACACCAGCAGCTTCGGCGCCCCAAGGCGCATTAGGTTGAAAGGCACTGACCGACGATCTGATCGATCTCCCTTCATGGCATGTAGATAGTTCAGTTTGCTCGAGCAAACATGGTCTGAGGTGTAGGCCAATATTCAACAGGGTTTGGCAGCAAACAATCAAAATCTGATACCACCAATTGATGCGAGGGTGTCAAACCAGCATGGCCCAAATGGTCAAAAACTTGTGCGATTTTCAGGTTTCAGTGCCCTTTTTGGTTTCCAAATCACAGCTTTTGATCCCCATTTAGGGCACTCAACAACTCCCACACTGTCCGGGCAGCAGCTGCGCGCAGAAGGGGGGCACCTGCCAAACGGGCCCTTGCAATCCAGGCCATGCTCTCCACGGTCAAGGTCCACCTGGCCAAGTTCGCTGGCTGCTTGGATGGGAAATGATAAAACTTTGGGTGAATGAAGAGATGTCCTGGGGTCAAATTGTGTTCAACCCCTTTTCTAATTTGAAGGTCGCTCGGGTTGAAGGGTGGCTGGCAGTTACCAAAGATCAACAAACTTGAAGCAACCGCTCCAATACAAGCATTTTTTTCTAGCGGTGTGCTGATCCATTCCCAAGAAGTCTGTGCGAGATTGGAAGCCATGAAAAGGCCTCAAGGTAAGATCTGACATGATCTAAAGAGTTGCGCATGGCTCTGGCCACCACAACTGTGAACCCCTAAGCACATCTAGAAACCACATGTTCTCACGTGGTTTGACCGATATATCAAAACAGCTTTTTCCCATTCAAAAAGCTTGTGGGCCATCAGAAGGTCGCAGAAATTTCACTCAGTGGATCGGTAGGCCTAAGGAAGCCCAGCAGTGAAGAAATCATAAATCACAGGTTCCATTAAGTACCACTGCATGCTGTTGAGATTTGTTGAAACTTACTGTAAGTGATTCATGGGCCCAGCCAAGTTACTTCCTTGGCTCGCTGACGCGCAATGTCTTCTCCATGCTCCAAGTTCTTCTTGTAGGTAACATGGTAGGCAGAACTCTTCCTGGAACGCTTGGCTTTCAATTCAACTTCCTCAGGGGACATGTTGGAAGGATCGGACTTTCGCTTTCTTTTCGGCTTTGCCTCATTCTCCTCTTCATCTCCTTTCTTCGCCTCGGTTTGTGGCACCTCCTTGGTCTTGCGCTTGCTTTTCACTGCATCTGTCTCTACCTTCGGTTTCCGGGTCTTTCGTGTCTTTGGTGGATCCTCCTTCTCACCTGGCTCAGGCACCTTCTTCTTCTTGGCAGGCGGTGGGGCACCAGGTCCTTCCTCCTCAGTCTTTTTGGCCTTGGAAACTCGGGGTCGCTTGGGTCTCTTGGCTTCCTCAGGCAGTGGTGCTGGCACACTGCCTTCAGAAACCGACTTGTCAGCAACACTTTCACCCTCCGATTCACCTTCTTCATTCCCATCCTCTTCATTCCCATCCTCAACATCTCGACAGGAGGCACGGCCACGGCCACGCCCACCTCGACCCCTTGCCCTTCCCCTTCCACGTCCCGGTGGAGCAGAAGCACTTTTGCTTGTTTTGGACCTTCCTTTCGCCTTGGCTTTCGCTTTCCCCTTAGCCTTAGCTTTTGCCTTAGGTTTCACCTGCTCTGAAGGGGCAATGAAGTCCAGGCCCGTGATCTCCTTCGGCAAAGTAGGAAGAGGCTGAAGTTCTTTCTCCTCTGATGGCTTGGGACAGGGTGGCATCGGAGAGGTCGCGGTACTGGGCTCATGCTTTTCCTCACTTTTTGGGTCTAGTGTAGAACCCCTTGAAACTCCAGTAGCTTCAGTAGTGGTGGCCTGGTTGCTTGGGACTGCTTTGCCATTTTCATCAGCTACATCGGATTTGGGACTATCACCAAAAGAAGAGCTCAAGACTACTGCGCCATCAACTCCCTCAGAGTAGATCTTTGGAATCTTGAAGTTTTTGGCACATGGATCGGGCCGGGGATCAACACCTGCAGCCACAATGTGGTCGGGGTAGGCCAAGTCAGAATCGGAAGGCTTCTTTTCCTGTTCTTCTTCCTCACCCAAAACCTCATCCTGCTTCCCACCCACTTGGCAGGAACCCCCACTAGGAGCTGTTGCGGGGATTGGGCTGGGAGGACTGGACAATGTTGCACAAGGCTCACCCTCATCAGGCTGACTGTCTTCGAAGAATTCATATGGCTGACCATCAGGGAAAAAAGCCCCTGAACGTTCATGAGGGGATTCAATCTCACCAGTTTCGGAGGTCACAATGACATCGGGCGAGTCTGGGTCCTTTTGAACCGGAGGGGCAGGCACACGAAGGATGCTTTCTCCACGCTGAGCTGATGCCGATGGCTTCACCTCAGCTTTCTCTTCAGTGGCCAGCATTGGCAACAGTTTCTCCTTGATATCTTCTGCAATCTTGTCCATCTCAGCTTCGGATGGAGGCACGGTTTCCCCAGTAGTTTGGAAGTTTCTTTGGGAAGCATGAGGTTTGAAGATCACACGAATGGGAAAATCATCCTTGTCAGGATTGCCAACTAATCCTCGAGGTGAAAAAAGGAATTCTTTCCCCGCTTTCCCGTAGACGATGCAGTGCTCCATCGCTTTATCCATTCCTGAACCCTTGACTTTTGCCAAAAACTCTCGGGCCCAATCCTGTTTGTAGCCCACAAAGAATCCTAACCCATAGTCTTTTGGGGTAGGTGGAAAGATCTCCTTTGCGATCTCTTTGCTGCTTTCGGCTTGTCCTTGCTTTGAACCCTTTGGATTTTCCTGCTGTGACATAGGTGAGGGAGGGCCCCAACCTGGTGATGGAGTTTCTGGCAACTTTTCCCCATTCCATGTCAGTGAGTTTGTTTTGGCTAGCCTTTCCACGTGGTCACCTGCCTCAAGCTGTGGCTCTTCATTCACTTCATATGGTAAGGTTTCCACAAGGTCAGGACCTAAGTAGCTGAAGTCTTAAGCCTACTAGAAAAGTGGGGCCGCATTGTCCATGTCTATATCCATGAAACCTTTCATCAACAAAGTATAAATTACTTTTCTTCGAGTTATCCCCACCATGACATTTATACGTTTTGTTACTGCTGGCAAATCTTCTGGCATTCTATCTGACATATCTTCTGGCATTTTATCTGGCATATCTTCTGGCATTCTACCTGGCATATCTTCTGCAATATTTTCTGGCATATCTTCTGGCATATTTTTCTGGCATATCTTCTGACATTCTATCTGGCATTCTATCCGGCAAATCTTCTGGCATTCTATCTGGCAAACATTCTGGCACTTTATCTGGCATACCTTCTGGCACTCTATTTGGCATATCTTCTGGCATTCTATCTGGCATATCTTCTGGCATTTTATCTGGCATATCTTCTGGCATATCTTCTGGCATTCTACCTGGCATATCTTCTGCAATATGTTCTGGCATTTTATCTGGCATATCTTCTCGCATTCTATCTGACATTCTATCTGGCATATCTTCTGGCATTCTATCTGGCTTTTTGAGGTCCAGCGGTGCGCACTGAACTTGGAAGGCCCCAGGTTGAGGTCCAGCGGTGCGCACTGAGCTCGGCAGGTCCCAGGTTGAGGTCCAGCGGTGCGCACTGAGCTAAGAAGGTCCCAGGTTGTGGTCCAGCGGTGCACACTGAGCTGGGAAGGTCCCAGGTTGAGGTCCAGCAGTGCGCACTGAGCTCCGAAGTTGGCGAAGAGCTTGGCCAAGAGTTGGCAAGGCAACAGTGGACGTGGTGGAGGCAGAGGTGGTAGAAGAGGAGGAGGACGCGGAGGAGGAGAAGGAGGAGGAGGAAGAGGAGGAGAAGAACAACTCTGATAAAATCTAACTACCCTCACCTGGCAGGTGGGGGAAAAAAAGTATGTCTCCGCATGATTTGTCCACGTTCATTGCAAAGCTCCAAGGATTGGACATACCGGTGGGCTCCCAAGAGGACCCACAGGCGCAGCTTTGGGAGTGGTGCCGGGAGTGGAGGCTTTGGCCAACAAGTCTGACTCGAGAGTACGAAGCTGTTTCAACCTTTTCAGTTTTGCCATTTGTTTCTGCAACTCCGTTTCAAGGGATTCCTTGCTCCTCTCACATGGCATGGCATGGATGGTCTCGAAGTCATGTGAAAACAAGCCGCAATGGACACATTCGTATCCATCACCTAACTGTTTCAGCCAATGCCCATTGACGGTTGAAGAACGTGCTGTGGACGGGCTCCAAAGCGAGGACGCGCCAGAACCTAAAATGGGCTGGCAATGGCCGGCACTCAGCCAACGGTTGGCATCCATAAGTGACCCCTATGTAAACCAATCTGAAGAAAAAAGGCTTTCATTCAGGTCCCCTAAATACCAAAATCCACCAGGATAAGATTCCAAAGCCTAGCAACGTGGGGTGGTGGTGCTGGGAGTCTTGGCTTCCAAAGGTCGTCCTGCATGAATGGCATGTGACATGGCACTTTTTTACATGGAGGGAATGTTAGATGAGTCACTACGGTTAGATATGAGCATGCTCATGCCAGGCCAAAGAGTCCTTCAGCTTTTGAGCCTTTCAAGTCCGGCTTCTCAGCAGTCTCACCAGAAGGATCAGTCGGTTCCTGGAGAAAGGTCTGGAAATGGTGACTTTAAGATAGGTCGGGTCATTACACCAAAACAAACATCCAAAAAATAAACTTAAGAAATTGTTGATTGTTAAATTATTTTCTGTCCTTGGAGTCTGGGTCTATCGTTGGATCAGGGTCCGCTTCCTCCTCTTCTTCCCCTTCCTCATCCCCAACACCTTCAGCTTCGGCTCCAGCTTCTGGATTCTCTGGTTCAGGGTTTGGGCCTGTAAGCAGGCAACAACAAGATTGAAGGATCACATTGTGTTTGGTTGAAACTATAACTGTTGAATTTACTTTGCTATGAACCAATCCTGCTGCATTCTTAATGGTAGGCCTTCGGGCAATTCAATCCCTGCTTCAACGAACAACTTCCGCATCCACTTCTCACGAGGAATGTGGGGTCGGCGTGCGGCTCTGGCAAAAACCGACACCAAGCGTCGGAGTCCCCAGGCTTGAACTCGGAGATCATTTCCTAATGACTTGGCAGTGGCGCATCATCGGATGGGGGAGCACGAAGTGAAGACCAGCATGAAAAAACTGATGCAATCAATCATGATAACTCATATAATGTTTATTCAATCTAGGGGCTACCCATCGGTTTCTTCAAGATGTCCCGACGGCGCCAAAAGAACTCTTCCACAGTTTGTCCAAGTGCGTTGACTGATGGCCGCATGCCTCAGAAATTTTGTGGGTGCCAAGTAAAATTGACATTTACCAGTGTGTACTATCGAAGTGCCTTTTGTAAGAATTTTTGGTGTTCAAGAAAAATTGGCAAAAAGGTACTTACAGGCCATGGTCTTCTGCTGGGTTGGGCCCGTTGGGCCCGTTGAGCCCGTTGGGCCCGTCAGGCCCGTCAGGCCCGTCAGGCGGGGCCCGTCGGGCCCGTTGGGGCCCGTCGAGCCCGTCGGGCCCGTCGGGCCCAACGGGCCCGACGTTGGGGCAGTCGGGCAGTCCTGCTGTATGAGGTTCTTGGAAGGGGATCTTGTAGGGATCGTGTCGAGATCCTCGAAGATTCCTGATTTTGTAGAAGTCCTTGCGAGGAGATCTTGTGGATATCCTAGTGAAATCCTTTGTTGTAGAGGTGTTTGTGAGGAGATCTTGCGCACATCCTGCTGGAATCTTCTAAAAGATATTTGCGTGAAGATCTAGAAGGTGCTTGTATGAAAGTTTGCAAGGGAAGCATTCAAGAGGTTCTTGTACAAAGATCTTCTCAGATCCCTCTAGCAGGTCCTTCTTTGACGACTGTGTGAAATTCTCAGTGAGGTCCTGGCTTGAGGTCCTGGAGTTTTTGTTCACAGATGTTTTCCTCAACGCTGTTAGGGCCTCTTTGCCGGGGATGATTGTCTCTATTTTTTTGTTTGAAAAGGTAGAGAGCCGGGCAGCGTTTGACAAGCCGGGTGGGCGGCCGCCGTTGTATTTGGGTCGGACATGTCAAGCAGATAGAAGCAGATATGCATATTTGGTTTTTTGGTTTTTGAAGGGGTGCCAATCAGATATGTTAGCAACCACATTCTTTATCCCTGCGTGATAGAAGGAAGAATCATCATGTAAGTTCCAAACTAAAACAATGATCAGCACATGCCACATTCTGTGGAGCAACTTTTCTGGCAGCAAATCTATATGGGACGATTCCGTGTCTGCCAGTTTGGATGTTGCCAAGCCGCCAAGCTATGTTTTCAATAGTTTCACCTTCCGACGGTTTGGTGTGGGTCAAAGAACATGCGCCGTTTGGCCCACGTGCACAGCACATCATGCTTCCCATGGGGAGCAGGACATCTAAAAATGTTTGACCCATACCATCCCATATTCATTTGAGCAGGGCTGGAAAGCTTTAGCTAATCCCTTTTTATGGCTGATTTTTAAAAATTGATGATGATAATCCCCGATATCTAGGGTAATATAGGAATACTGCTCACTTGCTGGTTCCGGCAGCGCTGACGCGGATATGTGAGATAAAGCCGTCACAAAGGGATGAAGCGAAGCACGGGATTTTTTTTGTGGCCGCTGTCTAGGAAAGAATCGTAGAATCGGCAAACGGCACCGCTTGACAAATCATACCCCGAGTGGATGCGAAGGATTTTGTTTCACCGGTTGGTAGTCAACATCTGGTGCCGAACTAATCAACACCTGGTGGAATAATATCTGTAACCAAATGAAGAACAGAAAGCCATGGATTGCTGAAGCAGGAAAGCGACGAAAATTGGAAACATGATCCCAATGGCGTGCTGGGATCATACATTTTTCATCTACAACCAGATGTATTTAGGTATAAGATATACATAAAGAACAATCACCCAATAAATAAATATTTCTGTGTGTATACGCATTAGAAAGATACAAGATGCATACATTTATATATGTATATATACATATGTTGAAATACGGCTAATGCCTGGGTTTAGCCTGGCAGGGCAACGACGATGGGCAACGAAGCGTCAGCATCACCATCATCATCATCATCCTCCCTTCTTGATCTTTCCAGTCGACAGCAAAAAAGCAAACGAGAGTGGGATTTTTTATATTCCTAATACATGTGGTGATCTTCCCACTTGAATCTAAAAGTTCAAGCAGGGTGGGCAATTGTGTTTCTAAGGGAGCTTATATTCCAAATACCTATCGGTGATCTTCCCAATTGAATGTAAAATTCACAGGCGGGGAACTTATATGCCAAATCATTACCCTTGTTGATTTTCCTGCTTGAATGTAAAGTTGAACAGAGATGTGATTCTAAATTCCTAATACCTTTGCTGATTTTCCCCATTGAATATTAAGTTAGCCGGGGGTGGGAATCTATATTCCCAGTACCGTTGTTGATCTTCCCAATTGAATGTAAAGTGTAACGCCAGCACCAGAAGGGATGATGGGTTCATTCAGTGCCACGGCCTCTCGAGCCCGTCGAGCCCGTCGAGCCCGTTGGGCCCGTTGGGCCCGTCGTGCCCGTCGGGCCCGTTGAGCCCGTGAAGCAGGCCCGTTGGGGCCCGTTGGGGCCCGTTGGAGCCCGTTGGGCCCGTTGGGCCCGTTGGGCCCGTCGGGCCCGTCGGGCCCGTTGAGCCCGAACCTAGGAAAGGACTATTCTCCAAAATTCATATGAAATTCAACTATGTGGAAAATCTACATCAGCTCTTCTGCGCTGAGATGCAACGAGATTGATTAAACCCTTTGTGAAGCTGAGTTACCCATATGGTTCAGAACCGGGGCAATGATATCCCGGTTGGACATGAGGTCTTGTCTGTTCACGTCATCAGTCTGGGGTCGAAAGATCAGCAGTTCTCCGCAGCCACCTCTTTCTTTGATCCACCGGACCCTCTCCCAAGCAGCAACGACTGGACTTAGCTGGTTAGGTTCTCCCAAAGTTCCAGGTTCCACATCAGGCTCGGCCATCCCAAACTAGATAGGCGCAGTCAATCCTAAAGATATCCTAAGCACCTTTCCAGTCTGAGCCACTGAGCTGAGTATATAAGGGACGGATTGCACTGTTGACCCGGGATTAACAATCCACCATTTTACCAATAGGGGTTTTAAAACATGGTAAAACATCTTGTCATAAATAATATGTCATATTATTCTTGAGGTTAAACATCTTATATTTATCAGTTTATTAATCCAGCGTTGACATTGGCAACTGACAGCTTGGCAATGATTTGCAACAAGAATCCACATTCAGCAGCAAAGCAAGCCAGGGTTACACGTAGGAGGGCTGCAAGGAAGCACGTTGATCCCACCACCATTGCCAGCATCACTGGCCCAGTAAAGTTTGAAAACACCCAAACTCAAATCAACCTTGACATTCTTGCTATTATCCAAGGATGAGTGTGAACCACTGCCTCCCCAAACCTCCTATTACGATGTTCATCACATCAACTCCCAAGCTGGAGCCGCTGCCAAGGCCACCGACCAGATCAGAGCGCACACTTGGCATACAAGTGGGACTTGGATGTGATGGCATGATATTGGGATGTATGGGTTTGGATAAAAGTGGCCAAGGGTTGTCAAACCCTGAAAAACGCTCGAATGTTAAATTTCTGCTCGTTTGTGAAATTTAGGTATCAGATCCCAAAAAGTGTATCAAACAAGGGGGGAGGCATAAATTTAGGTATCAATCGAAGGTCTAGGTATATATATATATATATACATGCTTCGATTTCTTCAGCCTTGGAGGTTGGCTGCTGCGTGTAATCCGGTAATGCGGCATGAGATCTAGCATGTACCTGGCTTGCTTTCAAAAGTGGTTCCCTCTGAAACAACATGCATTTCAACCATATGTTTTAAGGAGATTTCTTCAAATTTCATGTTTAAAAAAATATATTAAAAAAACAACAGGAAAAACACAAGTGACATGTCTTGAACAGATGTTTCTCAAAATGTATGTCCATCAGCATTCCCCAAGGCTCGGCCGCACGACGCTTGGTCTCCTGTTTGATGATCACCTTGGGTGCGGGGATGGTGGAAGGATCACTGCTGGTGAACTGGGCCCATGGCAACGCTGGAGGACGTGGCTTTGACAAAAGTGGCCGGTAGGTCAAAAAGGTGGTGCCGGGTAAGACGAGGTGTGAGAAGTTGCGGGGTTTAGATGGGACCATGGAGGATGGTAGATATATGATGATATATGATAGCTCCCTCTCTCTCTATATATATGTATTATATATATATGTATATATATATATATATGTTGTATGTATAATATTGCATTATTTCTAGATTGTATATTTACAGTGTTATCACGAAAGGTAGCCTAGGCTACCTGAGTTCTATGTACTTTAGTACTAGTTTAGTACTGGGGGAGGTGGCTGCTCCTTTCCCGGAAATTGAAAGCCGAGAGTCACGAACGGAGACTTAGGGGGGGGGGGCCCCCCCCTCCCCCCCCCATTCGATTCCCCCCTGGTCCGCATTTTTTTCTCTCTCTTTTTCTCTGACTCTGTACCTACCTCCTTATCCATCTATCTATCGATATATCTATCTATCTAGTTGTCCATCTATGTATGTATTTATCTATCTATCCTTGGATCTATCTATCTATCTATCTATCTATCTATCTATCTACCTATTGATCTATCTATTTATCTATCTGTTTATCGATCAAGGTAGCCATCGATCTATCTATTTATCGATCGATGCTTCTATCTCTCTATCTATTTATTCATCTATTTATTTATTTATTTATAGTTTTATCTATCTATCTATCTATCTATCTATCTATCGATGTATTGATCTATCGATCTATCGTGGATGTTCTAGTCCCATTGAGGCCGTGCCGGGGAATAGAGACTCGCAATGTTTATGTCCCGCACGCGTGAAGTTACTTTACATTTGACATTATGTTTCTGATTCTATTCCCACAAAGCTTTTTTGGGGGCTAACATTTTCTTCTGCAGGAGGTTTGAGTGAAGAGAAGTATCAATCTCAGTTTGGCAATATTTTTCCTGTTGCTCTCTTTTGCCCCCCCTACCTTTCGCCCCCCCCCTCTCAAGTAATATTTTTGTATTCTGAATAATGTTTCAAGTATTAACTATACTTTACTTGTAAATGCCGTATGTAATATATTTTTAATATAAGTGATAAGTTGTGATATGAATTATAGATATATAAACTTGGATGGGATGACGAGTGAAAGTAAGCCAATGTATAACCGGTAAAGTGGCCATGTGTTGCTGTGGTGTTGTTGTTTTCGGCCTTGTTTTCAGCCGCACGATCTCAACATAAATTGTGGAAAATGGGGAGTGCTCTGCTCAAATCTCAGCATGATGATGGGAATCCCTTCTTCCCAACATCAAAATAGATCAAATACCACGACCAGAAACCCTGGTTTTGTATTCATGACTTGGGTCCCCTGTATCATATTGTCCATATATCCACATTTCAGTCATCTTAAATCATCTTAAATCCTAATTTTTGATGTAAACACCCCATTCAGACAGTAGTTTTGGATAGTTTTGGTGCATTGTGCGCCAACCCACCGACTGGGGGAGGATTTGTGCTGCGCTATGCCATAGAACAGCTGTTGCCCTCGCTGATTTGGTGCACGCAAGATGCGTCCTTGGTAGCGGAAGCCATGGGCTTTGAACCACAGGCTCTGTTGAAAAACCTGGAAGGCCCCTGGGCCCCAAAATTTTCATGTTTTTTCCAGAAGTGGCTTCCAGATGTTTCAGGCATTTTTAATAATTTTTAGCCATGAAATGTCAAGCTTTGAAGATGGGGAAAGATTCGCCAGCGACTCGCATTGCTATATAGTCCTGTGGATGCTCACCCTGTCTTGCTGTGGATGTGCTGGTGAAACCTGTTGGTTCCAACCACAGCTGAGGTAGAGAAGGGGCATCTACTCTGCTAGCCGTTGGCCAGTGCCATGCGGTGCGCAGTGTATCAGCGGGTTTCAATCTCTTGGGGCAGCTGTTTCGATTCACTCAGATCACCAACAATGTGCTGCCTCTTGTCCGGCCAAATGGCCAGGGATGGTTGGGGTGCACAGATGCCACCTATCAGGTGCTCGAGAACTCCACTTGTAAAACTGGCCGGTGTTTTAAAAAGATTACCTTGTGGCGCAAGTTGGAACCATGCGCAGACTTCGCAATCGGTGTTCCCGCATCTCAGGAAGCAGTTCGAGCAGAAGGTGCGCTTGGGTAAAGATGTTCCCCTCTCGTCTGGCGCCAAAGAACGCGTCATTCGTCTCTGCGGGGAGTTCTCCTATGCCACCTACGCAGCAGTTGCTTGGCACAACTCCGATGGAAGATGTCAGCTACCAACGGTGCGGCCGGGAAAACAGCTAAAGAGATCCACCAGAAATACTGCTGAGATATCGACCATGAACAGGTCAATCAGACTAAAACAAATGATAATCATGATATATATATATATATAATTAATAGTAAAAAAACAACAAACATTATATATAACAAATGTGTGTTTTTTAATTAATAACTATATATATATATAATATGAACATATCCAGCACAAACATCCCATAGATTCCTATATGCCATAGCCCTCATAGATTCCCTTTTGTCACCCCAACGTTACCCACGCACTGAGATTTCGAAGAGCGGTCGCTTTCACATTCTGCCCGTGATGGATCCAGCCAGCATGCCCATGCTGACCGAGCAGCTCACGCATGGCTTCAAGTGCCCTAGGGTTCCCGGGTTCCCCAAAATGGTTGGAAGGATGGTAATCTGGTTGGTGGTTTGGAACATTTTTTTTATTTTCAATAATATATGGGATAATCCTTCCCATTGACTAATTTTTTTCAATATGGTTAAAGCCACCAACCAGTAATAGTTGGGTAGAGCTGGGTAGTTTCATGGGCATCAATTGGACTCAGTTGGTCGCCCAAAATGCCCAAAATGCCCAGGGGCAGAATAGCCATTGATGAATGGAACATCCCAATTTCAAACACCATTTGCCATAGCTATGTCAAGTTGCTGGAGGCTATTTGTTAGGGAAATGTGAGTGTTGTCAAACAACTTTGATTTGGGTATTGATTCATTTGGTTAGTAGAGAAACCATACCAAAGTATTTGGAAATCCTGAGTAGGTATGAAATGATCTTGTACATGCTTTCCGGAATTTTCCTGATCGTGATTTCCGGGTTTGCATTTTTCTAGGGAACATATAACTATGTGTATATATACACATGCATTACAGATTAGATTTAATAGGGAATCATACGCGCGATTTTACAGCTAGGATATTTGTTCTGCACCTGAGGGTGTTTGGCTCTGAACAAATAATCCAGATGACTTTCTATGAGCAGCGAAGAATGAGGTGCCAGAGATGTTCGAAGCATAAGTCACCAGTCATCCAGTAATTTTAACTTGTGACTTGACTTGATATGTACCAAACATGACCAAAAACTGTGTGTCCCCAAAAGTCCAAAAAAAATTGACCTTGAATAACTTTGAATAAAGTTTGACCTTGACCTTGACATACCATGCATGTTCTTTGCGACCCAACAAGCAGGTACCCTTTGTTCCTGAATGTACCCAGCAAGCTCTGGGGTCAACCAGATGTTTGGTGCCTGGGCCGTGACACCTCAGGTTTGTGAATGGACAACCCTAACTAGAGCAAATTGGGACGCTGAAAAGTCAAGATCACAGATGACTACATCCTGGAAAACCTGGCGTATCTCTTGATTGGTTTCATCCCAAATATGTCATATTTTCTTGCTCTGCACTCCGTTTCCATGGCTAAAATCCTGCAAAATCATCAACCAAACAACTCTACAAATACTATCAAACATTAACTACATACCCAAAATCACCATAAACCCAAAAAAACCCTTCAAATTCCCCAACAAACATCGCCCAAAAGCCAGTTCGCCAGGGAACCCTTGCTGGGTCGCGCGGTGCGGCCCTCGTGGCTTCTGCAAGGCGTCGCTGGGAAGAAGGTGCTCTGTGTGGAGGTGGACGGAACCGAGAGACACGTAGCCTGGATGCAGCCAGAGGTGATTGATGGCCATGGATCTAAGCTAAACCACAGATAATAATAGCTCACAAGTTAAGAACATGTATATACTGTATATAATTAATAATAACAATAATAGTAATAATAATGATAATAATAATAACACAAATAGTAATAATAGCAAAGACAATCATGATAAATAATGATAGTAAGAAGAAGAATAAACAAGTAAGAGCAACAAACATGTTAGTTAAAATTATAACATATTATACAGGATTACCTAGTTCTATGTATTATGTCGCGTGTGTCCTTCATTTTCCTCCACGACCCCATTTGACCAAGGAGATCCTACTCTTTGGCCGTGTCCGGAAGATTGGCATTGAGCAACTGGCATGACGATGGGCCGATGCTCATTGATTTGGGCCGAGATAAAGGTGAACCATGGTTTCCAGCCACAAATATAGGATGTCAATGGATTTTTATAGGTGCGAATGGCATCATCATCGCAATCCGCCATGGGAAGCTGATCGAATAACCATGGGATATGGATGGAATATTAGTTCATGCCCGTCGGTGTCATCAAACATGGCTGGGACATCTCCACAAATCAGCATTTAAAAAGGGAACAGAATAAACAGATCCTATAAATATAGGATTTTCAAGCTAGCCATGTTTGATTACCAGAGGGTAATTGTTGACAAGCCCTGAGTTCATGTTCATCAGTTGGGTCTTCATTTCTTTTGACAACCCAAATCTAATCAGAGTTTTTGTTAACCTACAGTACATAAATATGGATGATAATAACCCATATACTAATGATTAGCTATGATTTGTTCAATCCAAAATCACGAAAAAAGCTGTGATAAATTTTTCGTCAATCCGATTGTCTTTTTGTTTTTCGGGCCATCCCGGCCATCCCGGCCGCCTCGACCATGGCAAGGCAAGCCAGCAACGCGTTCAGGGCCATTTCCTTTGTGATGCTAGGCGCTTTGGCATCGCAAGGCTTGCCTTCCTCCAGGATTCAGCTGCTTCGGGCCACTGGGCAATGGTGTGGATGCTGGGGGGTTCTATTCTACTGTATATATATATATATATCTATATATATATATAGTACTTTCCTGTGTCCGGTTGTTTTTTCGACTTGGTCAGTCATTTTGTGGTGCTACGACAGGTCAAAGCTGGTCAAAGCCAAGCCCAGCTTGCACTTGGCCCCTGGGGTGAAATTTCCAGCTGTTCTAATTGTTCTCCAACTGCATAGATAAAGTTTAGTTGGTTCATTGTTTTGCATCAATTAAATGATATATTCCTAAGCAGTTCAACCCCCAACTGAACTACGTATATATATATAATTATATATAATATATATATATATAATATATTCGAACTCCACAACACACTTCATATATGGTCTTTCTCATTCCATATTTTTCCCATGCTTTGTCCTCACATTTTCCCATGGCTAGCAAAAACCCCTGGTTTTTCCAGGTCTACCTGGGTGATTCCCACGAGTTATCCACGACCGGAAACTTGGCGCGTTTCACCTGCCGCGAACGCGTGGAGAGCCGCCGCGAAGCCGACGTCCTGGTGGACTTCCACGCGCCGATCCTGCGGCGCCTGCGGCTCTGGGCCTTGGACAATGCCGTGCCGGTGGCCTGGATGGGGAAATTTTATGGGAAACGATGGGGAAATCCCATGGGAAAAGATGTACTGAATCATGTACTATTTATAAATATGTTAGCTGATATACTTTATCATGTTTTATCATGTTGTATTAGATGATAACTATATAACTATCTACTATTAAACATGCCCATAGATGATTATAAAATATTGGCATGATATTCCCATGGATATATATATATATATGTATAGTGGATAATATATTGATGATAAATATCCACTATAAAACATTGGCATCTTCAGGTTTGAAACACTAAGTTATAGAATAACCGATGGGGAAAATCCATTGGATTTTGATGGGGAATTGCTAGGGGAATTCCTGGGATAAAATGGGTAAATTGGGGCAGTTCCAAGCGGGAAAACAGGGGATTTGACTTGCCATAAAAGATATAAAAGTAAGATTTTACTTGTGAAACTGGGAACTTGGACATACTTAAAAAATTACTTTACTTCGTGTGATCCCCACCATGACATTTATACATTTTCTTACTGGCAAATCTTCTGGCATTCTATCTGACATATCTTCTGACATTCTATTTGACATTCTATCTAGCATATGATCTGGCATATCTTCTGGCATTCTATCTGGCAAATCTTCTGGCATTCTATCTGGCATATCTTCTGCACTCTCAATCTGACATATCTTCTCTGGCATATCTTCTGGCATATATTCTGACATATCTTCTGGCATTCTATCTGACATATTTCTATCTGGCAATCTTCTGGCATATTCTGGCATATCTTCTATCTGGCATATCTTCTGGCATATTATCTGGCATTCTATCTGGCATATCTTCTGGCATATATTCTGCATTCATCTGGCAAATCTTCTGGCATTCTATCTGGCATTCTATCTGGCATTCTATCTGGCATATCTTCTGGCATATCTTCTGACATTCTTTCTGACATTCTTTCTAACTTTCTTCTGCACATTCTTTGTCCCATATCTTCCTACATGAGGTCCGGCAGGGAACACTTGGCGTGGATACTCGCGGTTGAGGTCCGGCAGGGAACACTGGGCGTGGATGGTCGTGGTTGAGGTCCGGCAGGGAACACTGGGCGAGGATGGTCGTGGGTGAGGTCCGGCAGGGAACATTGGGCGTGGATGGTCGTGGTTGAGGTCCGGCAGGGAACACTGGGCGTGGATGGTCGTGGTTGAGGTCCGGCAGAGAACACTGTGGATCGCGGGTCGCAGTTGAGACGACGAGGACGACGAGGACGACGAGGACGAAGAGGACGAGGAGGAGGAGGAGAGGAGGACGAGGCAGGAGGAGGCGGAGGAGGAGGAGGAGAAGGAGGAGGAGAAGGAGGAGAAGGAGGAGGAGGAGGAGGAGGCAACTGACATAAAATCTAACAACCCTCACCTGGCAGGTGGGGAAAAAAAAACAAGTACCGTTTAACCACAGGGTTGACCAATACAGATGGAAACGTGATATGATGAACTACCTAATACGCGGAGCTGTTTGGCAGCCTCGCACACCAATCCATTCATGTTCAATTTGCAACGGTGCTTGAACTATGTATGTGGTAATAGGTTTGGTAGGTAGCTAAAGCACCAACGAGCCATTTTCACCTCTATGAGGGACAACGGCCCAACATCGGTTTGACAACTGACGTCAATCATGGCCCCCTCCAAACTTCTACGTGATTTGATGCAGAACATGTCATAGTGTGGTTTCCATATATGTTTATTTCAAGACTTGCAGTTTCTTGCCTGGTGTCTAACAAAATGCACTTATGCAACTTACATCCCCAAGATTGTACTTAACATTATGTAGGAGAGGAGAGAGAACTATTATATATAAGAATATATTCTTGAAGTATTCCAGGTTACCATGAGGTGGGGCCAAGATAGCTAAGTTGGCAACCATAACTCCAATATGTTTTATCATGGTGTATTTTAAATATATGTATTTGATTCTTTGATAGTCAGTGGATGTTAGTGGGGTTTATAAACTCACTTATACCTGACGTGGTTGACCCAACTTGCCAAGCAACTTCAACACCGAGGTGGACGTGGAGCAAGGTGAAGCACTGCCCACGATTTGCTTTGAAACCTGCCGATGGGGGGGCCAGAGCCATGTGTTCCCCAAATGGTCATTGAGGGGCGACCTAAGCATGACCATCCATGATCATCCGTCATCCAGATATCTGAAACCTGCGGATGGTACCAGGTACCTGGATCCACAACTTGTGTAATTTGAGCTCTCGAAAAACAATCTCTAGGAATCCAAAACTTCGCCGGATCAACTTTACACATGATTTCCGAGGAAACGACTTGCCCTGAGCGCTTCCAGAATTTGGCCCACTTGATGCGTGACACTGTGCCTTGAAAAGCAAGGATTTGCGTCCCAAGATGACTTAAGCCAAAAGTATGCGAAAGTGCCACGACTACCGGGCTAAGGAGCTAATGTTGGTAAAACAATGCCATAAACCTTTCTCCCCAGTCATCACCGTTTTTCATATGTAGTTCATGGCATTGTTTTCCCCACATTAATGTTATTGGATGCTGCACAAAAATGTTAAATCCTGTTCATCCAAAGACATCCAAGAGGACAATCCACCGTTCAATCTATTTCCAACGACTTCCCAGCCAATGCAAATGGCAATCACACATTAGACTTCATTAGGCATTGTCCATCAAAAACCTACTATATATATAATATATTATATATATATATATATTAATTCATTCCATTTCATTCTACCGGAACTTATGCCATTAAAACTAAGCACACACATGCACAATGTTGCCAAACTTCTTGCAACAAACCTACCCCCGTCCTCATTTTGGTCCAGTGCCATGTCCAAGCAGAGTTCCACCCCAGTGGTCTGAGGCTCAAGTGGTGGATCAGGTTCAAGCCGTCAAGCTCTGCAAGCAGCTCAACACGACCATCCCGCGGTTGATCCACTACCCCTCCACTGCAGAGACGGTGAACGCGGCGTACGCCTTGGCTCGGCCGGGGGAACTCTACTGCGATCCCAGGTGCTGATGGGGATGCGATCCGGAGAACGGAACGGGGGAACGGAGATTGGCCATAATGGGGATGTAACCCCAAAAGAATGCAGAAACCAGGATGTTTCTTCATAATGTTGGATACTGATTAGTGTAGGCCCCCCCTCAACAGTTTTAGGCTACTCAATAACTCGGCATTTTCTGGGCCCCCCTCAATAATTTTTAGGATAGTCAACTTAAGTAAGGATTTCAATTGACATCAATCTACTTTCAATTGATTTTCCTTTTAAATCCTCAACAAAAATGCCCCAAAAGTTTTTGTGCACAATAGGTACCATCGAAACAATTATATACATTATTGAGGATCTGGGTCACTCATCGGGTACCCCCTTGAAAAATTGTTTGGGTGCTGTTTTTGTTTTTGTTTTTTTAATTGAGGGTTTAATAAGGAATCTAATAGTTTGGGAAACCTTACATTTTCAAGGCTTTAACATGGATATGGCTTTCTAAAGTAAATGGGCCAGCTTTACCCAAAGAAAGGTGTATAAAGGTGGATAAAGCTCCTCCTGAAAAAATTGGATCTGAGAAAAAACTTCTCACAATAGAGGCCTACCCCCCATTCACAAGATACTCAATAATTTTTGGAAATTGTCTCACAATACAGCCCCAGGACATTAATCGGTATCCAGGGGGATAGGCCTGCAATTACTTAACGGAGTGTATTAATCCGGGGAGTGCTGTGATAAAGGTGGATCTGTATAAAGGAAACTTCGGTTGGCGCTTGTGTTGGTGTGGAAGACCCGGGCTAAACATGTGGGACTTGGACAGCTGACAGTGACAATGGACCAATAGTTTTTGTTCGCCTTTTTTTACGCGGGGCATTTAACAACATATACTGTATCAAAATAATTCAAAATATGTATTTGGTAGTATAAAGGCCATGAATGGATGATCAAGACATGAGGATTTTGTTCAACCTACTGTAAGAATGAACCAAAGACCCGCATCAGGAAGTTTCTATGACAAACAATCCATTTCTTGGTGGCTAGTATGAGTCACACTCCCATGGTAAGACCTACAGAGGATATATATATATATATATGATTATATATGAACGATTTTGCCAAGCAGTGCTCTACAGAAATTGTAAACAGAAATCCCTTGTTATGTCTTATCGTAATGCATATTTATGAAATTTTATGTTATGAAAATATGCTGTAACAAATTAAATGCTGTTTGATTTCATGTTACCCTCTGGTAATTTAACCTAGCTATGGAAAATGGACCACTTACAGATGATTTTCCCAGCTAGAAACCTCCATTTATAGATGGGATTTTCCAGTTCGCTATGTTAAATTACCAGAGGGTATTATCCATTATATCACCTATAAATCCCTATAAATCCCTATAAATCCCTATAAATCCCTATAAATCCCTATAAATCCCCATTATTCCAATGATGCGTTGCCAGTCATATCCCACCCGGAGGCACACCCTGGTCTTGTGCGAACGCGACTGGGGGGCACAAGAGATCCGAAAGCTCAACGTGGGGTTCAAGGTCCTCTCTGCGGCCGAGATCATCGATGCTTATTGACTTAAAAGTGTTGAAGGGAAGTCGAGAAACACAAAACATTGGAAGTTTCCGTTTGTCATTTAGTCTCAACATGTAACATCTATATGTTTATGTACAGTAATTATATGATTTATGTACATGTTTAATTCTAAGTATGACATGTACATGTCTATGTATATGTTACAGTATTGTTTTTGCTTAATTTGCCGAAACTCATAAACTGTTGTTCATAGT
Organism: Cladocopium goreaui; assembly: GCA_947184155.2. Classification (NCBI taxonomy): domain Eukaryota; class Dinophyceae; order Suessiales; family Symbiodiniaceae; genus Cladocopium; species Cladocopium goreaui. Next base: position 485,142 of record CAMXCT020001336.1, read on the forward strand.
GATGTGTGGAGAGAGAGAGAGAGAGAGAGAGTGTGTGATGTGCATAGCTATTCAGGTCTACAATTCTTTGTATGTATAGATGGAGGGAGGAACTTTGAATTTGCATATGCGTATGTGCATGAAGGCATGCATGCGGTGCCCAATTCTCCACCTAAAGCCATGGCCCACCATCCTTTGGCCAAGGGCCAAATCTTATCTTCCTTGTGACATTTGCCAGTCAGCCCAGCCTTTGTTTCAACGGCATAAAATGGCATAAATATATACTCTGAATAAGAAACATAGGGGACCTCAAAATCATGAAACCAACATGTGTGATGGGAACCATTTATGTTAAAGTGATGTCCTAAGGTGCCAGGATTATCCAATTTTGGTGGTATCTCCCCAGTGCCAAAAATCATCCAGCCGCATGGGTAAATACCAGCACGATTGGTTGCACATCGGTGACTGGTTTGCATGTACATTCACTGGCAATGATCCAACATGATTTATAGATATATCATGAACTATCATGGTATACCTGGATACCTACAAGGTGGGGCCCCCCAGCCCCCCAGTGATGAAGTGGGTGAATAACCCCTCTAGATCTAGATATATTCCCCATTCACAAGAGAAACCAAGGCCAGTGTATATCAATTTGGCTTTAACGGTGGCCTCACCTTGCACAATGGATCATTCTATCGGAAACGCTCTGATATTACCCTCCGGTAAACAAATATAGCTATTGAAAATGGCCATCTATAGTGGATTTTCCCCTCAAAAATGGTGATTTTCCATAGCCATGTTAAATTACCAGTTACCAGAAACCATGAGAGCGGAACAGCCAGTTCTCACCCCAGGATCTTTTGCGAGAGGTGCGGCAATGGGCGCGCCACGGCTTCAGTGGCCGTGAGATCCAGGCGGCACGGTATGGCACGGGGCGTACCGGGGCGTACTTCGGCATGGGATTCAAACCACCAAGGAATGGATTTGAAACATGAAAAACTTGATCTAAACCACCCAGCAATTGATTTGAACCAAGATTTGTTTATATTTATATAATTAGAACTTAGGACTCCTAGGACAATAGTCATCAGGCTTTAGTAAAGGGCATTAATCTGGGAGAATCTGGGGATGATTATTGATCAACCAGAAATGATGCTTGGCCTGGTGTTTTTTTTCAAGCGGCCGCATCCTGATCATGATGAATCATCAATCATCATCCCAAGATGGCAATCCCATCCGTCCAACCGGAACCCCTGCACACGAATCCATTGTTCCAAGGTGGTTTCTCTGAGGGATGCTGTTCTAATATTGAAGTGGCTTAAATCCCCAATCGGAAATGCTTGACCCAAATTGACTTGTGATTTGCAATCACATCTGGAGATGTTTGGAGGACATCCCCCTTTTTTGATTGGTAAACCATGTTAAACCCCTGCAACAATGGACTGGTAGGGAAAACCGGGGAAATCTCGAGGAAACCTTGTTTTTTTCCATGTTTTTGCCATGTTTTTGCCACCATTGGTGTTTCCTATCGAGTTTCCCTTAAACCAATGACTGCTGACTGCTGACTGCACGTCCAGACCGAGCTGGACCGTCGCGACGCCACGATCTTGAAACTCCTTAGGAGTGCCATGCACGCGGCCTGCAGCGGACAAAACGATGTCGTTTTGCGGTCGGATGTTCGTTAGGAGATTCGACCAGACATGGTGTTACTCAGTGATTCAGCCAACACAAAAGTTTAAAGATATACTTCGATATAAAGAAAAACGAAAACAACTTCATATGAGGGATATCTACAAAAAATCACATGATATCTTGCATATAGTATATTGTATATATAATTAACATAATTTTGGATGTCACTGTGATAGTGGGGCTGGGTCCGAAAACTGGCCAGGATTAGAAGCGGTTGAGACGGTTGGCATTTCAGCGGTTGGCCGTCCCCACAGCCCCCGTGCTAGGCGGATTACTTGGCTGAATGCCAATGCAACTTATTTTGCACTTGGTCACAGACGCTTAGGGATGTCTCCGGCATGGGTCTGACCTGAGTTTGCTGGTGGTTGGAAGCATGTTGGAGTTGTATTCGGGTTCCATGCCCTTCCGAAATTAGCGGAATATCCCCGGTTTACTACGACATCGTTTTTTGGGTAATATATGATATGTTGTTCAAAAACTGTCGATTTCCATGGATTTCCCATGTCCATATTGGTAATTACACCCATTTCAATCTCCATGTTTGTTCGTCATATCCCTGATTCTTGGTTGGTTATATATATTAGCTTGGTGCACCTCCAGCCTCTATCAAATCAACAAAAATCAACCCAATTTTTGCTGGTCAAACTATGTTCAACTGTTCAATATATTTTTTTGTGTTGTTCAAAACCATTTTTGAAAAGTGGGAAGATGCGCGAGACCTCACCCGCCGAAGCCGCCGAACCCGCCGTGAGGTCTTTGGTTATGCGCCCCTTGACCAAGAAACGCGAGAGGTCCAGGGATCCAGCCTTTTCACGCTGCGTCGTACGCTGCGTCGTACGTTTGTGGTTGACGAGTCGTTTTGTATGGAGCTATCAACAATTAATATCACTATAGATCAATAACATACCAAGGAACAATGGGGGGATTAGATCATACCTAAGTTTCATATAATCGATTTGGAATCTATGTCAAGAAATCGCCAATGTGATTATTATTGAGGTTGGACTATGTTGGACTTATCCATCACTGCGGTTTGCTGTGATAATGATGTACAAGAATAAACTATCACCATTCATTGGCTGACCACATTGTGTAACTCTACTTCGGATTTGTTGTTGGTGAAATCACGTAAAAAAAAATAGGCAGGTAATCATCGGGTATAGGCTCCTCTGTTTCTATGCAGACCCATCAAGCATAAGCAACACATCTCCCCAGTATATCATCCACTGAATCGGCTGTGGCATGCTGTGGCTGCTTCGAGTCACATTGTTGAAACAATCCACTGAATGTAACAACAACGGTAAAAGCCTCGAACATGTCCCAGTTTTCAGGATTTTTCATTGTCATATAGTTAGATGCCAACTTTCATCCAGTTTGAAACTGCAGGTTCACTGTAGGTTATCCTAGGATTGGATTAAAAATTATAGACAAAATAGATATATACTTATAGATTGCTAATAGTATGGAAATCATTTATCATATTTCCACAGAAATTATCATATTTCTTGGATTACCCTCTGGCAATTTAACATAGCTATTGAACTTTGCCCAAAGAAATCGCTGATTTACCTATTTTTCAGATGGTGATTTCCATAGTTATGTTAGTTTACCAGAGGGTAACCATATTTTTTTCTGGATCTAATGGTGGTTACTAATGGCGATTTATGGTTAATGATGATTCATTGTGATATGGAAGTTTCCTGAAATAGGGGTATCCCCAAATCATCCATTTTACTAGGGTTTTTCCTTTATAAACCATCCAGCTATTGGGGTACCCCCATTTATGGAAACCCCAATATACTGATTGATGATCATTATTAACCACTAATCCTCCCAGAAATACCATTAATGATTATATGATAGATATTAATAAGATTATTATATATACACTAATGTTTAGTGGTGAATTTAATAATCACCATTAGAATAATAGTCATTAAGTTCACCATTATATACTGTACCATTACCCCAGAAATTATGAATCATGATGAACCATTATATACTATCACTATTATTTTGACTTTTAATGATGATTAATATCTATTTAATTCTATCTATTAATCATTAACAGGATGATTAGTCCAATGGTTAATGGTGAACTTAAGATGATGAATAGATTAAACCATTAATATATTAATATATACCAACCATTGGTTCATGAACCAATGACTGGTTGGTGGTTTCAAACATTTTTGTCCATTTCATATATGGGATGTCATCCTTCCCATTGACGAACTCCATGATTTTTCAAGATGGTAGGTATACCACCAACCAGATCGTAATAAGTATCATAGACCATAGTGAAATTGGAGTTATTAACCATAGTTAATAATACTGGCTAATAGTTATTAACCATAGTTAAACCATTCCATTGGTTCATGAACCAGCATAAACCCATCTCATAAAACCCATCATAAAATCATCATAAACCCATCATAAACCAGATGATTAAATGGGATCATTAAATCCTCCCAGGAATATTAAATGGTGTGAAATCCTCTGGGTGAAATATTTCTGGGCGGATAATACAATCATAAAACCATATAAAACCATCATAAACCCATCGTAAACTCATCATAAACCAGATGATGTTTAATCATAAACCCATCATAAACCCATCATGAAATCCTCCCAGGAAATCCTCTGGGTGAAATAGTTCTGGGAGGATAATATGATTAAAGAAGTTCACCCCAGAATTCCTCCCAGGCGGCCGCTAGCGTGCCATTGGACCGCACGCTGGAGATCCTGAAGGATCTCGAGGGAAAGAGCTCCACGGCGCCTCGGAGCCAGCGTAGCCATGGCTATGGCTGGAAAAAGCGGCAGAAAACCATGGGAAAACCATGGGAAAACCGTAGGAATCCAGGAAAACCATGGAAAAATCATGGAAACTACGCAGAAACTATAGGAAAACCCCTTATAAATATTGTAAATGAAGGTTTCTAGCTTGGAAAATCATTGAGCTCAAGTTGGTTTTTCCAGCACGCCATTGCTTGAGTACCGGGTACCGGAGGGTTTTTGTTGGCATTCGATGGGGAAAAAATGGGGGATCAACGTGGGGGATCCCGTTACTATTGGCATTCGATCAGATTTGAGAATTTTCCAATGATGATTAGATTTGGGATCCATTGGTTACTTCATTTGTGTCATCATGTTGTATCAATCGATGATTATCATGTGATTATCATTGTGTTGTGATTATCATGTGATCATTCTTGTATCGTTGTATCATGTTGTATCCTTGTATGATCACAACCCGTGAGGGTCAGGCGGGTTAGGCCAAACATATTGCCACTGAGGTGCAAAATCCCTCGGGCTACGTGAAGGTGCTTTGGGGAAAACCAACATGGCCAGAATGGTTGGCTTGGAGATGATTTACCAAAGGGGCATTTCTCGTTTTGCTTCCCTGGCAGAGACAAGGCATCAGCAAATCCACCACAGTCAAGATCATCAATGCCAGCGGTTTAAGCAGAAGATTGATTCCGATATGGAAACTGGAGGATTTTCCTATCATGTCAACCCGGGATTAATAGACCCCTACTGTAGGCTGTTAAAATTGCGGGGTGGCATTGATAACGCCATCGGATTAAGAAACCCTGGCCGCCCCTGAAGATTGTAGAAGAAATCTGCTGGCACCAGCCAAACAGCCACCAGATGTGCAGATGTGCATGTTCCGCTGGATTTAATGGGGCTCTACCCCTTCGCCAAACATGCGAGTTTGGATGTAATCGGGTCACGTAACCCAATCATGACATTTAGGACGGAAGGAGTCATCCTGGCAGTAAGACTTTGATGGGCTTTCCTGGGCAGGGAATTCAGCTCGTTGTGTGGATCGAAACTGGAGCTGCTTGCCCCAAAGATTCCAAAAGCATCCAAAAAGCGAGGTCTGTTTGGCATGAGGTATTGTATTCTTAAGGGGGGGCAATTTGATTTGCCCATAGAGAAGTGGATGGATGGACGGACTGATGGATGTAGATAGATGTTAATATGGATTTGTTTGAAAACAGCCTGCCCCAGACCCCATGAGAGACAACCCCCCACTGTTTAGCATCATGTGACCCTCAGTTGATCCATAGAAATTTGATCTTGTAACATCTTGTAAATATATTGAACATTGTGGGGTGAACGGGTGGACAATATGTTCTAAATGACTATTTACATGTGTATATTATATGTTTAATGACTATTTACATGTGTTGACTCGATAAAATTAGCACTAACCCTATTGGGTGAACAACATTACGTGAATTATTGGATCTAAGTACACTAACATACATTAACATGAGTAAACCCAATAATAAGCGCTCCCATTCACTTTATTAACACACCATTTGGTTTATTGGCTTTCCAGGCTTCCATCAAGCGAGAGCTTTCAGGCCCTTGGGTTGGGTTTTTGGGGGATGATGAGAATCCATGAACATATGTGACAAATTTACATTCATCATATATACATATGTATATTAGTGAATGTATATATATATATATATTATAATAATATATATATATATAATATTTATCAATTAATGAATATTATTAGTGAATGTATATATATATATATCAATTATATATATATAGAGATTATATATATATGTATATATATATATACATAATAATAATATATATATATATTTATCAATTATATATATATATGGATAATATTAATATATATCTATATGTATATATGTATGTATGTATGTATGTATGTATGTATGTATGTTTGTATGTATGTATGTATGTATGTATGTATGTATGTATGTATGTGTGTGCTTGGATGGCTCTTTGCCGGCTCGGCAGTTGCCAACCAGGACGCACGGATTTTTGTTGAAGCCATGGCAGGTGATCCACGGAAACGGCCAGCTTCCATCGTGACAGGTCGTGGCGGGCCGGTGGAGAGTTCATGGGAAATCTCGCTGAAAAGGTATGGAAGATGGCTAGGATGGCTAGGAAATCCATGGAAATCCCCCATGACTTGGCATTCAAATAGGAAACACATCAAAGTACCCTCTGGTAATTTAACATAATTATTGAAAATGGCCATTGAAATTGTGAATTTTCCCATTAAACATGGTGATGTTCCATAGTTATGCAAACGTTTACCAGGGGGGAAATGTTTGACGTTTCATTGCGCAATCTGTTTGATTACCAGAGGCTACCCATTCGGATGTGCCTTCAGCGACAGGAACTGGAACTGATTGGGATGATCACCGATGTGAGAGTTTTTTTACGATGAGACATCATGAATACCCTCCGCAAATTTAACATGATTAACTGTGGATAATCATCATGTTGAAAAGGTGACCATTTTCAGCGGCTATGTTAGTTTACTGGAGAGCAGCTGTTTTGTTGAAACTGTCCTACCTAACCGACGTTGGACCTGGAGCTTTGCTGCAAACATATTCCGCCTTGCAGTGTTATGTCGGAGTTGTGTCGATCCGATCGTTTTCATGTCAAAGGGGATGACGGCATCACCACAAAAACCCATCAAATTGGATAGATTTACAACGACCTCACGTCGCGACGTCACTTGATTTATGGTTTTGTAGGGGTAGCTATTCCAAATATCATCGAATATCTTAGGTTGGTGAAGAGTCAAAGCAAATAGCAGAAAAAAAACAAGCCCAAAAAAAACAGATTGAGATAGAAACGGGACACGTGTTTCAAATGGGAGTTACCGGGTTCTTTAAAAAAATCAGCCATCCACAGGAAACCACATAGATACCTTACTTACCCCCACAACCTCCAACTTCAATGTTGTGATCGGAAGTGCCGAGCATCATCAACGCAAAATGTTTTTTTTTTTGAAGGCCGTCAAACACAAAATTCAGAAGACAACATTGATTTGGGGGACGGGGGGGACATGACGTTTGTCGTGTGGTACTTCATGGGATGGCTAGTTTTTTTGAAGAAGCCGGTATTTCAGTTATGTATAGTAACTATAGTATTACAGTATAGCTACCCTCTGGTTATTTAACATAGCCATGGAAAATCATCCCTTTTAATAGGTACATCATCGGGTCATTTTCCATAGCGAACTGTTAGTTACCAGAGGGTATATGGTTCCTTCATCATTTCCAGAGATATTTCCAGATCCAATGCCCAGGCCCTCCAGCGAAACGCCGGGCGTGAGCTGTGAGCTCGCTGTATCGCTGATGTCATGTGTCGTATAAAGGAAAAGCTGCAGCTGAGACATGGCAGATATGGCAGACATGGCGAAAAAGGTATGTTTTACTAAGAAAACATCGTGATTTCATGGAATTTAGATGGATATTTCGCTTGATTTAGCTAGCCAAGTTATTTTAAGATGTTTAAGTAACTAGGCTAAGTATGGCTAAATACGATGCATGGGATATATATATATTTAAATGGGATTATCAATTATAAACCAACGTACTTGTATGGGGAACAGCCTGTTTCAGGGACTCTGCTAGCAACAAATGACCGTTGACTCCCTTGACCTCTGAACATACTTTTCCTGCACAAAGTTATGGCCAACATATAACTTGTGTTTGAGCTTGCTGTTGATGGTGTTGGTCATGATCATGATGATGATGATGAGGATGTGGATGAGGATGATGAGGATGATGAGGATGATGAGGATGATGAGGATGATGAGGATGATGAGGTTGATGAGGATGATGAGGTTGATGAGGTTGATGATGATGATGAGGATGATGAGGATGAGGATGGTACAGCAATGGTGACAGTGCACATGGTGTTGACGTTGGTGGTTGTGGTTCTGAAGCCATTCGGAATGGGGCGATGAACATACAGCTAGGCAGCAGCGATTTTGGTGTGAACAGCAAGCTCATAGGGTTAACTCACCCATTCCAATCCTCTTTTGCTCCTGTCTCATTGAGAGGTTCGCCGCTTCAAATTAGTTTTCCCAAAAATGCAGTGTGCCTGAACAAAAACGCCATGCAAATTGGGACAACATGTCATGAACACTATTGGTAATCCAGCTGCACTTTTCAACATATGTCAAATTCCATTGAAAAAATATATATCAAACAGATTCAAACTGTAAACAATGATCCCACCAGTTGATAGGTGGTGAACATCCCCCTATTTATAGGGTTTCAACTTCCTATACTGTGGGATTTCTTCCATCCACAGCATGTCAATTGGAATTGGACTTCTAGCAGAACCATTCGCCGGTGATGGCAGGTGAAGCGCAGGGACATGGTAAGACGGGGGTAACTGCAGGTGGCCTTCTTTTTAAGCAACGGGATAGCTATGAAATTCCTATGAAATACCATATGTTTTTGAGATCAATACCTGTCTCAATGGGATCAATCCCTGTGATTTGTTTGATGTAGAAATTATATATATATATAATTATATGTATGGATATTTTGGGGATGAAGATCCAAAAGTATTAACTATTTTTGTGTTGGAGATGTCATGCATGGGCTTTGATTCATAGCCAAAGTGGAAATGCATGGTGTGTATCAACAAACAGGTTTTTATTTTAATGGAAACTTATGGAAACTTGATCAAATGGTAAAACTGAGGAGATAGGCATTGCTTTGGATAAATTGTCACGACCTCACTGCGACTTTTGTGATGATTAGTAGGGGGAATCATCCCCAAATATCCCAAAATTGCCTTCATGTTTTGGTTAGTGAATGATTATGAATATATATATATACATATATATAATTATATATATAGTTTGTCCCGATAGTTTCACTACCATGACTGCAATATGTGGTTGGATCCATATGGGGTGAAGCCATCACTCGCGGGTATGACCTCAATACTCAGATCATCCATTTGGCTCGTTACACCCCAAAGGTCATCAACATATCTATAGGTGAAGATTAATTTTCATATACCCTATATATGTAAATATCCATATATGGATTATTTGGCTTACGGACATATATAATTAGATATATATAGTATATGGTAATAGTTACCTTCGGATTTATCACATGTTCTACCTCTTTCCTTCACTGTTGTAGCTTCAGGTGCTACCTCTGCCACTGCCTTGCCTCCTGGGGCTTGCACCTGAGAGCCTGTCACACCCATGTAGAAAATTGTGGTGTAACCAATCCATATTTTTTTCAGACAAACCCATATATTCATACATTGGATACATTGGTATCAAACCATATTGTGATTGTTCCGACACATGGTCTAAAATCTGATATCCAACTATATATATATATTTAGTAGGTCCTTTGCTACACTTATATAATTTGTTTGTTTTGGATATACCACTATTTTCAGACGCACTCATCGACATTGTGAGACCTGTGATTTTTACGGAATTGTGCTGCTGATCTATTGATTTATAAGAGGATTGCTGGTACTGGTTCTCGCGACACATGGGACCCGCATCACGACCTCTCTTTCTTTTGCCTGATTTGCGGTTTGCACATGTTGATTTTTGTTGCAGAACGCTTTGACGCCTGGTTTTTTTTCCCTCGGCGTTGCTGGGAACCACCAGATGGAGGATTGAGGTGGTAAGCATCAAAGTTGTTTCTTTTTCAAGCGTCATGATTCGCACAGATGATGCACGTGTTGCCTGATTTGGAAGTTTGTCTTGTGTGGGTGGCTGTGAGACTTCTCCGAGTTATGTTTGTTTCCTTTGCAACGCATGGGTTTACTCTTACTCAAATTCCCACACAATTTTTGTTTCTTTTTTTTTAATGTTTCTGGGTCACATCAGATTGCCAATCATTGCCATTGGTCGTGGTTAAAGCTCCAACTTCTGGGTAAAGTATGGTGCATTTGTGTTTTCGTTGGCTAAGAACCATTTGTTCATATAGTAAATATATGTAAATATAAAGGCACCTTTCTATACACCTGGCACCTAAATCTACTGCTAAATCACCATGTTCCCCAAACAAAGTTGCCATTTTGAGGCACTTGGAAGTGCAGTTCCAGTTGGATTCGTGGATATATATATATATTATAAAACTTGTTTTTACCGAAATATATATATAATAAAACAGATATATGTATTTACATATGTGCATATATATATATATATATATACATAAATATACATTATAGTCACCATACTTTTTGTCCATGATACCCCAGCATTTGCCAACGTTGTGGTACAAGCCATGCTTGGGACACCTGGGCGATAGTCCCAGGGCATCGGGCCCCAGCTACCGGAGTTCCAAAGGTGTCATGGATGCAGTTGTTCGCTTTTGAGATGGGAGAAATCATCAGGATTTAATCATGATTTAACATGCTTTAAGCATCTCAAGATGGATTCATCTATATATATATATATGTGTGTGTGTGATTGTGTATGAATGGGATTTTGAATGATGTTGATATATTTTGATAGGATGTGTGACTTAATCATCCAACGTGGACATGGGATGCAATGGGATATAATGCGTGTACAATTTCAATTTAACGAGGGACAATTATGATTAACAAATGACTAAGAGGTTCCCTACTTTCAGGCAAACCCATATTATGGGGAATTTATGCAACAACATATGGTCTGATGTATTTGATAGAATTGAAGCATCATATATAGTGTGTTTTGGATAAATTGCAATGATGTACCCAGAGCACCCAAAAGAAAAGGTATAGAAAATGCATTTCTTAACAACATTGTGGTCTGGTTGGTGGTTTGGAACATGAATTTTATGACTTTCCATATTTTGGGAATGTCATCATCCCAACAGACGAACTCATAATTTTCAGAGGGGTACCCTCTGGTAAACTAACATAGCTATGGAAAATCACCATTTTTAATGGGAAAACTCACTATTTCAATGGCCATTTTCAATAGCCATGTTAGTCATTACCAGAGGGTAGGTATACCAGCAACCAGTGGTAGTTTTGAAGCCCAGCCAGGTCCTCCAAGAGAGGTTCCAACCAGATGGAGGCGTGCGGCCCGACAACTCACTGTGCGTAGGATGAGGCTTAGTGCATTTCGGATCATTTGGATATGACGGATATTGTATTAGGTATGCATATACAATTAAATTTAGATGATTTATAATGATTTATATACAAATGATTATGTATATATATAATATATGTAAATAGGATTTATATGGTGTATTTCATGCATTTCATGCACTTATTCTATGCCTGGAGCTGAGCCAATGGCAGGCGCAAGCACCGAAGCCCAAAGTGGCAAGGAGTGTTTGGTCTCAAGGCGGTCGTCCTGTTCGGCTTGATGGTGGTTGAATCTGATCAGGTGATGGTAAAAGAAATGCCTCTGTAAGTACTATTCATATGTATAATACATATTATGCATATTACTTACTTTTTATATAGCTATCTATGATTATCTATGTATAATTATGTAATCATACATATATGCATACTGTTTATATGATCCTTCAATATGACTTGGCTGAGCACTCCAGTTCAGTTCAATTGAGGTGGTTTATTCCCCCCTTTAAACAATGGAAGAATTATAGGTGCCGTTTCTTTTTGTCGGCGACGCGGTCAGCGACGCTGTCCGACTCGGACTCAGGTGCAAAGCCATGTAGCCCTTCGGGCCTTACGGGCAAATGGATGCTACACGTTCAGCGTCACCTGCCGCGGACGCTGAAGTTTTGAGGACGTGTTATGAATGGATTAGCCGAGGACGAACATCATCTAGAATGGTGGCAAAACAATGCCATAAACCAACCATGACTGGGAATGGTAACCACACCACCTATAAAAAATGTGAAATTGGGGATGGTTTGTTATTGTTTTACCTGTCCATAAATGGGTTTTGATTGGGAACATCATCTGCAAATGGGTTTTTAACGAGGAAATCATCTATGAAAGGGACATATTCAATAGTAACTATACCTAGTAGGACCTAGCATTTGAGGATGATGGTGCACCATTGTACCATCCACTAATAGTACTGTATATTCTGGATGCTTTTCTATTGGGTTTATCAGTTTATCACGGAAATGATGTATTCTTGTTTTTGGTTGATCTTGGACGAGTATTCAACAATGTTCAACATATACAGTACTGTTTTGCCACAGATGGGGTTGTATGTGCTAACCTTTGTTCTGCTATGCCCATGAAATAGTCACGCTCGAGATATTCTGCAAGGTCCTTTCTGCGAGGAACTTTTTACGTAATACCAATCATGTCATACTTATATAGTTATAATATCCTAATCATTTAGTCCTAATCGTGGCTGAAATGATCTTTACTGCATGATATTTATACATATATATGCTACAGTGATGCTATTGGATTGGGTGTTTTTTTGTTCCCATTGCCACATGCCACTGCACCAAGGTCCAGCAGTGAGTTTTCAGTGCGCCGATGGGCGGGGCTATCAGTGAACATGTCCTACATCCACCATGGTTTCGGTTGGGGCTGCGAATCATATGAGGGGGAAGGGATTATAAACGAACAATGATGAGAATATGAGATGAATATCATGGACATATCATGGACATATCTTGGACATATCATTAATAATCTTCTATATTGGTATTCTTTTGGTTGGAAAAGGAATTCCATTTTCATTCCTGGGCTGCTCAGCGTTTGAATCTTGCGATCGTTGAGTTGCACTTGCCAGTGGCTGAGGGCCGGAGGCCAAGGAGTAATGTAAACACAATCATCTTTGTCTTATTCTCCAATGTTCGATTTACCGGTCCTGAGTGATAGTGTTGTAAGTTCTCCTTATTCACCAGGGCTTTTGTTTTTATTCCCATCGAACAACACGCGAATTTGGTAGGTACGAGTTGGCTCAGCTGGAGGACCAAAGGGTGTCTCGGCCCCTTGTTGCCATGCTGGGATGGGTAGACAGATACTTGTAGATGGATAGATGGATGGATGGATGGATAGATGGATGGATGGATTCATGGATGGATAGATGTGTAAAGTTTCACCGGCACTCTGGTTGTGATGGATTGTGTCCACGTTGTCTCACGTTTGTCCTCTTGTCCAATTGTCCTTGTCTTGTGCACGATCCGCTGTATTGTTTTTTCCTCTGGCAATTGTCTTAGGCTCAAGGCCTTGATCCAGAGCACAGATTGTGCTGTGCATTGTTGCCATGTACACTATGGATATTGTTGATATCAAAACTATTGTATTCTTAACACCGTCCCTCGAATTGGCGGCATTGTGCACGCCACTTCGTTTAGGATTGTCCATTCACATTGTCCATTAGCATCATTGAACACTGAAATCAGCATTATTTTTCTCTCATTGTTCAGTGCAAAAATTGTTCAAGTCTGTACAGTGGATTGTTGATGATCTGTACACTTCTTTGCCTCATTGTCGACTCGTTGTGCGTCTTTTGATTGTCTCGTGGTCGGCGAAGATGTGGTGTCATCATAGTCAATCCTCTTGGATCTTGTAGATCATCTTCTAGCCGTCCTTCTGTTCGACTTCCATGTCGTCAGCACGGCGCTTCCTGTTCTCTTTGTTCCCAACTTGCTGGATCTCATTGTCAGACCTGGTCATGACCCAGGCTGCATGGTCAGGATGACCAATGCTGTGCATAGGGATCATGTTGGCTGGGGTTGTTGCCAGATTGCGATCCAACAGGAATTCCAATGCCTTGTCTCGGATGTGCTTTGGCATGATTTTGAGGCAAGTGGTGCCTCCATTGTATAGGCCTTGGATGAGAGCAGTCATGATGTGAGAATTGTTCTCATCATCCTTGGCCTCCAGGGTTGTGAGCACATTCACTGGCATTGCTGATGCCCATACATATCCACTTGACCACACAAAGCGTGAGGCCAGTTGGAGCACATTGTAGTTGTCATAGTTGACAATGACCATTGTCGACAACTCTTCGGCGGTGAGATTGTATTGGAATCCTTCCAGCACTTGCCTCATCTGTAGGCTATATCCACGCTGGAATGAATTGACGTGCTTCATTGTGTGATGGGAGCACCAATTGTTGAGGTCCAACTGAATTGCCACCATCACTGTGCTTGACGATGGCGTTGTGTGTCCTTTCGACACGTGCCAACACAGCTGATTTGCTGCGTCCTGGATTGTGGGGACCCCGATTGTCTGGAGCCATCGTTTGCCAGCTCGGACATCACCGGGGATGTAGGTCAATGTTCCTTCTTGCTCTGCGATCATGGCCACATATTCCTCCATTGTGAAGCTGAAGACGGTCATTGTTTTGCCGTCCAAGCCCAACAGCAATTGTCTTGCTGTCTTGTCCGTCTCCTCAGGCTTCAGGATGCGAATTGTGGCCTCTTCTTCATTGGCCAGCGCAGCACGGTCCACATAGGTTGTGGCCGTTGACTTCTGGCCCAGAAGTACCAGGCGCTTGTAGTCGATCTGGTCAATCGACTCATTGTAGTTTGGCATGTCCACCTTGGGTGCCATCATTGTTTCACCTGGCGTTCTTGTAAATGATCTTGTTCACCGTATTGTCGGGTCGCTTGTGAGCAGACGCGGCTGCGGTGAACTAGTGTTTCATCGACATTGTTCATGCATTGTCAATTCAAAAGCAAAACGATTCAAACACAATTGTCTCAGGATTGTTCCAACTCGACATTGTCCAGTCGCACTCATATGCAGCAAAAGATGACGTCAATGATGAATTGTAGATGACATAGTATATATAATAGTGAAACGAAGATCTTGTAGATGATATAGTGATACATCTAGTTGATGGTATCCATATTCTTTAAGAAAATAGTGTACCATGGCTCGAGCAACCGTGTGTGTATTGTACACGCAGGGGATGCTTTGAGGTTGTGAAACAGTGTTATGCCGGCGGTCAGTTGCGATGTTGTGGGCTGTGGATGCCCGCCATGTAGAGGTGTTTGTTGAGCACCTCTGCCGGGACATACTTTGTGAGTATGTCCGCTGGGTTGTCGTGTGTGCTGATTTTGTGGATTGATAGTATTCCGCTCTGTACCAGTTGTTGTATGAATAGGTACTTCAGGTCAATGTGTTTTGCTTTCTTGGATGACCCGATTCTTGTTGCGATGCTCTTTCCGCTTGTGCTGTCGGTGTGTATGCGGATGTTCACTTTTGTTGTGGTTGCTTCCTTTATGAAGTTGGCTATGTGTAGGCCTTCTTGTGCCCCTGTGCCGATTGCGTATAGTTCTGATTCTGCCGATGATAGTGCTACCACTGCTTGTGTTCTGCTGCCGAATTGTACGACGGATCCCATCATTGTCACGATGAATCCGCTTGTTGATTTTCTTGTGTTTGGGCATCCTGCCCAGTCCGCATCGACGTAGATGTTCAGGTCGATGGGTTCCTTTGTTTGTGGTGTGTGTGTTGGTCGAATGATCATCTTGTATTGTTGTGTTCCACGTAGGTACCGCAAGAGATGTTTCAACTTGCGGAGGCTTTGTTGTGTCGGCTGTTGTAGGTCTCTTGCCAGTTCCTTTGTTGAAAAGCTAATATCCGGTCTTGTGTAAGTCAGCCATTGTAGCTTTCCTACTGCTCTTCTGTAGTCTGCATGTTCTTGTTTGTCCAAGGGTGCTTCGTCATTTGTTGATTGTTTCAGGGTTACCGTCCCTGGAGTTGCTGCCGGATTGCTTGTTTCCATTTTTGTTTCTTTCAGGAGTGTTGTAATGTACTCTGGCTTGAGACTGAGTTCAAAATAGTCTCCGTTGTTGTAGATGTCTCTTCCAAGGAATTGGATTGTTTGCCCAACTCCGAGTGTGCCTGTTGGTCGTAAGAGTACGTGCTTTTGTATTTCCTGGAAGGTCTTGTTGACCTCTTGGGTTGTCCCAGGAAAAGTAGGTCATCTACGTAGACCATCACGAACATTGTCTGTTCCTTGTTTCTGTATACATTGGGCTCACTTGTGAGTCGTGTGGGTCCAAGTTGTTGTAGGTCTTGTGCGAAGTGGTCCTGCCAAGATTTTGGGCTAGATCTCAATCCGTAGATTGCCTTGCTGAGCTTCCATACTGTTGTGCTATTGTGGCCGCTTGGATAGAGTTCAGATGGTGGCCACATGTACAAATTGTCGGTTGCTGCTGGTGCATGTAGAAAGGCTGTTGACACATCGCCTGCTTGTATTGTCCATTGCTTGTGTAGTGCCATTGTCAACAGGATTCGCAGAATCCCGAAGATGGGTGTGCTGGCGTAGATGTTGTCGAGGTCCTGGATTGTTTCCAGAAAACCTTTCGCGACGATTCTGCATCTCACTTCGTCTTGTTTCGGCTTGTTGACCCATCTGGATTCTATAATCTTTCCTTTGTATTCGTCAGGGACATCATTGTAGTTGATTTCTGTGAGCACTCCTTGTCCCTTCATTGATTGCGCTTCTTTCTTCATTCCTTGTTGGACTTTCTTGGAGTCCAGTCCTTCGTTGTCGTAGACGAAGGGTTCTTGTAGCATTCGTTCCACTTCTGCTTCTTGTTCGTCTTCACACGATGCTGTCGTGATTGTGTCTCCTTTCTTTGTGGTGATTGTCACTGCTTGTATCCTCATTTTGGAGTGTGGCTGTTCCTCTTGATGCCCTCGGCTAACTGCTGCTGAGGATTGTGCTGTTCTCGATTGTTTTGGCTCAGCTTGACCTATTGGCTCTTCGTGCGGTCTTTTGCCTTGTGGTAAAGGCAATGCTGGTCTTGTGATGTTCGTTGGCGAAGTTGCCAACGGTGCTGTTGCCATTGTGGAGTCTGTTGGTAGTTGCTGTGCTGATGCTGGTAGTGCTAATGGTGTTCCTGCTTGTTGTGTTTGTGTGCTTGTCTCAGTCATTGGGATGCCAGTTTGTGTACCAATGGCGTAGCTGCTTGCTTGTGGGTTGGCTGGTAAGAGTAGTTGTGGTGATATTGCCGTTGGCGGTGTTGGTGAGTTCCATGGATACACATTGATTGTATCCAGGAGTTGCCTGTCGTATTTGTCTGGTTCAATTTTCACAAACTTAAGAATGCATCCCAGATCGTAAGGTATTAGTTTGTAGGGGTTTGCCCTTCATGACTTTCAGAAATGCCTACCTGATCTCAGAAATGCCTAGGTGATTTGAAAATGACATAGGCATTTCTGAAATTTAGGTAGGCTAATCTGAAATTTGGTAGACTAATTTGTTGTCCAGAACGTTGTGCAAACAAATGTGGTTTCATATTTTTTAACAAAATATTTAAAAAAAAGACAAAATATGTTCAAAAAGATAAAATCTAAAATATGGTAAAACGTTGATTGAACGTTTACCTGCTCACGATGCTAACACGTTGTGATTACGTTGGCCAGCTCAGTGTGCAGCTGAGTCATTTGTGTCAATTGTATGAACTGATGAGAGAAACTGGGCATGGATTTGACCTGTTTAGCATGGAAATTATGATTGCATGAACCACGTATGGTCCATCCATTTTCCATTTTTATCACCAAAATGGAATCACACCTTAACTTCGAGGCCTTAACTTCGAGCCTCAGGGTTGTCAATTTTGTCCTTGTTTGTTATTTGTTTGTCATGTGCTGTCATTGTTGTCATTTTTGTGATCTTTTGTTGTCTTAAAACAATGAGTATCGATGTTGCTCCCAGAACATGAATGTCCCTTGTCAAAACACATAGATCTTGTTTAATATAATATTACTTATTAGGTTTGCATTTTCAAGCTTGCCTAAAAGTCAGGTATGCAAAATGTAGCGGTTATTTCCAGTACGAGTGTCGTGTAAAAGTGTCCCAGAAGAGTGTCACAAAATCATAGCAGGAGCGCCGCTCATTTATGGACACAGCCTGCCACTAATTTACGGACATAGCCTGCCACTAATCTATGGACATTACCTTCCAGTAATTTTTGGACATAACCTGCCACTACTTTATGGACACAACCTGCCAAGATTTTATCGACATAACCTGCCACTAATTGATTGGCATAGCAACTAATCTATGGGCATAACCTACCACTAATCTACAGACATAACGCCGACCCCGGATGGATCAGTCAACTCGGGCAGCAGTGTCTTGCGAGAGTGTCCACACCACAAGGTTGTCCCACAGGCTGCCACTAATTTCTGGACATACCCTGCCACTAATTGTACGGACATAACCTGCCATTAATTTATGGACGTAACTTGCCACTAATTTGTGGGCATAACCTGCCACTAATTTATGGGCATAACTTGCCACTAATTTATTAATAGCTTCCCTTACCCCATTGTGTCACCCCCTTGTCTGTCAGAAGGGACGTCTTCATCCACTCCGCCGGGAGCCTTTAGGAGGGTTACAAGATTTGTTTTTATATATTTTTTATTTAGGATCCTTTTTCTGCAGGGTAGGATTTTTGTTCTTGGCATCCAGGTTCGTGGCTTCACTTGGTTAGCTAATACGGTTGTCTGCATCCTCACTTCATCTGGCCGTTGCCACTGTAATGCGTGTAGCGACAGAAGGGGGAGCTAGGATGATGAGGGGAGCGAAAGAACCAATAAGCAGACTAGTAATTTTCCGTTTGGTTTGGGACTTTGGGGGGCGCCTTTTTGACCTATTTTTGGAGCCCCTTTTTGGGGCTAAAAAGTCGCCCCTTTTTAATCCCCAAAGCAGTACCAAACCAACGGGAAAATTACCAAAGCAGACCCTCACACCCTAGAAACATCCTTTACGAAAAGGTTGAAAAAACTGTTTTCGTTTTATGGCTCAAGCGACGACGGCGACAGTGGAAGGAACAGCACTTGGAGTGCAAAGAGTGGCAAATCTTAGGCGACGCCATTTTTTCATCCCTAAACTCTATAAATGGCACTTAGGGACACTAAATTTAGCATACCTCACTTCTAGGCAAGCCTAAACATGCATACCTAAACTCCATTAATTCCATTTAGGCACACTAAATTTAGCATACCTCACTTTTAGGCAGGCACTCTTGCCACGATACTCTTGTGGACACTCTCGCGAGACACTGCTGCTCCAGTTGACTGATACATCCATGGTCGGCGTTAAGGCCACAAATTA
The DNA here is from genome assembly GCA_947184155.2 of Cladocopium goreaui. NCBI lineage: Eukaryota > Dinophyceae > Suessiales > Symbiodiniaceae > Cladocopium > Cladocopium goreaui. The sequence goes on from CAMXCT020001336.1 coordinate 504,628, forward strand.
GTGGTAGGTTATGCCCATAAATTAGTGGCAGGTTACGTCCATAAATTCTTGGCCGGTTATGTCCATAAATTAATGGCAGGTCGCGTCCATAAACTATTGGCAGGTAATTTCCATAGAATAGTGGCAGGTTATGTCCATAAATTAGTGGCAGGCTATGGGACACTCTTGCGGGACAGCAAGAAACTCTTGCCACGACACTCTTGTGGACACTCTTGCAAGACACGGCTGCCCCGCTTGACAGATCCACCCGGGTTCGGCGTGATGCCCATAGATTGGTTGCAGGTTATGTTCATAAATTGGCAGGCTACGTCGGTAAATTACTGGCAGGTAATGTCCATATTCGTGGCAGGTTATGTGCATAAATTAGTGGCAGGTTGTGTCCATAAATTTAGGGCAGATTATGTCCATTAAATAGCAACACTTCTGCTATGATGCTATGACACAGTTTTGGGACACTCTTACAAGACGCTACTACTGGAGATGAGCCCTAAATTGAGCATACCTGACATGCAGGCAGGCACTCTTGCCACGGCACTCTTGTATAAACTCTTTTCCAAATGTTTTCCATGTTGCAACCTTCAAGCGCGGAAAATTTTTTTTTCTGTAAGTATTCACGCTACGGTACTATAAGCAAAAACAGTGTTTCATGAAACTTTTCTGTAAGCATTCATGCTGCGGTACTATAAGCAAAAACAGTGTTTCATCAAACTTTTCTGTAAGTATTCATGCTGCGGTACTATAAGCAAAAGCACCATTTCATCAATTTTTTTTGTAAATATTCACATCTGTTTGCTTTCGGTTTCAAAAAGTTTGCAACAGCGTTACATTTTTTCATGCCTTTGGCACTGTCAGCAACTACCAGTTTGCTTCAAAATGTCTCAATCTGTCCCAATATGTCTCAAAATGTCTCAAAATGTCTCAAAATGTCTCAAAATCAACTCAATTTTTCTCAAAACTCATTTTGAGACATTTTGAGACATTTTGAGCAATTTTGAGCGGATTTTTGGGGCAGGTATGAGACATTTTGAGACATTTTGAGTTGATTTTGAGCAATTTTGAGCAATTTTGAGCGGATTTTTGGGGCAGGTATGAGACATTTTGAGACATTTTGAGTTGATTTTGAGCAATTTTGAGCAATTTTGAGCAATTTTGAGCGATTTTGAGCGATTTTGAGCGGAATTTGTTCGGCCAGCAATTTGTATATTTGAATAGTCCTTTCAATCTACATGTCATTCCTGCACAATTGGAATTCACAAATTATGGAGATTGAAGCTAGGTCGTAACGTTTTTGCCCATTTTATTTTAATATTTGTTTTAGTCTAGACGCAATCCTTAGGCCAATTTTGAGCAAACTTTTCTGGCCAGGCCCATTGCGTTTGAATACTTGTTTTGGTCTATAGCAAGCCATTTTCGAGCAATTGAAAAGATTTTGAGCAATTCTACCCACATACCATCCATATTTTATCCATCTATTATTCTTAATTTAGCGTCCATATAACACATTCAATATCGATTTGCGATCAACGTGTTATCCATAAGTTATCCATGTTTTATCCATGTATAGTATCCATTCATTGTCCATTTATTATCCGTTTAATCATTGTTTATCCATTTGTTGTCAATTGTTTATTCATGTATTTGGCATTAATCATGCATTGGATTTAGCTATTATCAATCTATCATCCATTAATTATCCATTTACTACCCATATATCACCACATATTGTCTTGTGCTCGTCCGTTTGTTATCGATGTACTAGCAATTTATTTTCCATGTATTTTCCATTCTGTCATCATTGTTTCATCCATATGCCATACATATATCGTCCAATATTTTTTTTATTGCTTCCATATATTATCAGTTTCCTTCCATAAAGTTTCACATTTCCGTCCAAATGTCCAAATATTATCCATTGTTCAGCCATTATATCCAGCTATTATCCATTTGGCTTTATGCATTATCCATGTACCATCCATGCTTTATCCATATAAGAATACTATCCCTTTTTTACCAATTGTTCATCCATGTGCTATCCATCGGAAATCCCTCCTCCAAGATGTTTAAAGTTGAAAAAAGGCAATGCGAAATCCCTCCTCCAACAAAAGGCCAGCGTCTGGGACCAAAAGCAAGGGCAGCATTTTTCAGTATAGACTCAACATAAGGCCAGTATCTAGGACCAAAAGCAAAGTAGAAAGATAGGCCATACAAAATTCCTTGTCCAATCTGTTTGAAGTAGAAACAGGCAATACGAAATCCATTTAATTTTTTATAAATTGAGTATCCATTTATAATCCGTTCATTTCCTGAGTTTCCATTTATTTCCAGTTTACTCGCCAAATATTTTCCAAATTAAATCAAATATGTAGATATTATCAATTTAGTGTCCACGTATTTTCTTTATATTATCCATTTATCATCCACTCATTTTCCATGTGTTATCAACGTATTTTTTACAACTTATCCGTTTATTATCCATACAGCATCGGAAACGACGTACGGCATGGAAAACAACAAATGCAACAAGACTATGCGCAAAATCCTCCACAAATAAAATAAAGTGCGACGTTGATTATTGAACATGCGTGTATTATTGTAAAAATACATCTACATATATATATATATATCTCTCTCTCTCAATATATATATATATACATTTGTGTATATATGTTCCTTTTGCCCATTGCATGCCTACGCAGAATCACACATGTGTGCCAACATGTGTCAAAAAACGAGCCTTCAAAACAAACCTTACAAAACCACAGTCTCCACTGAAACTTTGTTCCCTTAACTAAAGTTTGTTTCTTGCGCAAACAAACCTCAATTACTGAAGAACAAACCTCAATTAAGGAAACACATCGTAATTAAGGTTTGTAAACATAAATGCTAATTAGTTAGTGCCTTTTTCAAAGGATAGGTATGTGTGCACGTCCACACATATTGACTTTTCAATTTCCAGGTCCACAACCGTATGCATGTATACACTCAAGTGTAAACAGGTATGCCAGTAGATATTCAACAATGTTCACGGTTAGATACTGTTGTAAAAGCACGCTTTTATTATATAAAAAACGTTTCATATCTATGTTCTGCTTGTATATTTCATTTCCTGCGTACACATGGTAGCGTTAAAAAAACGTTTTTGTTTACACATGTATTTCTGCTTGCGTACATAAGACATATGTGTAATTTTTTTTTGGTGCTGGCCAGTGTTGGCAATGTGACTATATGCTGGCGCAGCGATCAAACATCAAACTTTATACATTACCCAACGAATGAAGAATGTTATTCCCTTGAAAATATTCATTTTTTCTACTTTTGAAGTTGCTGACTTGTTCGTGTTCACATGTTAGGTGGCAGCCTCATGACAATTGACCCAAGTGACAAAGGCTATTCACAACGGCAACAATGACAACACCATATTTCATGTCAGTTCAAGCTTTGAACAAAAACCAATGAAAACACACAAACGCAATACCAAATTTCATTTCAAAGGTTCATTTTTTGGTTTTTGGGTTCAAAGTTGTTCAATGTCACGTTTTCAAACCTGTGAAACACATTGATGTTATCACGATGCTAGCACGAGTCACTTTTGGCTCAAAATAGCTCAAAAAGTACTTTTTGAGATGCCCAAAAATCCCTACAAATTAATCTCCCCACAAGCTGGTCGCCATTCCGAAGTTTGTGAAATTTGTCTTCGAATGGTTCTCACCCTGATGATTTTGCCTGGAATTCCTATTATTGATTCTCCTGTCATTGTGTCTCTTCCAAGCCAGATTCCTTTGAAGAATCTTGGTTCCATCTTTGGTAGTGTCCTTGTTGTGGAAATCATGTATTGTATTGTTTCGGCCATCTCACACAGTGGTGCTTTGTGATCCTTTTGCCATCTCCTTTGGTAACTTGTTTGCCCATCATTGTGAATGGCGTACCTGTTCAGTAGCCATGCTGCGTGTCTCACAATCCATGGTAGGATTGGATGTTGTACGCTCAGTGTGAGGTTGTAGCTGATGGTGACTTGTTGTAGTAAAGCTCGTACTTGTCCCATCAGTGTGCGGTGGTATCGTTCGATACTGCCTTGTGATTGTGATGAGTATGCTGGTGATTGTCTTACATTGATGTTGGCTCCAAGGTTTTGTGCCACTGTCTTCAAGAGGTTCAGGATGAACTCCTCTTGGTCTGTTTGTAGTGTTGTTGGTGAAAGTGTTGCTTGTGCTCGTCCACATTCAAACATGAATGTTTGTAGACATCGTACCAGGTATTGTTGTTGTTGGTTCTTGTCTTGTACAAGAACTGCCATTGCCATACCTGATTCGACATCTATTGCTGTCAGTACTGGTATAGTACTTGTTTGTCTCCAAAGGCTTTCATGTATGTGAAGTCCACTTGTATCACCGGTTGTTTGCTTGTTTGCTTTGGGTGATTGTCTGTTCTGCCTTTGCTCTTCACGCAAATTGGGCACCATGTTCTGTATGGCAGGTGTGTCAGTTCGTGCTCAAATCTTTCTTGCCTTGTTGGTTGTTGTGGGGCCTTCATTCCTCGTGGTCTTTGTGCTTGTTGCGTTTCTTCCTCATTGTCTGTGTCGTACTCATACTTGTACTCGACATCTTCCTCAAAGTTTGTTGATCCTGTCCATTGTCTGTCAAGTGGTCTTGCTCCTGATTCCTTCCAATTGTCGTCAATCCTCCATCCTCTTGCTTGCTCTGTTGGTGACACCATTGTTGTTCTTTCTGAAGTCAATCGTTCAATGTTCGGCCCATCATCTGATTGTTCTGGTACGTAAAGTGTTGTACGTGGTTGTATGTGGACACGCTTCCACAAGTGTCCTTCTCTGATCCAGTAATCAGAGTTTGGTGTCAGTGTTTGTGGTCCTGGTATTGCCGTCGTTGTTGGTTGTGGCTTCTTGGTTGTATGTCGAAAGAGTGGTTCTCGGTTGATTGTCTGCTTGCGTGTTTCTGCGTGTGCTGGCAGTTGTGGCACCGGTGGCTGGTGCTCTGTCTGTGTTGTCTGCTGTGGCTGTGGTTGAGGCACAGGTGTCCTCGGTTGTGCTGCAGATGGTTGCGTGGCTGCTGGTTGTCCAGTCACTTTGAACCAAGTTTCTCCTGTCCAGGCATCACCTTGTAGGATTCGCTTTTGTGCATTCTTACCCAAGTCGTTGTACTGTTCCACGAAATCCTCATTGTGCCCATTTGGCCGTCTGACAATTGTCCTTCGATAGTTGCTCAATCTTCCAAGAGATACTGGACAATTGTTACCAGGAACGAATAGTGCCTTTCTTTTGTTCCTGTGGTACCTCACCAGGTATCCTTCACTGTTGTAGTTCCAGTAGTCGTTGTTTCCTCCAAGGACTTGTTGTGGTCCTGCTTGTGTCAGCGTGGTTGGGGCAATCATTGATTGCTATCATGCCCTCTGGTGTCTGTCGAAGTTGTAGTTGCTGGCGTTGTTCCAAGTTCACAATTGTTGCTGGCAGGTAGTAAAGGTTGTGTTGTTGGACCAAGGAGACGTCGAATCCCTTGTTGTGGCTCATTGTGGGTGTGTCGTTGAACCTGATGTCAAAGCCTTGTTCTGCCAGTCTTGTCACTGACAGGATCGGGTCATGTATGTCACACACATAGAATGGTATGACAATTGGTTGTCCCCTTGATTGCATGTAGACCCATCTCACGCCATAGCATTGTATGGTCTTGTTGGTGACCGTCCTCAGGTTTGGAAGTTGTGCTTCGTCGAACCTGTGTATTGGGTAATTGTCTGCAAACCATAGTGGGCATACGTGTGTAGCTGCTCCGCTATCGATCATGATGTTTGTTGTGTCAGCTGTTGTCATTTGGTTGTTGCTGTTGCTGTTGCCATTGCTAACCATTGCAATGACATGGATTGGCATACTGCCGTTGTTGCCTGCCGTTGGTGGGATTGGTGGTAATGCCAATTGTTGCTGAGGCTGCTGCTGTGTATAGTATTGCTGCTGCGGCTGCTGCTGTGTATATCTATGTGGTACCAGCCATTGTCATAGTAGTCGGTGTACCATTGTGCTGTTGTGTCTTCATTGTCATTGTGTTCTCCTTGTCCAATGTTGTGGATTGCTACTCTGCAGTCTTTGGCATAGTGTCCTGCTCGCCCACACCTGTAGCAGGTATCGGTCACTTGTTTTCCTTTGTTCTTTCCTCTTCCTTTTCCTTTGTTGTATCCTTTGTATCCTTTGTTGCCTTTTCCTCCAAAAGGATTGCCGTATCCAATTGGGTTGTTGTAGGGGTTGTATCCTTTCCCTCCATTCTTTCCTTTTCCTTTGTTGTAATTGTTGTAGCCGTAGCCGTTGTATCCACCGTAGCCTTTGCCTTTATGTTTTCCTTTGCCTTTACCTTTTCCTTTGTGTTTTCCTTTTCCTTTGTGCACTGCGTCAATGTCCATGGGTGCTTGTCCTCCAGCATAGTTGGTTGACACGCTGGATGATTGTGTGGCGAGTTGTTGTAGCTTGCTGAATGCTGTTGTCGATCTGTAGTATTCAATGATTGTTGCTTTGACTCTGGCGTAGTTTGGGTTTTGTCCTGAGAGTAGTTGTAGGTGTTGTTGTAGTGGTCCTGTTGTCTCATTGAGTAGCACTGCTATTTTTACTGCATCTGGCAATTGTTGTCCATTGTCACGCTCAAAGCGTTGGAGCTCAAATTCCCATGTTGAGAATGACTCCTCGAAATTGTTGTTGTCGAATTTTGGTTTGAGTAGTCGTGTAAGGTGTCCAATTGATCTTGTGCCAAGTGGTATTGAGAATCGTATGCAAAGTTGTCTGTACATTTCAAAGCCAATTGTGTGCTGGTATTGTCGGCAGACTGTTGCTGCTGCCCCAGTTGTTGTGTTGATGAGGATGTACCTCAAGTCGGTGCTGAGGCGAACATGTCGTTCACCATCCTCAATTGTTGTTGCTGCTCCTCGTAGTTGTGCTTCGGTCAGCTCTTCATTGGCAGCCTCTGCTGCTTGTAGTAGTGGTGTGTAGTCATTGTCTTGTAGGCCCATGTATGCTGTGAACTTGTACTTCCATTCTTCAAACGTGCTGTAGTCTCCATTGTAGCAGGGGGGCTTGAGTTTGTATCTGTTCATGTTGGCCAGATTGTCTTCTGGCACTGGAGGTAATGCTCCTCCTGCCGGTGCTGCTACTGCCATTGTTGCCGTAGTTGTCACAAGCTACCTCTTGTGGGGTCAAGGCTTGTCTCCTTCTGTTGCTGTTGTGTGTGTGTTTGTTGAGTGTTGTGGTATTGGAGCTCACCTGGATTGTCGTTGCCAGGATCCTTGCTCCGCTACCATGTAAAGTTTCACCGGCACTCTGGTTGTGATGGATTGTGTCCACGTTGTCTCACGTTTGTCCTCTTGTCCAATTGTCCTTGTCTTGTGCACGATCCGCTGTATTGTTTTTTCCTCTGGCAATTGTCTTAGGCTCAAGGCCTTGATCCAGAGCACAGATTGTGCTGTGCATTGTTGCCATGTACACTATGGATATTGTTGATATCAAAACTATTGTATTCTTAACAAGATGGATGGATGGATGGATGGATGGATGGATGCATGGATGGATGGATGGGGAGATGTTTGGATAAAACACATGATTGATCATTGCTGATAAGTTGGATTAGGTTGGGTTCAATTAGACATCGATAGATGGCGGTCCCGCATAAAGTCCGACCAGCTCAAGGTAGGCGAAGGACCAGCATAGGACACCTTGACAATGGTGGCTGCAACTTTGTGTAGCAGCTGGTTAATTGTGGGATAAGAAGGGATAAGATATGATAGTTTTCTATACTTCCATGGTCAGAATTGTCATTATCAGATGTGTAGTGTATTTTTTTTTCATCCGAGAAAACCATGCGTCGTGATCTCTCGCATCCTACTTACCAGTTGTGCAATATTTCTGCTGTGGAAACTTGCCACATGTCGTGGTGAAAGTGGTGCACACTGAATGATCATATGACGTTCATCCCAATGAACGTGGCATTTTCGCTCGCCATGACCAATGACAACAAGGTAAGTCGAACCTTCGCCCAAGAGTGGATGGTTCATCCTACAGTAAAATCAAACAGAACCATTGCGAATTCCAAATACAATAGCCAAAATAATGAGCTGATGATCGAGAGAGATCCTAAACATTATACAAACAGAGAATGCTAAACATATCGTTTTTGTGTGTACTGTATGTATACATTTTTATGTATACATAAATAATAAATAGACAAGTAGATACACACATATATATATATATATATATTAAGTAAATAAATAGATACACAAATATATATATATATATATTATACATAAATAAATAAACACACATATATATATATATTTCATATTATATTAGGCCCCCAAAAATAATTCCAAAACGATCCCAGAAGTGGACCCACCGCTCTACCTTTTTGAAGGTCACGGGCTTGGCTTGCGCCGATGGCGCCGACATCGGCTCCCACCGATCCCAGGTTGCGACTGGCCCCATCAATGTGTGAAGAATATGGACACGTGGGGAAACTTATGGTGAGACTTATGGTGTTCATGTTTGGAAGATGTTTGCAATGACCATTTGAAGATATTTGAAGTTTGTAGTGGTTTATGTATTCAATTCAGTTTGGGGGTTCCATATGGTGGGAATGTATCATGCAGCTGGTCAGACGCTCACAGATGGCAGGTTGCTGGGCAGCTGCAGGGCTATGTATTGATTTGGACCGAGGACGTCCGGGAGATGTGATACCCAAAAGTGTGGGCCATTGGTTTAGGTTGGCAGCTTCAGAAAAATGTGGTACTCCTGCTTATCAATCGTATAATTACCATCATATACATAATTTGGCCGTTGGGATGTTGTTCTAAATCTGGAAAATACATGAAAATATATGTGTTTCCTGCATGTGTTACTGGCTGGCGTGTTTTCCTTTCAGAGGTACCGAACAGTCCACACTGACTAATGTGGCTGAAGCTATGTGGCTCAAACTCGTATGCCTGCGTCTTTTGATTTGGTCCGATGCACATGGGCAAATAGTGAATGACACGCTGTCAGTGAATGATGTGAATGACACCAATGGATCTCTGGCAGAGACAGTTTCAACAACAACGCTGGCGCGATCCGCGTGCCACGTTGCTTGCGATGGCCTTTCGGCTTTGCAAGCTACCATGATGGACTTGAAGACCAGAGATGCAGAGGGTGAGGACGTGACTTTGTTGGATCAGTGTATGGCAGTGCAGCGGCATGTTGAAGCCGTCCAATGTCTGCTGCAGGGGCCTGGAAAGGTAGAAGATAGCTGCATCTCGGTTTCAACTAGCCTCGAGGTCCTCAAGGCGAATTGTGTTATGGTCGGGCGGGACATTCTCACTCCGCTCGTTGAGAGCACGTACCCAGCAACTCGGTGCACCCTTTGTGAAGTTGCATCCGGACAGATCCGCCACGTTAGCGTCCCGGAGGGTCTGTTGCAATGCGAGTTGTTCTGCTCGCAGGATGTCGGTTGTCGTGGTTTCGACTTTGATACCCTGCGGAGTTTCTGCAGAACTTGGAGTTCCTGTCCTTCCCGATCCAATACGTACGGATGTCAATGGACAGTGTATGACCGTCCGGCTTGGCAGTACCAGACCTTTGCACCGTCGACGACGCAGCAGGCTACAAACAACACGGAGCCTATTGATACAAAAAGGCAAGCGATTGCTGTCAGTGCAGCCTTGCTTCATCGAATTCATGTTGCACCATTCGCCCTTTGGCAAGGCGTCCTTCTAGCGCTGTTGGGCACGCTATCCAGCTAACGTCCAACGCATCCGTTTCACCAAGTTTCACCAGTGCAAGGAGGAAAAAAACGAGCTGTTGCCAACAAGGGTTGATTTTATTTTCTTATCGTCACTTGGCACATCAACCAACTCATGTCGTTCAAACATGTTCAAACTGAGTTGGTGCCAGCCATTGCATGGCTGGATGCTGCTGGAGCTGGAGCTGGGTACAGGCTGTATATGATTGACATGGGTTGAAATGGACAAAATGGGAACATCATGAAACATCTATATCAATTATGGGCATGTTTTTCATCCCTGATGTTTCATGATACTATAATTTTTCACTATATATAATTATACATCAGGGATGAAACACATGCCCACGGTTCCCACGGTTCCCACCTGTTCATACTGGGTGCATCTCGGTGCATCCCACGAAAGTCAGAGGCAGGTGAAGCCATTGGAAAAGTGTGAAGATCTGGTTTCCCTTGGTTTTTTACACGTGAAATGTGTGGGAATGCGCGAATGAATGCAAATCTATATGCTGCTGTAAGACAGCAAAAATCATGAACCGCCATTAGAATTTACAATTGATGAACAGTGAAGCTATTATAAACTGCTGTAAACTATATATAAACAGTTAAATTCAACTGCACAAAATTATTGTATAACATTGTATACTTTTTTGAATTATTGAAACTTAATGTAACGTCGATTCTAAATGGTTTTGTTTTAGGTATTCTTAGGTTAAGATTGAAAATCATCCATCTCATGGAATACAAGCAGACATGCTGTTTTTCAGCCTGATAATCTACAAGCCGGATCATATATAGCCCGGATTTTCGTATATGGTCATTACATGTTATTACCCACTTATATAGTGATGTGGTGAGCCCAATAAGCAACCATCCCCAAAATCAAATATCATCCCCAAATAGTAGGTTTATGACATTGCGTTTTTTGGCAAAGCAATCATAAACCATCCATAATGTTCATATTAATATTTAAATATGGAATACTGTGGTTAAAACAATAATACGCCATCCCCCAATTCACCATTTTTATAAGTGATATGTAAACCATTCAATGGGTAGTTTATTATTGTTTTAACCACATTACTGCAGAGTTCATGATTTCATAATTTCATAAATTTTCATATGTTCATTATATTTCATTATAGAATCATATCGTATTTTTTCATGAATTTTCCATATGTTTTAATTCCAGCCATTGAAAGTCTCTTTAAAAGGGATGTTTTTTAAAGCCTCCAGGATGGACACGGAAAGTTTCGGGCGACCCTGGCGGCCGATGGGCTCCTTGAATTCAATCCGGAGAGTGCTTTGGGGGTTTCGTGAAATGGGGCCAATTGTCCAAAATGGATGGTTTATAATGGAAAACCCTACTCTTTTAGGGATGATTTGGGGATGATTTTAGGGATTATTTTCGAAAAACACCTTTGGAGACTGTATTTGGAGTTATTTTTTGGGGTCTGAACACCTTCTCAGAGGGTATTTGGAGGACTAGGGATAGTTAAGCTATACGAAAACTGATGTAGTTCTAGTATTTCTCCATTCTTCACCAAGAGTTAGACTGTTAATTCTGAATGGCACACCATGACGGATTTAACATGATTTATCCATCAAAAGTGGGAGATGAACCAGCAGTAAAATACAGTTGTTTGTTGCGAAATTAACAAAGTTAATGTGCACCGCATTTACTAATTAGTCCGCTATATCTGCATAAACAAGTTTTGGCAAGTAGGGGATATTCTTATTTATATATCCCATTATATATCCTCTATATATACCCCCAGTAATCCCAATTGTTGTTGGTTCATACCTTGATGTTACTATTATTCATTACTTTGGATCACCATTAGTCATGGTGAACCCCCTGTCAATCCCATGTCAATCCCATAGAAATCACATAATATGAGCCTCATATAGAAGCACACACACATATTCATACATATTAATGATTCATATATATATATATACATATGTGTATATATATATATATGTGTGTGTGTACATGTGTTGGCTAAATCAATATTTTTGAATGTCAAAGCCCCATATTTGTTTGTTAATTTGTATTCATATAAATCTCATGCTGTTATCGTTAAATCCATGCAAATCGAAATAACATACGTTCAGTTCTGTGTTTTGTTTTTAAAGTTAAGTAAGGCCATACACATATCAGATTTAATACTATATAATATATCTAGACACATATAACACGTTAAGCCGTTAAGCTATACAAATTGATTCTTATATCATCTTATATCCCTATTTGGGTTGGTTAAGTTGGTTAAGTCCACATTTTCCTTGGTTACAATCCATAACAATTGGTGAAATTTCCAGTTGTTAATCCCTTTGTTGGTGACATGTTGTTTCAACATGTTTCAACCCTATCTTTGTTGGTTAAATCCCAATTTTTTGGGTTGAAATCACGCCTATAGTGTGGGTAAAACAATGCCATTTGCACCATCCCCCAGTCATCACCATTTTTATAGGTGGTATTAAACAAAATCCCAGTCATGGGTGGTTTATGGCATTGTTTTACCCACATTACATGTCATTGATGCCCCCATGTTTGCTATGTCATCCATTCGTTTGCCCCTTCCGAGGCAAAGCTTTAGCGGTACAGCTCAGTTGGATGCCGCCATCAGCTGGGTCCCGAGCCACGCCGTGCCAAGTTGCCTTATAAGTGGCCTTATAAGTGGTTTAACTATGGTTTGCGGTAGATTCGACTATAGTTAATGGATGTTAATGGGGTCTATAAACCAACTTAGCTATCTTGGGGGTACCATCCTGTAGGAGAAATGGTGAATTTCATGGGATTTAACGGGACTTGAACTGATTTAACTATAAACATAAAAAGGGTTTTTAATTTGTTCTTCCTAATTTATGTTGGATAGAGTGGGATTTTAACCATGGTGATATCTGATTCAACTAAGAATGGCTATATATAGAATGAGGGCACGCTGGAATGTAACCAGCAGATACCAGCAGTCTGCAAACATTGGATGATAAACCAGCAAATTTCCTGGTTTCATGCAAACTGTATCTGTGAATATGGACACTACTGGAGGAATATCCACTGGCCCGACTGCTCATGTCCTCGGAGAAAATGCAGAGGAGTGGAGATGCTACCCAAACCCATCATTCTTCGATTCCAGGTGGATCCAGGTGGATCAAATGATCCTATGATCACAGGAAATAAATGCCATAATTTACCTGGAGAGATGCCTGAAAATCACCCCGCAATTGGGAAAAAAATGTGGGAAAATATACCAGGTCCCTTCTTTGTTGATGGTTTCGGGATATCATTGGAATGTTTATGGTCCGACATTTCGTTGAGAAGTTAGATCCCCATGCTGGTTGTATCCCTCATTCTTGCGGCCTGTATCAAGATTCCAAGATTTTGGATGATAGACTGATAGACCTTCTGAAACTCATCGCGAAAGAAATGATCTTGCAACCTCACGAATTTGGACATTAAAATAAAACATATCCGGAAACAATTGTATTTACTCGGTCAAGACCAATGTGTTTCCTGTGTGTTGTTCCTGAAACCAATCCAATGGTCATCAGTACCTCCTCACGTTTGATCCAAACTAAATCATCCTGGATTTCGATATGATCATGGTTAAACCACCCCAAGCCTAATCTATAACCATTATATGTTGTAATCTATACATTATATATATATATATTAATTATATAACTATATACTTGTAACCATTATACAACCATTATATGACCCAATCCACATGATCATCTAACACCCAGGCGCCATGGGTTCCTTGCTGTCGAGGCCTCGAATTTCAAGCTTTGCGCCTGCCGGAGCAGCAGGGAGAAGGACCGCTTTTGACATGCGAAAAAAACAGATGGAAAGCGAAGATAGGGTCCAACCTGAGGGGAATAGATGTGAGAATGCATATATGTAATATATATATATATATATGTAAGATGGGGTGTGTTCTTTTTTTGTTTGTTTGCCTGGGTTTCTTTTGGTTACAAGATGCTATAAGTGATTTACTATTTGATGATGACTCACTGTGTGAAGTATCGTCATGCCTGACTAAAACTAGATAGCTACGTTTCAGCCCGAAGACACAAGGAATGCAAACTTGGGACAACCATCCCTCTGCCAGGTGACCATGAGTGGGGCGGCTTAGTTGATCAGAACGTGTCAGCTCTTTACGCCTGAGGCTGTAGCAGCTATGTAGCCTTAGTAGCCATGCATCGTTTTTTTATGGGACCATGTTACTGGTTTATGTAGTTTTAATTATTGTATTTATGTCTGTGATTGGTAAAGGTGATGTAAATCCAAGGTTGGGATTGCTGTCCATTGAGACTACGCTGGCGCCGCTGTTTAGCAAGGGATGATGAACATCGATGAACGTCACATAATAAACTGGAAACTGAAGAGCCCAATGCAGTCCCAAAATCGGCAGAAGAAAACCTGACCCAACGACCCAACGAGTTTTTTGGGATCATGGAATAACCCATCCACATTCATCCAAAACCTGGCATAACCTGGCTCTCAGAAATCGATGGTGCAAAAATTCACCAAATTGAAATCGGAACTTCGGATTTGGGTGTAAGAACCATGGTTTCCTGTAGGTTGTTCCCCTTAAGCCGATCCATTGAAGATCATGTAAAAACTGCCTAAATCCATTATTTTTTTCTGGTTGGTTAAATCCAAATCATGGTTGGTGAAACCCGTGTGATCCGTATTTTTATGTATTTTTTACCAGTTAAATCGGTGAAATGACGACGCTATAGCGACCACATCCTGTCCGGTGATACCAGGTATGTCTTCAGCCACGAGGGGGAGTCCCTGCGGTGTTCTAAGCAACTCTTGGAGGCGGTATCAATGGTGGGAGAGTTGGATGTGGGACATTGACATTAGGATTATTAATGGATAAATATCTAGGATTATATGATAAATTATACGGCAATAACATTGGTTAGTTACGTTACTGGTACTCTTAGTTACTTACATAGTCCATGATTCTAATAAACAATCAATGGATGATATGGCAATTTAATTGGGATGTTAATAACTGGGATTACAGGAAAACCAACAACACTGAGTCACGGTCAAAATGGTTGAAGACCACTGTAGTACTGCAGAAGCACTTTTGTCAGATGTGCACGAAACACTGTAAAGCGATATGCCCCCCTCCAAAAAGCGGCAACCATGATAATAGCAATGGCTGAGATGTAAAGGATTTTGACGGGAGTTCACATGCTTTGAAGCAACAAATCAATGGGCTTGGTTTTAGGGAAAATCTGCCAGAAACTTCAACCATTAAATTTTCTATGAAATAAAGGGTGTCCTGTAAATGTTCCCTTACACCAATACCCATTGAACCATATGAACTGGCTAAACCTTCGATAAAAACGGTGGTTGAGCCCACACTATATCGCGAAGTTGTCATAACATAGATGGGGAAACAAGGCGTGATGAAGAGTGGACTACTACTTTGATCTTTTGATACCAATATGAATATATTGACTATTGGCCTAAGGAGGGAACAGTTTATCAGCTTTTGCAGAGTATCTGGGGTTGGCCATGTCAACTATGGGAATGACCAACCCTGGTGTGGTACACCCTCAGTTGATGAATGATGCAGGGATGTGGAAGGTACCATGTAATTCAGTATCATCATTTACTAGTATTGTAGCCGAAATGAAATTACATATATCTTAAATTCATTGTTGGCCATTTGGGGAAACATGTTGCTTGCTGATAGGGGAATTGATCCGACATTGACCAGCCTCTACCAGCAACATGTCCATGTGTGGTGTATATTTACATCACCCACCCCCTAAAAAAGTACAATAGAGGGGGGGTGTACGCTGCCAAAAATGTACTTTTTACGTGTTTCTTCCTAGGGTTCCCCAGGGAAAAAAATTATACACCACGTAGCGTTCGCGGGGGGGGGGGGGGGAAAATGGATGGGGGGGACAAAGGCAGTTCGAACCACCCCCCCCAGTTTGATACATGTTGCAGAGGTTTTGGAATTCCTGGGGTTCCTAGGGGTTTTAAACCCCTGAGCCTTTATACTTTTTACGTACGTGTTGGCCAACCATTCCGTGGGCATCCCCAGGATTCCTCAGTGTTCCATGAGCCCCCCGGTTTATACATTTTACGTGCGTGTGTCTATTTTGGATATTCATAGGTCAGCTGGAATTCACTGCCCCCTTAGTTTTATACTTTTCATGTTTTCTAGACACCCAAGTTGCTGAACTGAAAAAAAGAACATGTTTAATTTGCCGGTCGCCGTTCTTCCGAAAGCCTTTTTTGGCCACACCCCTCGCTTGTTGAGCCGAAAGAGCCGAACAGCATAAAGAATACAGGGTTTAAGACATACAAAACCAGAGCACACAGAAAAAACAAACTAGGAAAACACAAAATAATCAACACTTGTCAAACTCCAGGTTTTGATTGTTTTTTTTGCCGTTTTTGTGTTTTTTTTTTTTTGTTTTGTTGTTTTTTCTGGTGAATCTTGTCGGGTTGTTTTTGGCGATTCTGTGTTTTGATTGTGTTTTTGTTTTTTATGTGTTTCATTTTTTGCTAGAATCAACTTTCTCTGTTGAAGCCGGTGTCAGACTACAAGGGCAAATGAACAGAATTGTGTGTGTATCCAACCAAATCCAACCAGGACCACATCCAATCATGATTAACCCAGAAATGTATTCCAAGGAGGGGTGAGCCTGTCCCCCCCCCATTCATACATTTTCGAACTTTCTTTTTCCTTTGATCCAAAAAAATATGTAAGATAGTATTTGTTTGTATACAAGGACATACAAAAGGATTTGATTGGATGGTGTGTGTATCCAACCATATCCAACCATAGGTCCAACCATGTCTAAAGTCTAATCATATCGAACCCAGAAATTCAGAAAATGTATTCTAAGGAGGGGTGGGCCTGTCCCCCCTTCCTTTCATACATTTTTGACTCTTCTTTTTCTCTCGAGCCAAAAATTACTGTAAGAGTTTGTTTTGATCCTTTTTGTATACCAGGCTTTTGAGCCGAACAGCATAAAGAATATAGCGGTTTAAAAAATACACAACCAGAGCACACAGAAAAAAAACAAACTAGGAAAACACAAAATAATCAAAACTTGTCAAGATTGTTTTTGTGGCTTTTGTTTTTTGTTTTTGTGTTTTTTCTGGTGAATCTTGTCGGGTTGTTTTTGGCGATTCTGTGTTCTGATTGTGTTTTTGTTTTTTATGTGTTTCATTTTTTGCTAGAATCAACTTTCTCTGTTGAAGCCGGTGTCAGACTACAAGGGCAAATGAACAGAATTTTGTGTGTATCCAACCAAATCTAACCAGGACCACATCCAATCATGATTAACCCAGAAATGTATTCCAAGGAGGGGTGAGCCTTTCCCCCCCCCCCATTCATACATTTTCGATCTTTTGCCTTTGATCCAAAAAAAATGTAAGATAGTATTTGTTTGTATACAAGGACATACAAAAGGATTTGATTGGATGGTGTGTGTATCCAACCATATCCAACCATAGGTCCAACCATGTCTAAAGTCTAATCATATCGAACCCAGAAATTCAGAAAATGTATTCTAAGGAGGGGTGGGCCTGTCCCCCCTTCCTTTCATACATTTTTTGACTCTTCTTTTTCTCTCGAGCCAAAAATTACTGTAAGGAGTTTGTTTTGATCCTTTTTGTATACCAGGCTTTTGAGAAAGAATATAGCGGTTTAAAAAATACACAACCAGAGCACACAGAAAAAGACAAACTAGGTTAACACAAAATAATCAAAACTAGTCAAGATTGTTTTTGTGGCTTTTGTTTTTTCTGATTTTGTTGTATTTTTTTCCGGTGAATCTTGTCGGGTTGTTTTTGGCGATTCTGTGTTTTGATTGTGTTTTTGTTTTTTATGTGTTTCATTTTTTGCTAGAATCAACTTTCTCTGTTGAAGCCGGTGTCAGACTACAAGGGCAAATGAACAGAATTTTGTGTGTATCCAACCAAATCTAACCAGGACCACATCCAATCATAATTAACCCAGAAATGTATTCCAAGGAGGGGTGAGCCTGTCCCCCCCCCATTCATACATTTTCGAACTTTCTTTTTCCTTTGATCCAAAAAATATGTAAGATAGTATTTGTTTGTATACAAGGACATACAAAAGGATTTGATTGGATGGTGTGTGTATCCAACCATATCCAACCATAGGTCCAACCCAGAAATTCAGAAAATGTATTCTAAGGAGGGGTGGGCCTGTCCCCCCTTCCTTTCATACATGTTTGACTCTTCTTTTTCTCTCGAGCCAAAAATTACTGTAAGGAGTTTGTTTTGATCCTTTTTGTATACCAGGCTTTTGAGCCGAACAGCATAAAGAATATAGCGGTTTAAAAAATACAAAACCAGAGCACACAGAAAAAAACAAACTAGGAAAACACAAAATAATCAAAACTTGTCAAGATTGTTTTTGTGGCTTTTGTTTTTTGATTTTGTTGTGTTTTTTCTGGTGAATCTTGTCGGGTTGTTTTTGGCGATTCTGTGTTTTGATTGTGTTTTTGTTTTTTATGTGTTTCATTTTTTGCTAGAATCAACTTTCTCTGTTGAAGCCGGTGTCAGACTACAAGGGCAAATGAACAGAATTTTGTGTGTATCCAACCAAATCTAACCAGGACCACATCCAATCATGATTAACCCAGAAATGTATTCCAAGGAGGGGTGAGCCTGTCCCCCCCCCCATTCATACATTTTCGAACTTTCTTTTTCCTTTGATCCAAAAAAATATGTAAGATAGTATTTGTTTGTATACAAGGACATACAAAAGGATTTGATTGGATGGTGTGTGTATCCAACCATATCCAACCATAGGTCCAACCATGTCTAAAGTCTAATCATATCGAACCCAGAAATTCAGAAAATGTATTCTAAGGAGGGGTGGGCCTGTCCCCCCTTCCTTTCATACATTTTTGACTCTTCTTTTTCTCTCGAGCCAAAAATTACTGTAAGGAGTTTGTTTTGATCCTTTTTGTATACCAGGCTTTTGAGCCGAACAGCATAAAGAATATAGCGGTTTAAACAATACACAACCAGAGCACACAGAAAAAAACAAACTAGGAAAACACAAAATAATCAAAACTTGTCAAGATTGTTTTTGTGGCTTTTGTTTTTTTGATTTTGTTGTGTTTTTTTCTGGTGAATCTTGTCGGGTTGTTTTTGGCGATTCTGTGTTTTGATTGTGTTTTTGTTTTTTATGTGTTTCATTTTTTGCTAGAATCAACTTTCTCTGTTGAAGCCGGTGTCAGACTACAAGGGCAAATGAACAGAATTTTGTGTGTATCCAACCAAATCTAACCAGGACCACATCCAATCATAATTAACCCAGAAATGTATTCCAAGGAGGGGTGAGCCTGTCCCCCCCCCCATTCATACATTTTCGAACTTTCTTTTTCCTTTGATCCAAAAAAATATGTAAGATAGTATTTGTTTGTATACAAGGACATACAAAAGGCTTTGATTGGATGGTGTGTGTATCCAACCATATCCAACCATAGGTCCAACCATGTCTAAAGTCTATTCATATCGAACCCAGAAATTCAGAAAATGTATTCTAAGGAGGGGTGGGCCTGTCCCCCCTTCCTTTCATACATTTTTGACTCTTCTTTTTCTCTCGAGCCAAAAATTACTGTAAGGAGTTTGTTTTGATCCTTTTTGTATACCAGGCTTTTGAGCCGAACAGCATAAAGAGTATAGCGGTTTAAACAATACACAACCAGAGCACACAGAAAAAAACAAACTAGGAAAACAAAAATAATCAAAACTTGTCAAGATTGTTTTTGTGGCTTTTGTTTTTTGATTTTGTTGTGTTTTTTTCTGGTGAATCTTGTCGGGTTGTTTTTGGCGATTCTGTGTTTTGATTGTGTTTTTGTTTTTTATGTGTTTCATTTTTTGCTAGAATCAACTTTCTCTGTTGAAGCCGGTGTCAGACTACAAGGGCAAATGAACAGAATTTTGTGTGTATCCAACCAAATCTAAGCAGGACCACATCCAATCATAATTAACCCAGAAATGTATTCCAAGGAGGGGTGAGCCTGTCCCCCCCCCATTCATACATTTTCGAACTTTCTTTTTCCTTTGATCCAAAAAAATATGTAAGATAGTATTTGTTTGTATACAAGGACATACAAAAGGATTTGATTGGATGGTGTATGATGGTGTATATCCAACCATATCCAACCATAGGTCCAACCATGTCTAAAGTCTAATCATATCGAACCCAGAAATTCAGAAAATGTATTCTAAGGAGGGGTAGGCCTGTCCCCCCTTCCTTTCATACATTTTTGACTCTTCTTTTTCTCTCGAGCCAAAAATTACTGTAAGAAGTTTGTTTTGATCCTTTTTGTATACCAGGCTTTTGAGCCGAACAGCATAAAGAATATAGCGGTTTAAACAATACACAACCAGAGCACACAGAAAAAAACAAACTAGGAAAACACAAAATAATCAAAACTTGTCAAGATTGTTTTTGTGGCTTTTGTTTTTTCTGATTTTGTTGTATTTTTTTCTGGTGAATCTTGTCGGGTTGTTTTTGGCGATTCTGTGTTTTGATTGTGTTTTTGTTTTTTATGTGTTTCATTTTTTGCTAGAATCAACTTTCTCTGTTGAAGCTGGTGTAATAATGCAAGGGCAAATGAACAGAATTTTGTGTGTACCCAACCAAATCTAACCAGTACCACATCCAATCATAATTAGCCCAGAAATTTATTCCAAGGAGGGGTGAGCCTGTCCCCCCCCCATTCATACATTTTCGAACTTTCTTTTTCCTTTGATCCAAAAAAATCTGTAAGGTAGTATTTGTTTGTATACAAGGACATACAAAAGGCTTTGATTCGATTTTGTGTGTGTCCAACCATATCAAACCATATCCAACCATATCCAACCATGCCTAAAGTCTAACCATATCGAGCCCAGACATGTATTCTAAGGAGGGGTGAGCCTGTCACCCTCCTTATTCATACAGTTTTGACCCTTTTTCTGATTACAGATAAGTGGCATTTCGGGTATGCCAGGACATAAATAGAGCATATTGGGTTTTGTGCGTACCTCAGCCAAACACGTATAGAATGTATTCCAATGATGGGTGAGCCTGTCAAACCAATCATTCATACATCCAATGTACTCTGGTGGAAGTTGATGGAAGTTGTATGACGTTGCATGTTATTTGAAAAGTCGTTCCCATGATTTCTGCTTGAAGAAATCAACGGTGTCCCCCCTAGGTTTCATACATTTTAAGGTATCAGTCCATGCCACCAAAACAACACCCTCCCCCCCTACTTTCATACATTATAGAAAAATGAATAGCAGATGGCTGGGGCATCTCCCCCTAGGTTTCATACATTATTGAGTTAATGTATGAAGCCCATGGGGGAACCTCATACTTTTCACATGCAATATGTGAATTGATGTTAAAAAATCGACGGTGTCCCCCCCTATGTTCATACATTGCAAAAAATGTATGAAGGGGGGGGGTGGTGTACAAAACCCCTGGGGAGGGTGATATATTTACCATAAAATAACACGTGCATTAATAAATTTAGCTTCATACCAACCAGCAGAACACGGGAATATGACCCAATCCAATCAAATCTATCAAGTATTTCTGGACTTTTCTTTTGTGTCAAAAACACTGTACTTGATGGGTAAAATTTACTCTCACCTAAATTCCTTTGAGGGGCACCTAATTTTGAGCAATCCACTTATTGGTAAAACCCCTCAAAAACACCGGTCACCGGTTTTATAACATGGGTGACGTAAAGTATAAGTATCCCCTAAGTTTGGCAAAAAATGGTAGATCTACTAGACACGGATCATGTGATCATTCCTTCTCATTCCTGCCTTGCCAGGAGCACGTTCCCAAGCTTCTGCAGATGGTGTCCACTGCGCGGTGGCGAAGCGGCGGTGTTGGTGGCCAGAAGGATTCTAGATAGATAGAGATAGGGATAGAAGAAGAGAAGATCATGATAGATAGATTATAGATAGTTCATAGGCCAGGAGTTTCGGATAGAAGATCATTTCCCATAGGATCCATGTATGGTATATATGCTAACATTTGGGGTATATTGATGGTAAATGTTACCATATATAGCATACATGGATCCTATGGGTTTTAGGGATCCCATAGAAGATCATGATAGATAGTTTCGGATCCCATAGGCCACCGCAGGATACCCCAGGATACCCCGGCAAAATGCTGTTGTTCATCGAAACTCCACGGGCGACAGGTGACCGGCTCGGCTTTTCTGGGGGCTGCAACCATCAAATAACTTGGTCCAAGCTGTTGGCTGCATAAGATGCACTCCTGAAGCCACAACAGGATCTGTAGTCCAACACTCTTCATCGAGGTTCTTTGAGACACACCGCATTTGATGAGATCCCAGATTGTTTGTGCTGCACCATGCAGCAGGTCCCTGTCATAAATGGGAAACCAATCCATGCGCAGTTGGCGCACTCAGATTCAGAAACTGTAGACTAGTCTTTGGATGGGAGGATATCTGCCGGACTCATCACAAGATTTACTTTTGAAGACACACAGGCCAAGAATCATTTGGATGGATTCTATAGCCATAAACTTTCTATTTTTTCCAGTTCAACTGTGTTTTTTTTTGGGGGGGTCACTCCTAAGATGATCAAACCGAGATCCCGCAGCTGGTGAATTCAAGCAGTTAACAGAGAAACGGGCCGCCGTGTCACCGGGCCCGGTAGGTCAAGGCGACTTTTTGTTCGATGTGGTGTATGGGTGGTGGATGGGAAAATGAATCAAAATGATGTGTTTCACCCAGACAGTTGATGACAGTTGAGAAAAATGTCTCGGGGTTCAGGGTGAAAAATGGAGAACATGTTCAAGTTATGCATGTTTTCTATTGTTTTCTGCTGTTTTTTTTCCAGCACATTTTGTTGGAGAAAAGCAACATGGAGATATCACCGCCATTGCATCCTACGCCCCACGATATCACGACGGGCGACTCTTTGGTCGTTGATTTTTTGGAGGCATAAAACGACCAGGGCTTGTACAAGGTCGTTCATGTTTCAATCTGGTATGTCCATTTGAGCAGCTTTCAAGGCCTTCAAATTGTGTTAGGCTTGGCACTTCACATTCTCAGAGTATTGTTTCAACCGGTACCTGAAGGGTACGTATAAGGTAGGGTAGGGTGCCGCCCAGGTATAAGTTGGTTAATGAATCCCATTATATAATTATTAATTATAGATACTGCAATACACGCCATTATACCATATAGCATTTAGCCAGTTATAAACCAACTTAGCCAACTAAATCTCATTGGAGCCAAATTAAATCACCAGCTTTGCTGCTTTTGAATAGCCAACCTTCCTGGGATTCCTCATCATCTCCGCAGCTCGGTTGCTCGTATGGCTTAGCATGGCTTAGCATGGCTTAGCTCGGCGCCATGGGGGAACCCCTGGAAGTGCGCCCCTTGCTGAGAGCCAAACGCTTCGAAGATTTGGTGCCAGAAACCAAGGCATTGAAAGAGTTGAAGCCAAGCTTCACGCGCAAGGCCGGGGAAAAATCACAGGGTCATATCTTTGGTTTTTTTTGGCTAGATCTGGGGAAAAAGCAACAATCATGGGGGTAGAATAGTGAGAAAATGGAGAACAATGGAGATAAAATAGGATATACATATATATATATGTATATAGTCTATTAGTTTAATGACTAATGGGGATATATTTTAATTAGCTGGCCATTTCATATGTGGGTGTTTGAAAGTGCGGTATGACCCATATATATATGTTGCTTGGGGCATCCTGGGACAGCTGCGGGGAACGTGCGACAGACATCGAATTTGGGAATACCCTCTGGTGAACTAACATAGCAATGGAAAATCACCATTTTTCATGGGAAAATCCACTATAAATGGCCATTTTCCATTGCTATGTTAGTTCACCAGAGGGTACTCTAATTTTGGGACACCCAAAATGAATGTGTTGGAAGATTCATTGGAAAGCTCATAGCCATAAGCCAAGGAGAGGCCCTGAGATAAGCTTGAGCACTTATGTCTCATAGCCCTGCAATTTAATTGAACAATTCCCACGTCAGATACATGTTTTTTGCATCTCTTGGTATGTTTGTGTTTCTATTAATTGAATTGTAATAGTAGTAATAATAGTAATAGATTTGCGTTGGTGGTATGGAACTCTGGCGGGAGTGGCCTAAGAAGCAAAATTAGGTATACCCTCTGGTAACTTATCATAGCTACAGAAAATCTCCTATGCTTGGTGGTTCCAATGGGAAAATCATCAATTCTAAATGGGTGATGTTCATTGATTTTTTCCATAGCTATGTTGGATAAAAAAATGGCCAGATGGGTATTGTTTATGTACGCCATTTATATAGTGATATATAGTGATAGTCCCATTCATTGGAGGTTCACCAGCCCATTCGGCCAGGAGCACAGCCGCATCACCAGTGCTAGTTTCAGCCCAGTGGCACCGTATAGACTGGCGGTGGTGAGTGGTACAAAGGTGGGCTGCGACCCAAGCCGCTGCATAGGATGTTTGGAATTACCCTCCAATCAAACATGGCTTGCTGACTTACTGGACGATTCATCATTTTGGATTTAGTGCCCCACCAATCATTTTTTTTCCATGTTGAGGTGTCCATTGCCATATCTAAATAATTATCGAAGGATAGGTAAATCTTGATGAATTCTCCCAAGCGGAAGGCCTTGACTTGGCTTTGGGCTTGGGAACTGTTGCAAATGATCTAGATTGATGTAATGCCACCCCGTTTTTTTCAGAAGCATCCTGGAAGAATGATGGAACATGGTGACCCTGAGTTGTTGGATGGGATGCTTTCCAAGGCTCCCTTGAAACCTTTCCCAGGAGGTTGATAGAATATGAAGTTGGACCATCACTAGTGCATGAAAAGTGTCACAAGATGTCACAAGTCAGAATTCTTTTGAGACATTTGATCTACCTCAGGAGGAGACAAACATGAGACAATATATAGCAAAAATAGCTGAACCATGTTGTTTTGCAGGTTGAAATCCATGGATTTGTTGTTCGGGACCCCACATTTATGGGATCCCTATTCCGAATATTCCCATTCTCACTTCTCATATGGAATAGGGTTGAATAGGGGTTTCTATGATATCAATTCCAATGAGCCCCACAGAATCACCATGTTGTCCAGGTGGGGATTTGGCAGCCAGCTGCACTGAAGGAGGGCGCTTTGGAGGAGGGCAAATCCTTGACCAAATTCAAGGCGTGACGGAAGGCAACATGTGAAGGGTGTGAAGGGATTATAAGTGATTTACAGCAACATGATTTAACCATCAAACAATGGGATATTTTAGGGGATATGATGTTTGGGTGTTGACCGGGTTGCAAACGAAGTCACTGTCTGACTTATGATGTTTCACTAGGAGTTTGTTTTCCGTTCAGGTACCATTTCTTGATTCGTGAGTCCCAGGGGATGCGATCACCCGAAATTCATGACTAACAGGACTCGCCGTTGAACATGGCCCATTTAGTTCGTTGATTACCTATGAATAGGTGATTTTCCATAGCTATATATGTTAGTTTACCAGGGGGTAATTATAATTATGATGACCATGACCCCATGTGCCATTATAGCATATTGTAGCATGCATTCCCGCTACTGTATCACTAGACAACCGATCACTATGAAACCCGATAAACCTCCACTGAAAAACCTCCCTACATTATCTATATACATTACCAGGTGATTTTCCTGTAACTCCAACGCATAAAAAAAGCATAAATGATCCCATGATTATCCATTTTAATCCCCATATCGCTACACCCCACAGTGATGGTCGTTTACCAATAATAGGTTATATTAATGAAGTTATACATTCCAGAAATGGGGTTACAAGTACTTACAACTGGTATTTCGGGCCATAACTGCATAGAGATGCCATTGTTGTTCGGACTCAATCCCCACAGCCCCACCTTTGGAGGACGTGACCCTTTGCGCCTCCTGGCGCTCGGATGGTAAGCTGCTCTTGGTGGGAGAAGCCAGTGGATCCTGTGACGCTCGGAGACATCTCCGGTAGAAAAGTTGGAAACCTGGACGTGTGAGGTAAATATCATCTACAGAATCGACGAAAAAGATAGAAAAGTTATGGAAACTTGGAAATATATAAGGTGAAACACCATCGAACTGCCACCCTGGTTGCACTGTTCCTATATTTCTTTGAAGATTTATTTAATAATTACACATGTATCACAAAACGCAGATATCAGAGAGAAAGCCAAGTAAAAAAGACCCCATAAAAAGTTTGGCATTAAATCTCCACATGGGATTTCAACCAAATAAGATGATGGTTTCCACCAGCATATGTTCCAGGTGTCGAAGAACCACGAATTTGTACTGTTGGTTTGTAACATGTAAAACGCTCGTTAAAACCTGGTTAGCCCAGTGCGATATATTTACCATAAACTCTATAGTTGGTTAGCCTAGTTGGATATATAATTCTATATCTATCATTATCTATCTATATTACAGTACTAGTATCTATATTATATCTATATAATATCTATATAATATCTAATATATATGAATGTACACAATGTGGTTAAAACAATGTCATAAACCACCCATTTGGGAATGGTTTGGATCCCACCTTTAATAAAATGGTTATGACTGGGGGATGGTTTATGGCATTGTTTTACCCACATTACATACTGGTTGGATCTGGTTGGTGGTTTGGAACATGTTTTATTTTTCCATATATTGGGAATTAATAATCCCAACCAATATTTTTCAGAGGGGTAGGCTCTACCATCAGTCATTGTCATCCTGATCATCCTATAGTTATTATCCTGATGATCATCCCAATCACTCTTTGAAACGTGGCTGGGTCACCGAGGGTCACCGGACACCGAGGCGGTCATCGAGGTGGAGAAGAACACTATCCTCCGGCGGCTGCGGGGCCATGGCGATGCCGTGACATGCGCGGCCTACGCGGAGACGGAGAAGAGCCGTTGCGTGGACCCGGAGACGAACCCGGGGGGGGGCTCAGGTGGAGCTGGGCATGGGGAACTCATCAATGAAAGATATGAAAAATATGAAAAATGGATGGAGAATGGGCAGAATCATGCAACATTTACGTATATTTTAGGATTTTTTGGAAAATCATGGGAGGTAGATGGATTTTTCCGGCCATGTTGATGTCTGGAAGGCAAGTTGGATTGAAGAGACTGAAAAACCCTGAGAGGAATGAATGCAATCAAGCAATCTAAAGACAATCGATAATTGTGCGTGATTCTTTGTTTAGTTGACTGATGTAATCGACTGGATGGGTGGGATGAAACCAATCTGAAACGACATGAATTATGATTGAAAGGAACATACATAAAATTGATGTGTGTTCCGTGGGACTTCAGGGAATCCACCCACTAGATGGCGAAGATTGGCAAAGAACATGTCCCACATCATAGTATGGTGTTCTTCCAGAAAATGATGGTATAGTTAGTAAATTTAGATATTCTATGTGATTTTCTGAAGATTGTAAGTTTCCTATGAACAAGTCTAATTTCGACCCGTTTTCCTATGAAGGGAAATGGCAATGCCTCATGTTTACCCCCCGAAAAAAGATGACCAACTAACCCAAGTAATTGATAAGCTACAAACCAAGTAATTACCCGAAATACTATGTATTGCTGTTAACATGCTGTTAATCAGAGTCATATGAGCAAGGGTCAAAAGACATTATCTCATCGGTTGAATTCGGCCACCGTCACTTTCAATACATTGTATTACCCACTTGCTGGGACGCGCATCCAAGTCCCCTCCAGTAAACTAACATAGCTATGGAAAATATTGGAAAATCGCAATGTTTAGTAGATCAGTCAATCATCTACAAATTGGATCAAATTGGTAAATTTCCCATAGCTATCCAAGATTACAAGAGGGTAAATCGCCATCGTATGCCATCGTTGCTTGCCGAATCATCGTGTTTGCTGCTTAAATCACCATGTCTACTGGTTAAATCCCCTTTGATCACAATTGTTTGCTTGTTAAAATCATGGATAAAATATGCGAATATTCCATTCTAAGTGGATGATCCTCCCATGTTTTTCCCTGCATTTTTTTTTACCACTTCTTCGCGGCCCAGGCTGCGCTACGGGCTGCAAAGACGGCAAGCTACGGCTCTGGGACGTAGCGACCTCTGAGTTGTTAAGCACCATGGAGGCACACGATGAGCCTTGGCCGTGCAAAAGTCTGGTGGCAGCTGGTGGTTTAATCAACGAAAATATGTGGATCATATGGGGATCATATGGGGATCATATGGGAATATAACTGATACAAGTGATAAATGAATACATCAGTGACATCAAATGATGTCTGAGTGGGCAATCCAATGTGAGTTCATGGGGATTGGACCAATAACAGCCCAGCCATTAGTGGTTGTTTCTCCATTGTGTTTTTCGCATGCTGTTATTTTTGGGGGGTCACCTGTTTTTTTGGAGTGTTGGTTGTGACAACACGATGTCCGTTGAACTAAATTCAATGGGAATTCCAGGATCCTAAAATGAAGGTACTGTACCATATAATACCAGGTATACCATATTTTGTGGTGATATTCACTTACATAGGCCTTGTATAGGCCTTATATATGGTAGGTACATGTAGGTACCTCCATTTTAGGATCCTGAAATTCCCATTGATAAATAGTCCAGTTGAATGAAACGTCAGAGTTCCTTGCCGCGTTTTCGCTGCGCACAGCTGGTGCGATTTGAGGACTGCCTGAAGTGCTGCGCCGTCGGCCCTGTGGGCGCTGGAAGCTGGATCACTGCAGGGCATGATCAGATGGTGAAGCTCTGGGATGAGAGGAGTAAACCCGACAAACCGGCCATCGCTGCAGCCTGGTTGACCTGGGGGGGTGGAAGAGATATGAAGAGATGGTGGATGCGCATTAAGCTGATGATTGTTGGTTATTTCATGTTGTTTCCCGTGACGGCCACACCAAAATCCCAGACTTCATCATCATTTTTCTCATTAGAGTGGATCCAAATCATTCCCTTCACCACTTCATCATCCAAATATCAGAGTGTTGGTTGAATATCCGTTGTATCTCAGTGAAACTCCCCAAGTTGGTTGCTTAAAATTTCATCACATGAATCCTGTGCCTTTCAAGACATTATGACATAATCATTAGACACACATGCACACACACATATATATGTATTATATCCCATTAAACCCCAGTATCCACAACATGGCTGGGTATGAAGAAAAAACATCACACCCAACATGTGATATTGATTTGATCCCGTAAACTCACATTAGATTACCCACTCAACCATCATTTGATATCATTTATCACATTTATGCTGTGTTATACTGATATTCCAATCTTTTAGTTGGTTAAGCCTCCACAAGTGTCAAATGAATCCTGATCCTATTCTCTTTACTGCCTCATCGTCATCATCCATCAAGTTTCGTGAATAATCACTGCTCAAATATCCATAAATATCCATGAATCCTATCACATTAAGCCCGCATGATCAACATGGTTGGTTTAATGCCCATGATATCACCAGTAAGATCCAGTAAGATCCAAGCATCCCCTATGATGCCATCATTCCTCAAGGAAATCCCATGATGAACACCTTTCTAGTGGGTTAACCCTTGATGATTCCTCATCAAATCACATTCAAGTACCCACTTACAACCATCATACACTTCTATCTCCACATTTAAGTCTTGCTTCGACAAGGTAACCCCCTAAAAAAAACCTCATCAATCCCCCCAAAAATAACCTTGAATCTTGGTAAATCCACCATCAATTCCCCATAAACCCTCATGAATCTCCACTTCCCTGGCCCAAAAAACGGTCCTTCTCCAGGTGAACCACGGCAGCCCGGTGGAGTGCGGCTGCGCCTTCCCAGGCGCCGCGTTGTACGCCTCCGGCGGCGGCACCGCGGTGAAGGTGTGGGACCTGGCCATGACCGGCAAGGTGCTGCAGGAGCTGAACGATGCCCATTCCAAGGCCATGGCGATGGGGGCGCTGATGGAAGATGATGGCCGTAGCTGGTTTGAAAAAACGGGTAAATGATGGTAAATGAATACTGTAGGACCCTGAGAATTTAGCAAGTTTTGAGTGGAAACTCATCTTCGCCGAATGGCAGGGTCGAAGTGTGAATTTTCTGGAGGGTCTGTGGGGAAAGAAACATAAAGAAACGATGAAAACAGGGGGGAAAACCATGAAAAACCAACATCTGGATGACCATGGGGATCCTAGTCATTTCTGTTTGTCAACATCAAATTCCTCAGAGTTTTCCGGCAATTGTTTTTTCCAGGTCATTATGGACCTCGACTTGGACGACAAGGCAGCCACCTTGATCAGCGCCTCCTTCGACGGCTTCGTGAAGGCGGCGAGCTCTGTGGAGATGGCAATGGTCGAAACAAAAATGGGTGGGTTACGGTGAAGGGTTAATCCGAGTTAATCTCAACAAGATAAGGGATATTCACTAGGGTTCAAACTATGTGTTATTATTTGATTAAACATGATTAAACGTTAAACCTCAACAAGACAAGTAATGCTCACTCGGGTTTATAAAACAAAGTGACCATGTTTGATCTGATTTGACATGTTTGTTTTTTCTGACAAAGTACTGGAAAACAATCGTTCCAAAATCCAATGGTGAACTATAGCAATAAATGAGAGAGAGAGAGTATTAATTGCCCATAATTGGTGCTATGCCAATTTTGGGAAAAAAACATCTACGTAGTGCCATCATGATTGTGGTTCAAAATTATGATGATTATTGATTATCGCATTTCGCCTTTTTAAGAAGTATCATTTCTCAAAAAGAGTGCTTCTTATATATATAATCAATAAATAAGTGTATATATATATATATATTTTTACATCATCCTGTAAATGATTATCCCAGCTTTGTCCAAGTTTTATTCCAACAAAATGCCCGAAACTGCACATGTGTTGCCATGTGTTGCCAGTCCAAATCATGTATCATGCAATGTGCCCTCCAAGTTATGTCTTTCCTGATCGTGGGAATTGCCAGGTCTTCAACTCTGTGGACTTTACCCACTTGTGCAGCTACAAGTGGCGTGGATTCAGCGTGGATGGCAGTGATATTTTTAGCGCGTTCATCCCATGTCAACCATTCAAATATTGGTGGTGTGGCATGGGTTGAACCATCAAGCAAAGGTGGCTTCGGTTGGGGGATTTAATATTCAAGGAGGCAGAGAGGAATTACTTCCTCTGGAAGAAAAGCACTGCACAACAAGATTTGACGGCACACGTTAAACTTTTTTTGAAATGCAGTTGTGTTTTCGCTTCTGCCACACAGACGTTTGTCCCCTGCGACTTCGGGCGCAGCGGGGCGCAGCGTTTCTAAGGCAAACAGGCCCCTGTACATGTGTTGCCTGGCGCCCGGATGGCAATGGTTTGATGGTTGGGCTGGATGACGGCAGTTGGCAATTCCGAAGCCGAGCAGGGAAGACCAAGAAGAAGGCCGTTGGTGCCACTGGTCAGAGATTCAGTGCAGTCAGTTTTCGATTTTTTGGGGAGTACATGTATAGTTATTGTGTGTTGGATAAGTTGGATATGTATGTTTATTTGTTGTTGCTCAATAAGAAAGTTTGGGATGCACTTTTGCTGCGCATATTCCCATTTGGGGCTTGGACACCTCAGAGGGGCACCCCATAGCTAGCTCCCACGTGGTGGCTTATCGATAAGGAAATCATTCTCCCAACACGCCATGGAATGGTTCTGAATGGTTTGCATTGAAACAAAATATGGTTTTGCCACCAAAATGACCAACCTAATAAGTAAAAATGATAAGATATGATAAGCCATTGGAAGTGGGGTACCTATGTTCAGAGAAACCCATATTCATACTTACCGCAATACATGTCCGTATGCAGTTTACCTCTCATTTTGGCAGCAAGAACTTCGGTAGGTTCCAGTACCCATTGTTGTGGGGTTGCCAGTCGCCGATGGACCCCGCTACAGGAAGGCGAGTTGGTTGTGGGCAAGCGCGTGTTGCGACGAGGGAAAAAGGATGGTCCATTGAAGGATGAGGACGACGATGAGGAGGAAGAGTCAGAGGTAGAAACTTTTGCGGCAGTCTTGGGTGTTTTTGTTTTTTTCCATCTTTTCACGATGGTTTAACATGGTTTAACCATCCGGTGGTTTTTGAGGGAGCGATTTGGAGTTCCCAATCAGATGGGGAGCCAAGGAGCTACTAAGAGTTTCCAAAGCACATGATACTTAAGCCTGAAGACATGATTTGATATTATTTGATGAGGTTGGAAGAAAAGCCATTGCTCTCGCCACGTTTGAATCTACAAAAAGCCAGGGTTCACAAAATCCTCGTTGATCAATCAGGGTGCGCAAAGAAGTGCTATATAATTGCAAGGTTCCAAGATGTTGCAAGCAAATACGACTGCACAGTACCAACACATTTTGTGATCAACCTGTCTTTAGGGTTGACATCACCCAGTGTTTTGCTTCCAGATCAGGTTGATCATGTTTGATGCATCGATCCGTGCCGTCCGAGGAGATACAAAAAAGCAAAAAGTGGAAGAAACTTGGCCGGGAGCGAAGGAAATTTTAGCATCTATAGGGGGTATAAACCAACCAAACCAACTAAAAACAGAGATATGAGGATATTTCGGGGATGTTAACATATGTTAACTAGAACCATGATGTTGAGGAATACTGGTAGTTTCTACATTGCCATGGCATTTAGCCTGTTCCTGCCCCAGCCATAGATCCAGCCAAAAGCACCTCCTGTCCCCATGCAAATGGCCACCAGGCGGCCACCATAACCCGATTTGAAGACATGTCGGTTACAGTACTGTAATGCAGTTTAAGTTTTTTTCTTTAACATATATTAAAATATCAGATATAATATATATATATATATGTGTGTGTGTGACTGTTGATTCATACGCCAAGTATATATCCATATATATATATACATATCCATATAGAATTAGAGATTATATCCCGAATATATCCCCATAGTATAACTATCGCCTCAGGCGCGAGGAAGGCTTTCTACGTGGCCATTTGCATCAGCCGGAGCTGGAGGACCACGTGGTGGATCAGCAAGGTCGAACTGGCCGTGAGCCCAAGGCGCAGCGCGCAGCGCTGGGAGCCACGTTCAGAAAAAAACCGTTGGGGTGGACGGGATCTGTATATATGTGTCATGTTCAATGGATTGGTTTAAGGGAAAATTTACAGGAAAGCCCCATGTTCAAATAAATAAATAAATCAATATATATATATATTTATTTATTTAATGGACAATTCATGACAAAGAGATGGTTTCTGTAGATTTTGCTTTCAACCAATCCATTGTAATGTGGTAGCCATTCAGAGTTCAAGTGCCCCTCAAGATCGTTGGTTGTTTCTGCAATGTCAACCCTGGATTAATAAACCCCTAGGCCCTAGGCTGTTTAATTGGGTGGATATCATTTGAGTATTAGATTATGACTATTTTGGGAGTACCCCCCTATGGATCCCTATGGTTTATTAATCCAGGGTTGACATTATTGTGTTCAACCCTAGGATGACGGTCCCAATGAGCATATTTTCTTGGGGAGTGGCTCAACCATCAATCAATCCAAGAACTGGATAAAGGGACATTCTACAGGAAACCGCGATCTATTGGGGGGTAAAAACCACGGTTTCAGTCTAAGTTGTTCCCCCAACAAAAAAAAAGCCATTGAAACCTCAGAATGGTTGGTTTCTCCATTTCCCCATAGTAAACATGGCAAAACCATGGACAAATCACCACTTTTAGGTAAACCAGAGAAGTAAATGGCCAATTTTCAATAGCAAACTGTGAGTTTACCGGGCATTTCATGGCATCCCTGGCATCTTTGGTGAATTCCCCGAGATCGCCAGCGGATCCACAGGTGACCTACCTCTTCCGCTCCTTGGGATGTTGGAAGTGAGGGGAAGAACACGGGTGTTGTTTTTGTTACAAGATCTTCAAAAACTGTATCTAGATAGATGCTTGATGATGCTTGTGGTTGGGAATCTCTGATTGTTACAGTACAACATCTTCAGATGGCTCCCGATTTATTGAGAATGTAGTTATATCCTCCAAGACCCTGGTTGGCTTAACTATCAGGGATGATCACCCTGGGACGAATGTGGAGTCCCAAACATCTGAAAGCTGCATAAAAATTGTGATGTTTGGGTTGAACATGTTGAACATATTGGTGTTCAAGGCGGTAGTTCTGCCATATCTGTCCATTCTTCAGCCATACCCAGGTGCGGTTCACCAGCCCCATTCATACCAAACCTACCAGGCCACCATTCATCGGGGGTGGCCTGGTGGACCGTGAGCCGCGAGCCGAGGAAAATTTGAGTACAGAAAGCTGGCAGAGTACTTGTTCCTCGGAAAAGGACTATCTACTGACATCATGGGTGCTGCGTGCAAAACTTATGTTCTTCAGCCATTAAAAAACGTACGTACGTCGGCCAACTGACGGCACTTACATACTGTCATCAACACATATCGAAACATATCGAAACTATATAAATATGTAATATGCGTAATATATATATATATATATTCACATATATCTATATATATAAATACATATATATGTATGTATGTATTCATGTATGTATATAATGTATATATATATATATAGGTTTTGTTTGTAAGGTCTTGTAAGGGGGCAATCGGAGCAATTTGCTTCTAACCGTATCAGACGGGATTTGTTTGAAAATAGCTTACCCTGCCAAATTGTCCCTATTAGAATAGTGGTTTTATATCGTTTTATGATATGCCGTAGTTGGAGACAGACAGACATGGGATTCTTGCTGAAATCACCATTATATCCGAGTAAGTATCTTCATCAAACCTGTTTTTATAAAACCATTTTTGAATGTAATTCATTCATTGAGCCCCTATGTTTCATAGTCCTATGTAAATCTCTAATTACTTCTAATTCCAAAGTTGCTTCAAAATTTACCTAATTCTTGGTTCTTACCCCCATAGTTAGTTTTCCGGAATTCCCAAGATTCTTGATTGTTACCCTCAATTTGTTAAACACATCGATTTCCACGTCACATAGCCCACCCTGGCCGAGAGTCCGGGCTCGCAATGGCCGGCTGAGGTTCTACTACACCAAGCCCCGTGAGCCCAGCTACGGCCTCTCAATCGTCAGCCAGTTGCTGGAGCAAGGTCCACATGCTGATGTTCGACTGATTCGATAGGCCCTGGTAATTTCCAAATCGTATCCTAAGGAAATTCAATGACCACAGTATCTCTAGAAAATTAACTATGATAGTTTTTGTTTAATTATTTCTATGAAATTACTATAGTTTGCTAGGAATTTTGAAGGCGGTGATATTGCCATTTCAAACTATTTCAAATTACCAAATGTAATCATGTAAAAATACACTCTTTGTTTGCCATGGCTATGGAATATTATAGGGTTTTCCCACTCATAGGAATGAAACCCATCCCAGGAATGTTCCAAGTTTGCTATGGAAAATGGCCCATCTATACATGTCTTGATTACCTATTAATTAAAACATGTCCATGTTCCATGATGTTGCGTAGCTATGCTTTACCACCAGAGGGTAACATTGAAAATCACAAAAACATATCATGTTTTGATGTGCAAGGGTGCATTGATATGGCTGGTTGAGTAATTAGCATGTTGTTACACAGAATGTTTCTATAGCATCTACCCTCCTGTCATAGATGTCAAACAACCCACCATTTGTAGATTCCAAAAAAGGCATGGATCGGATTTTCCACATCTATGTTAGTTTACCCTAGGGTATAACATGTTACAACTACATGCATGATTTCATTACCCATCAGAGCTATTAGTATCTGCAAGGGCCCCACTATTAGACTCAAACATTTGCAAACAGCATAAGCGCAGCGTCGTGAAGAACATGAGATTGCAAACAAGCAATTCTGTTTGTGGTATGAAAATGGTGGTTCCATGAGATTTTCATACCATAAGATTTCAGACATCACAAATTGGGGGATTCCATGGTATAAAAGTGGCTGGCCAAGACCCAATAATGATGGTGTTTAGTTTTGGACGGCGAATTTGAAGGGAGATCACGTGTGGGATTATGTCTGGAATGATCTATAATCTATGTTTGGTTCTTTACCAGCCAATTTTTTTTTGTGATTGGCGTTTCATTTCGGAAGAGTTTCATGACTTGAAAAAGTGATCTTGGACCTACACATGAGACTGATCTCATGTTGGACACAAAGGCTATCGATTCCTCAAAACGCAAACAGTTTCATTTTTATGTGACCCCAAATCCGAACCCTTTTTGCCAGGTTCCAGGTTTGAGAAAAGTGTAAATCTTGAGTGAAGAATCACCAAATAATGATGCTCATTGGCCTTTTTCGGAGTATCCCCCGAAGTGCCAGGTTCTTAAGAGGTTTAGAATATAAACTTTAAACCTTGCTGGTGCCCAGTAAAAAAAAAAATGGGACATTTTCATCCATCCATCTTTATCGTGGCGAACAAATTTGTCCATTCATTGGCGGAGTCCATTCATAGTGGCGGATGACCACCATTTCCACAATTGTTGATTCGATCCGGAGAGTACCCTCCGCTGATCAAACATTGCAATGGGAACTACCCTATCAATTGCCTATCAATGGAGCTTTCTGCCTGGAAACATCATGTAAACGGATGGTTTTCCGGCATGGAATCGTTTGATGACCGGTGCCGGGTGCCATTTCGCTGCAGGCGCTCTTGCTTCAGCTCTGAGCGAAATGGGCGAAGAACTTTGCTTCGAGGTGAGGATGGGCATGTTGGACTTCCTCACACGTACCGGGTAGTTCTTGGGTAGCCCAAGACCATTGACTTCCACATTTCAGGGAACACATAGTTATTGGCTAGATGCCAGGCAAACACATGGCAATAGATGCAGAACTTACATCAAATTTGACTAATGAGGAACTACTGTCCAGTAATTTAACACGGCAACAGAAAATTACCCATTTACAGTATAGCTGATTACCCCCATCCGTTTTTCATAAAAAGTAGAAAAGGCAGGTTATTTTTTGTGAGTTGAAACACATTCATACGCCACATTTTTTTGACACCCCCAAGTGTACCCGCAATAGCAGTGCGGAACTGCCAGCAGATGGGTTTACACACAGCCAGGCAACCAAACAAAAAACAACACTAACAGCAACAGGAAAATCCTAACAGGAGCAGAAACATAACACAGAATAGTAACAGCTAGAGCTACAGTAGCAACAATGGCAACAATGGCAACAACCACAACAAAAACAACAAAAACAACAGCAACAACAACAACATCACCAGCAGCAACAACTATGGGGGACATAGCAGTGTACCGGGCAAACCCCTCGTGTTGCCCGTGGCCCTCTCAAAACACCGCAAATATCGGATCATTCTCGCATTCCGGAAAAGCGCACCTCGGGACCTGTGCGTCACTGCACAAGTTATCCTAAACCTAAACC
Source organism: Cladocopium goreaui (assembly GCA_947184155.2). Classification (NCBI taxonomy): domain Eukaryota; class Dinophyceae; order Suessiales; family Symbiodiniaceae; genus Cladocopium; species Cladocopium goreaui. The sequence goes on from CAMXCT020001336.1 coordinate 541,855, forward strand.
CAAAAAAAAGTAAAACCCAAAAACCCTAAAAACAATAGAAAAAAACAAGAGGAACAACCTGAAATCTAAAAACTTAAACCCTGAAACCCCAAATCTTAAACCCTTGAATCTTGCAAGGCTAAAAAGATGCTGTGGGCGACACGGGGAGTTGCACGTAGTCTATGTATAACTAATGATAGTTGTTGTTGCTGGCCAATCAGCTTGATGAATGGTTGGTTTGTGGAATGGATTCAAATAAGTTTGTGGCATTCAGGACAATAAATGAAGGTATACTCTAGGGTGATATCCTAACCACTGAGAAACATGAGGCATTACAGGGCGTTTTGCACTGTTCGCTTTCGCAGCTGAAATATATTTATTGTTATTCATCGCCGGTGATTCATAGAATTATCTCTACTTGTTGTTTCCTTCATGGTCTTCATACTTGTGGCGGCATTCTCCAACGGCTATAGTTCCTGACCTTCCCGTTTTGGCTTTCATGAATATTGTTCCGTAGTTGTTGATGTTACTCACCTATTAAAGGTCTTGAAACCGGAGGGATATTCACATGTGCTTTTCTTGCCAGAATGCCCCAACAATTAACCTGGATCTGGATAACTGTACCAAAAATACTTTCAATATCGGAGGTCGCTCATCCATGTCATAGGGACATTACTTGCCATTTCGATCTTACATATGTGGATTTGTCAATACATGGGGCGCACCCAAGAATTACCATTTGAATGGAACAGTGATGAGAAACCGTTGGCTTTATGTTTTTCCAAAAAATACTTACAGTATCTTACAGTAATGTTGTCTGACCAATAGTGATATCTTGTCAATAGTAGAAACATTTGTCCGCAACTCCAGTTTTATCTCTCCAATACTAAAAGTCAATTAGCTCCATTTACTTTTAGTATTGCCAAAACAGTCATGTTCAGACCTTGCCCAGAGGGCATGGCCAATAGTGGGCCCAACATGGCAATAGTGGAAACTTTTTTTCCAACTCCAATTTTTTCTCCAATACTAAAAGTCAATTAGCTCCATTTACTTTTAGTATTGCCAAAAGAGTCAAGTAAAGCAAATCCTTTTCAAAGCAGCCTTCACTTTTGATTAGCAAAAGCTTAGATTCCAGAAATCTGATCCAATTACCAAACAGCTGATTTCCTTATAAAACCCTTATTTAAAAAAGCAAGAAAACCGGTCCACAAAGGGTACCCCCTTTGCAAGCCCCAGAATAGCAATAACAAACCTGCACCAGGCATGGCAATAGTGGAAACTTTTTTCCGCAACTCCAATTTTGTTGTCCTCCTTCTCCTTCTCCTTCTCCTTCTTCTCCTCCTTCTTCTCCTCCTCCTCGTCCTCCTCCTTCGCCTCCACCACGTCTGCCCCCACTTCCATGTCCACTTCCGCTATAATCCATGCAGAATCCATGCAGATCCCATCAGAAACCAAACCAAATCCATACAGAATCTAACAGAAACCAACCCTAATCCATGCAGAACCTATGCAGAACATCTCAGAAATCCAACCAAACCCTATGCAGAATCTAACAGAAACCCAACAAAACCATGGAGAATCTATCAGATACATATCATAATGATCCCAGCTATAGATTCCCAAAAATTATTATAGGAAGGTTGACCCCCCCCCCAAAAAAAAATAGGGGGGTAATTACTATTAGGCAGCCAACATTATATAACTTATGCTATGCCTGCACATATATGTATTTTACTAAACCTGTACATAGACACATACCATAGCATACCATACCATACATACAGTTAATGTGTTCCGATGTTTTTATTTCCCCCAGCTTTCCTTCAGCACCGCAACAATCACTCCGATCTAGGCCTTACGATGGCTGCAGGGCGCCTATTCGGTGTCCAGTGACTCCTTGCAACAGTCGCTGATCAACGAGCTGTTGCTACAGCTGATTGACGCCTGGAGGTAAGAAAGATCAGGGACAAATGGCCGATTTACCAAAACTAGTTGACTTTATTAGCCATATCATGAGTTAACCAAGCCCAATGATAGCTGGTTAAGAAGTCTTATTTGTGGTTCTTGGTTGTGAATAAGCCCCAAAATACAGTATCCCAAAATATGTATGACAGCAAATAGGGATGGATGAAAACCAATGAAATACATCCTTACCATTTTGTGCCATATGTTGGTGAACCACCCATTTACAAGCTATTTGGTTGTGAACAAAAGGCTGCAAGGGTTTTTCGACTTTTGACTAATAGCCATATTGGGTAAGTCTTGGTTCGTACGTGAGGGATCATCTCAGACGTGGTTTGAGTTCCAGCTTGGGAATTATAGGAATTATAATCCCACATTCATGGTCAATGGTGCCAAATTTCTCTATACACACAATTTTTAAAGTTAGCATGGTTTCCGGGGCTGTTTAATATTGGGGGGCTGGGCTCAGGCCTAGTTTTGGCCAGACTGTTTGGGAGTACCTTAGAGTATCAGAAATCAAAGATCGCTGAGGAGGCAATGGGACAGCCACATGTTTGTGCAAAAGCGGAAAATGAGCGAACCATTGTTGATTGCCCATTGCCGACTTGTATTACCGGAGGTGTCGGAACATTGACTATGTATATACAGTATATATATATATATATGTGTATACATACATTGTCATTAGTTGAAAACACAAAACACACGTTCTCCAATGAAACTGCATCAAAAAAAACAATGAGTCCAACTTTGTCCATTTGGGTATCCTAACATACACAAGTCATCACAAGTCCCTGGTTTAAAGGTTATGTGCAATTGGAAGCAATGGATTTTCCATGGATTGTTTTTTATTGCCATAGTGTATTGTATTTGGCTGGTGGTTTTGAGATATGTTGTTGTTCCCAATTGATCTATAAATTGACAATTATCAGTTGTCATTCCTACATATTCCTACCAATTATCATGATCCAAATTGACATTGGGACGGGCTCAAAGCACCTGGAAAAGTTCAGCTTGTTTCACGGCCCCCTCAGCTCCACTGGAAGACGAGAAGTAAATGACGTAAGTTCTGTCATGTCATCTTTCGTCTGTTTTTCTTGGGTGTCTCTCAAATACATTTCAATTCCATCATTTTCAGCTCTGGAAGATTCTGGAAGATTACGCTAAACCACCATGATCCACCATGCCCGTCAATGGAATGAATGTTGCCATAACCAAGCCGGAGTCAAAGTTGGTTTCAGGCTTATGAAACCAGTTTTTCTAAAACCAGAAACCTTGATGTTGACCATCCACGTATAGCATCCCCAGAACTGGTGCAATGGAAAATCATGTTTGGTCGTAAAATCCATGCTTTCCTGTAGATCTGCCCTTTAAGCATCTTTAAGCCGCGTGTCAATGTTTCTTGATTCTGGGAGTTTTGGCTTTGTGAGGATTGCAACGAGTGCCTGCGTCCGCCGCAGAGCCAAAAGCTCATTGGAGCCATGGAAAAGGTTGAACAGATGATACTGAAAGAACTTCAAAACCAGGCCGGAAAGCGGCCCGGGAATCGGATTTCGTGGAATTTCATAGATGAAAACTCCCAAAAACTGACAGGGAATCAATCTATAGCTTCAGATGGAAGCCAACTTGCCAGGAATCCACTTTAAAACCCATGTGGATCATTACGAACCAATTTTTGAAAGGTTCTAGCCGATTCTAGCCCTTCGTTTTTCGGGTGTTCTGGGATAAAAACTTCATCTGATGGATTTGATTGACCAAACTGCTGCCAACCTCCATCCCCCTACTATTATCAATATGGGCCCAAGAAATGAATAGATCATAGACTCTAAATCAATCTAAATTAGATTCAACCAGGGTTCATGGGGATTCCTTAGGGTGGTATTGAAGATTGGATATATTTGAAGATGTCATAGAGATCTTGGAGGGATTTTCAGCCAGACCGGTAACCACAGGAGGCGCTCTTTGAGACGACAGGCGCCATTGAAAGCATTTTCTCTTAGCACCGAAGGGCCTTAGATGGGCCCCGGGGTTGCATCCCCACCTAAAACGGTTGTGGCATGCCTGGTATGCATCGATTTTTCAACAGTTCAAGAGCTCCTTGGATGAAGCTTACCGTGAAATGCTAACCTCAGTGCCCATCGGTCAATGTCTCACTTCGCAGCGTGCGAAAAGAAGGGCGACGATGGGAGGCTCGAATAGCCAGTTGTGATGCCTCTGTTCGACCTTTTGATTTTTTGATCTGCTGGCATGATCTGGCATGTGCTGGTTCTGCTCAAGATTCAAGTTTTGACAAGTTTTGCGGTAAACACAAGAAGCGGCTGGGTTTATCATGAGGCAGTTGAAGAAAGTTGAAGAATAGTGGCCATACGGCCAGACCAGTATTGATGGCCAGGCAACGGCGGTTCTTTTCAGACTACAAGACCTACCAGTCGCCATCAGCTTCTGATAACCTTGCAGGTTTTTTGTTGACAAAGCTTGGTCATTGCTGTGAGCCCTTTTGGAAACTCGGCGCCTGATGTGATTACGTAGCATCTTTACTCTACAGGCCGCTCTTTAAAATGCGAAAGAACCAAGACATGAGTGGTTGCTTCGTCAATGCTTCGCCCTGATTAGTGGAAAAACACATGCAATTATAACAGCCATCGGTTTTGATCCAAGTGTGCGCAACCACGCCTCCCAAGCCGGTGTCTATAAAACGGGGATGGATTGGTCATTTCCAGAAACTCATGGCAATCCATCATGGGATCCCCTATAGAACTTGAACATGTAAATGGTGAACATGTTTGCGGTTTGGATGCGATCCCTGTTAGTATCTTGTAGCAATCCAAGCACCCGTAATTTTCATTGATCCATACAGTCCACACATATCCATACCCTCCGGTGCCATCAGCTCTATGGCTGGAAAAGTCTCCACTTGGAGCATCATCCCAGCTAGTAAGTGGTTAAAACCCTGGTTAGTAAGTCCCCTAAGTGGATTAGCCCATCTAAACATAGGTTATAACCCCATGACCCTCCAAGCATTGATACTTCGATGGTCCCCTTCTGGGCCCTTCTGAAGGCAACGTCCATGCTCTCCAAACTGCGTCGCGCCCCGGCACGTCAGGCGCCATGAATCAGGGTCTGAATCTCAACCCCAACCATTTTCTCATTTTCCGAAATGCCCCCTCCATATCAACATGAATCATCAACCATTAATCGCCATTAGTAACCACCATTAGATCCAGACAAAATATGGTTTCCCTCTGGTAAACGCTTACATAACTATGGAAAATCACCATTTTTCATCGGAAAATTCACTATTTCTATGGCCATGTTCAAGTTCGCAAACTATAAATGGTCATTTTCCATGGTAAAAAGTGTTGAATCGGTCCCAAAGCTCCATGCCGTGATGCTCCATGCCTTGGGAATCCCAGGATTCCCCCCAGGATTCCCCAGGATAGATCCACAGATAGACAGATAGACAGACATATAGATACTGTAGATAGGTAGGTAAATAGATAGATAGATAAAATAGATAAATATTTAAATAGATAGACAGACAGACAGACAGATAGATAGATAGACGCACAGTCAGACAGTAGATTGAATCTTACGCTTTGAGTTCCCAAAAGTCGTTCCACTGGACACATTGGACCCGGCATGGCATAGGCCATCGCTTCGTTTCGACGACCTGGCCTTGGGCGCGGTGATGGGGTGTCCATGGGGATTCGGGGGTGAACCCATATCTAACTGATGTTATATAACTCATCTGGTCGGTGGTTTGGAACATGAATTTTATTTTTTAATATATATATATATATATTTATATATTTATAGAGATATATGTATATGTGTGTGTTATTATATACATTGGGAATGTCATAATCCCAACTGACGATTTCATATTTTTCAGAGGGGTAGAAACTACCACCAACCAGTCATTTGGTTGGGACAGTTTAACTCAAGACTGGCAATCCGAAATTCATCCAGCCTTGACAATGATAGAAACATTATATAAATTTATTTCGATCTCCCAACAGGATGTCCATGTGCCCACTTTTTCTCTCGTGTTTGTAGCTGTTGGAAAAGTTGCACATGTTCATCGCATCCCTCTAAATCACAGAAACATCAATGGGATCTCAAAGTAGGCAGACCCACTACTAAACTGGAATACCTTGGGGTGGATGTTCATCCGTAGTGGAAAGGATTTTCTACAAATGGGTCCTCAAACCATTGGTTTAGCATCATTTTCCTATGACATTTTTCTTGGCTAAGCAATATTTTCATATATTTTCAAGACAAGCCTGATGCCAGGGCCAGGGTGGGCAGAAGGCTTGGCCTACGATTTTCGAGCGCCTTTGGCATTTTTGGTGATACTTCTAGGGTTGGTATAGGTTGGTATAGATGATGCTGTTTGATAGTGTGTGATGCCCTTTTCTTCTGCAAGTGTCCAACTTCTCTATTGGTTGAGAAACATTTTCTTGATGACTTGATGGATTGTAGGCTGGAACGAGGGAAAGTGGGGATGCAACTCTGTATAACATGGTACTTGGCAAAATCAGTGTCAAGACTTGGCCGGTGTGCTTTCCTCAAACGGATGCAAACGCGACTTGTTCTCCACACTCCATCCTCGCAAGCTGGTCAAGAATGCAATTTTCAGTACGAGAAGATATAAACAATGGTCCGCCGTTTTAAAGACGTTTTATTTGCAATTTCCTACAATAATGATCAATATGCTACCAATCAACCATCTCCAATTTATCACATTTTACCACCTTGGGACTTACCACATGGCTTTGTTTGCCATTATTATATATTCTTATCTTGGGGGTGCAGTTCCACTTATAATTGGATACATAGCAGGTTTTTTTTTAGAGGGAGATATCCCAACATAGGGTTTATTTCAATATAGTTATTTATAATTATACAGCCACAGTTATAGGCTATAGTGGAGATATCCCAACTACTGGGGGCTTATTTCACTATAAATAGACTATACTATAGTTATAACATGGTATAACCATTTGCAACCTAAATTGCGCTTCCAAGATCTTCCAAGTATTAAGATCCCCTCCGGCGTTGGCGTTTTGGCGCCGAGGTGACGGGAAACCGTCCCCTCCCAAGGGCTTTGGACAGTTCTACGAGGCGCGGAAACGGCTGGGTATGCTTATTATGTATGTATCTGTATATATATATATATTTAAATAAGTATAAATATATATGTATATATATATATATATATTTATACATAATATACCTAACAATCTATATATATATATACACCTTTGGATATACATACACACATGCATGCATGCATGCATGCATACATGCATACATACACACAGACATACATACATACATACATACATACATGTACATATATCATATATATATAATAATCATTTTATGGTACACACACATATATACATATATATATATATATACACATGCGATCCCAGTTTGGGAAACGTGAGCCATGCACATAACTTGCCATGTGTCGCAAGACCGTAGATAGCTTAGTAATCTGGATTTTTTTAACCCTTCACTTAGTCAAACTGGATCTTATGTAACACAAGAATTACGATAGTGTTGTAACTATCTTTACGGCAGACCCTAGTGTTTGCCCGCAAAGTTAGAATGGAGTTCAAATAGTATCCTTCGACATGCTCAAAAACCTGCGCGCGGCCAGAGTTTTGGTATTTACCAGACGACGAACCCTAAACCTCCCTAAACCCTAAAACCTTAAAACCCTAAACCCTAAAACCCTGATAACTCTGAATCCGAAAGCAGAAAACACTGCGTATACGCAGCATTTTCTGGAATTTCTCTTCTCATGTTCAACGAAAGGGAATCCTCAATGTTGCAGTCCGGGCAAACCACGGGGTCTGTGCGTATCTTTAGATAGTGTTGCCTTATGTTACCTTACTTATTCAGATTTATTTAGTCAAACTTAGTTAGCTTAGTTAATGTTCAATGGTTTGCTGACACGCGTTTTCCGCTTAGCAGAGTTGTTCCTCAAGTACTCGCCTCTAGCTCTGCTGAACTCCTTGAGACTCTAGTGGCGAAAGGAAAGTGTCAGAACATTAAACTGAAATATGATACATACATATATAATCATATATATATACACATATTCATATACATATATATATATACATATATATATATATATATATGGCCACCCCCATATAGATATAGATACACACATTTGGTATGATATGTAAATGCACGTTTTTGTTCCCCATTGCATGCTGCAGAACAAAGCCAAACCCAAAAGCGCACCAGCCGAGAGTGGCGTAACTTGGCGTTGTTAGAGCGGCTGCTGTTAACGGTGAATGGTACGGTTATGGTATGGTACCCTCTGGTAAACTAACCAGTTTGCTATTAAAATGACCATAGAAATAGTTGGTTTATCCATTAATTAATAACATTGTGATTTTCAATAGTTATGTGAGTTTACCAGAGGGTATCCATTCTTAATAGGTTCATCATCCATAAATGGGCAATGTTCCATGGCTATGTATAGTGAAAATATGCAGTGTTTTGCTAATGGTTAGTGAACAATGGCTATTGATGTGGGTGGTCACCTAGTTGAATCCTCATGACAATGGTAGCGTATTGATTAATGGTTTGTAAATGTGTGAATTATGGTTAGTGGCTCATGGTTGTCCAAAGAATGCCTCCATGTTTGGAGGATACTTCTTGGCAAATGGTTATTGAATGAGTCAAATTATACCTAGAAAAGTGGAGGACTGTGTTACACCACACCAGTTGGTAGATGGTTTACCCCATTAAAATCCCATTATTTCCTGTGTTTCATAGTCACCAATAGTTACCAACTGGTGCAGGATGTCTTCCATCCACAGTATCTCCGCAGGTTGGCCGGGGATTTTGTTTTGGCCATCAGACTAAGCGGGAAACTCCTACAGTGCGTACGTATGTTCAAAGCTTGGAGAGTTGATGGCAGGACCCATATCGTTTGACTTCCCTGACGCACCTCAACCACATAAATTAAGTATGGAAGCGACAAAGGGCCATATCCAGTAGTGATATATATATAGATATATATATATATATAAAGATATCTATATATATATAGTAAAATCCTGACTTGCTCCTTTTCCAGGTTTCATATGATTTTTTTGGGGGAAAACAGCAGATGGAAATGACCCTCTTGAAGATGATGTTCCCATTTTCCATCAATTAATTTCCGTTACCATCGTTGTTGAATACTCTTTGTTAATTTGACATGAAAAATCATGTTTTAGGTAAATTAGCAAATGCAAATCATCATTTATATATGTATCTGTATCTATTTGTCATCTCTAAATGGCATGTTTTCATTGTTTTTTCCGTAGCTATGTTGAATCACCAGCAGGACTTCCATCGCCAAGGCCAAAGAAGCACCGAAGCCAGCTGAAGCCCCTGCGGAAGGGAGCAAGCAGCAACTTGTCTCAGCGTCGAAGAAGTTGTTGAAAAAAGGATGTTTCAGGCCTTTTTTAAGCGATAAAAAGAAGGATGTCACCCACCAAATTATGGGTTTGTGATGTTTCATCGAAGTAGGGAACTATGGTTAATGGGGGCACGTTGTATCTATCCGTACCCGGGAATCTATCAAGGTACTCTTATATAAACACCTCCAATCAGTTACTCTTGGCCCCAACATAGATTCAATACATGTCAATGCTATATTGCCAAGATTATCCAAAAAACTCAAAGAACATATATTACAATATAGACATGTCATTTGCGTTATAGCTTCCTTAGGACACAATCTGCAGAAACGGTTGTTTTAAATACCTATAGATATATTGACTTCTTGAATGCAATGCTCCAACCTTTTACCAGACTTTGGGAATTTATGTACTGTGCTTCTTTTTTGATTGGCCACGCATCCCAATTAAGAAAAGCTCTTTCAAAAAGTTCTTCCGGTTCATTGCGGTGTTCGGATGGCCGGCTGACCCGGAATGCTGTTTGATCAAAATTTGGGTACACCCAAATAGGGGCAGTTTACTATAGAAAAGATGATTAATGGAGATGCAAGGCTCTCTTAGCAGCCACTAATTGTCAGAGCTGTTAGTATCCAACAACAACTTATACCCCCAAATTTCTACATTTTATTATCGGAAAAAAACTACGGTAATCAATCTAAACCATAGGATTAGATTGGGTTTCCATCATTTTCAGAAAAAGCCAAGTGGTTCGAAACCATGTTTTTTTTTCCATAAATAGGTTCCCTATAGCCTCCCATGATTTCCCATAGTTTTCCCACTGGAAACTCACCACCGGATCCGAGGCCCAAGGAGGTGCCAGTGGACACTTGGTGGAAGTTGTAACTGCAGTGGATTATATATGTGTATTCATGTCAACACATACATATATATATATGTGTTAACATTATATATATTTATATATAGATAGATGGATAGATCGATAGATAGACAGATAGATAGATATAGATATAGATATAGATATAGATAGGTAGATAGAAATAGATAGATATAGATAGATATAGATAGATATAGATAGATTTAGATATAGATAGATATAGATAGATTTAGATAGATATAGATATAGATAGATATAGATAGATATTGATAGATATAGATAGATATAGATAGATATAGATATATGTAGATAAATGTAGATAGATGTAGATATAGCTAGATATAGATAATGCAGATAGAGATAGATAGATAGATAGATAGAAAGATAGATAGATAGATAGATAGATAATAGATAGATAGATACATAGATAGATAAATAAATAGATAAATAGGTAGATAGATGGATAGATAGATAAATAGGTAGGTAGATAGATAGATAAATAGATCAATAGATAAATAGATAAATGGATAAATACCGTAGATGGACGAATTATTCAAACCCTTATACATAGAGCAACCCCCCTCACCCCAAATATCAATGTTATTTTCTTGTTTGGTTCGTTCCTTCGAATGGACGAAATAAATCAAACCCTCAGAGCAGGAACAGCGCTACGAAACCATAACATTGAAATTCGGGGGAGGTAGGGGGTGGCCTATAACTCATGGATAGGGGTTTGAATAATTTGTCCATCTACTGTAGGTAGGTAGATTGATATAAAGACAAACAACTAATTTTTTTTTGTGGGCAAATTATGGTGACCTCACCTCGTGACCTCTTTGGAATCATGGTATAGGGGATGGTTATTCTAGAACATGCTTTTTCAGGAAAGTGAACTGTTATAATTTATCCAGATTCGTATGTATATATTATGTGTCCCTTTGGTAATTTAACATAGCTTTGGGGAATGGACCGTTTATAGATATTTTTTCTACCTCTTGAACATTGTGATTGTCCACAGCGATGTTAAATTACAGGATGGCAATCCCCAAAAAGATTGTGGATCACCAATGATTTGTAAGTGATATGAAATGAGACATATAATTCAATACTGATATACTGATGGAATGCAAGGAGCTATCAATAGTGGATCACCTCGTTGTAATCTTAGGGGGGTATGGTGATGTCATGGCGATTTTACGACTCTTCACAAGGATCTAATGGGGATCAAATGCGGAAAGCTGGGTATTAGTTTACAGTATTTTTTCTTTTCTGTCATATTGTATTACATTCTCACCATGTTTGAAGAAACAATCACATATGTTTATTTACACACCACAATATAATCATATAATATCCCTTTCATCCACCGTGTGTCCATTTGTGAAGTCTCCATGGAGTTCCAGGAAGCTGAACAAAGCTCCAAAGAAGCGTGACGTGGCAGCAGGGCGGGGATGTGAAGATTTGCCCATGGGATTCACAGGGGATTTGGTGCGACTCACGTTGGGTTGAATGGGATTCAATGAGGTTTTATTGATATTTACTAATAGGATGCAATTAGATTCGATGGGACTTAATCGGATTGAACAATGAACAATGGGGAATTGACCAATGAAGAATAGAACAATGAGGGTACAATGTTCAACAATGACTGAGACCAAACAGCATATACCATTTTTTTTGCGATTTAAATGATTCAACCATTACCATTAGAAATTTGGGTTTAGTAATATGACCATGAATTTGCCAATTGAAAATGGACAGTTGGCCTCAAAATGGGGGACACCTCATGGCCATATTAGTGGGACAATGATGACTATGGGATTTTAGGGTTCCCCACTGGGGAAGTGATTCCAGATGGAGCGCAAAAGCGACTTTTCAGGGGGAACTCTCGAAGTTTTAGCATTGGATTTGGGGAGGGAACGGTGGTGACCTCGCTGGAAGTGACCATTTTGGGTTTGCGCATTTTTTGTTTAGCCCAGTTTTTTGGTATGTTGGAAAAAATGAGTTAAAAGGACATGTTAAGTGGGTTGATTGGAATCCTATGTTTCATCCATACCCTACTGAGTTCTTGTGGAAATAGCCAGTTGATATATCATTCAGAAATGCTCAGAGGTTGAGATGAGATACCAACAACCAGAACTAGCAGCATTTTCCCAGAAGCGGCCCTGCTGCCGCATCGAGGAAGGGCCCTAAGGAGACACCCGCACCTTGGCCTTGAACAGTGGTACTTTGAGATACTTTGAAAGGTAAAAAAACACGATAAACGACCTGGTTATTCAACTTATTCAACTAAGGTTTACAGATCATCAGTATAGATGTTGTGGCATAGATCTGTGCAATTGTTTGGTCAACTTTGGCCCAGTGAGAGGAAGATCCTGAGGCTGAGTCGAAGGCGGAAGGAAAAGCAGAAGGAAAAGCAGAAGGCGATTGCACCAACATTTACGCATGCAGTCGTGCATCCTGAAGTTTCAATCTCTGGAACTGGGTGACTGGTAGCTGTTGATTTCCAGTATTCACGTTCCCCGATCATTAGCTCCCCGACATGAATTCCTGGTATGGATTGGATTTGTTCATGAATTGGAGTCGCAAAAGAACGGGGGATGGTATTTCATGTGATTGACCTCATTTAACCTCCATTCAGAGAAGACATATCCGATTGGGTAAGGCTGGGGGGATGGTAGGTGACATGTATTTTTAATTGTGCCACCAGCTACTTGGACTTGGATATGAAAGATTAGCGCTGCACACGAAGCTGTTGGGTGATAACAAGCTCTCACACACACCAGGCAAAGATAGCAAAGGTGCAGAAGAAACCAGCAAAAGCTCCAAAGACTCCAAAGGTAAGGAGCCTGGAAAGGATGCTTGGTCCGGATATTTTCTGTATCTTCGGACCCCAGTGGATAATTTCAAAATGTGTCAAATATACATCACATATTATTATATTATAATTATATAATTAATATATAAAGTACATGCATGTATGTTTGTATTTTTCAAATTATGTTCAAACACTGATTTTTGTTGATGATCATCCTCCATACAAGGTGGCCCCCCTAGTTGGCTAAGTTGATGAACATAACTAGCTTGTTTATGGTTTATGGCACTATGCTAGACGATTTCTATAGTTAATCGCTAGCCCTGCCCTCCCAGGATGGAAACAACATGCAAGATCAAGGGACCGCCAACAGCGGGCGCCGTTGTTGTGAACCGGTTGCCCCAGCTACATATATGGTTAAGTGGTAGGTACCCGAAATGGTGGTTGAACCAACCACATATAGTGAAGTTATCATCATGAATGGGAAGAACCAGTGGTGGTGAATAGTTGATTACTTTAAACCTGTTGCTATAAACAGGAAAGTCTTACTACCCTAACCAGCTAAAGATTTTTCTCGGGGGAAAGGTACCAATAAGATGAATTGGCAATGTTTATGCCGGTGTTTGTTTCGGTGGTGGACACTACAAGTGACAAGCCTGAGATCATGGTAATCAAACCTGACCATGGAAAGTTCCAAATGTATAGATGATATTCCCCATTAAAGCAACCGTTTATGGTAAGTTTTCCAGCCATGTTTATACAAGTATAATTACCAGAGGGTCAGAGGGTAGTAGTTCTTTTGTTTCTATACTTAGTGCCATTAAACATATATCTTACTAAACCTTCGGCTTGATGAGGCCTCAGGTGATCACAGACTTGCCAAAAATCCATTTCAGTACAAGATGGAGCCCCACAAAACGATAGCTAAGTTGGGCAACTTCAACAACTTTGGTTTATGAATGTTTGTGATACTTATAACATCTTATATAACTATAGTTAGTTTTCCCCTCCATGTATTTTGTTCTTCATTGTTGGACCTTGGAGAACCGCGACCTTTTTGAAACATCAAGCCTCGCAGGACCCGCTTGATGGGACTAGCTGCAGGAGGCTCACCCGTGTCATAAACCGGCCATGTTTTGATGGTTATACCACCCATATGGGGGTTTCCATAAATGGAGAATCCTGAAAATGCTTGGTTTATAATGGAAAACCCTATTTAAATGGATGATCATTGGATTGGTTTCAGGGAAATTTGAAACTGGAAAGCCCCATGATCTTTATGGGAAAACCTATGGTTTCCTATAGGTTTGCCCTTAAACTAATCCATTGAAATGATGTAACTTGGGGATGGTGCATAAGATTCCTAACTGCTAACAGTACTAGAAGTAGATTCATGTCACCATCTAAAGAAAGGAAATTGACGAGGTTGATCCAATAGAACCGTTCGGGACTTCATTCCTTAGTATCTATTCTAGTATTGCTGGTTGGTGGTGACTGGAACATGTTTTATGACTTTCCATATATTGGGAATGTCATAATCCCAACTCACGAACTCATATTGTTCAGAGGGGTGGCTCAACAACCAGATTGCATTTCCACTTGATATATGATAGTCACCGCAACATGGGTGTGTTTCTCATTTGGGAATGGCGCCGTAAGTTGCCTGGATCCACGCATCCATAATGCCCATATAGTCATACGATACGTCGTATTGTCGAATTCCAAATCTAATGAACCAGAACTATTCCTGGAAGCAATCTAGTACAAGCAATGAGCACTTTTTGTCAACCATAAATAGAGCAAATACGCTTCATCAACATGAACCAGATAGTGAATCAATATGAATCACCATGAATCAACCATAAATATCCATGAATAGTGGATGTTTTTTTCCAGGTTACCTTTTTGCTGGGCCCATTGTACCCGTGCGCCCAGGTGCCCTATTCCTGGCCGCCTACTTCAACATGCGACATGAGGACGATGCACCGCAGGAGGTGGGGAAAAAAATCAGTTACCCTCTGGCTATGACTAACATAGCCATGGTATAGATGGCCCATTGAAATAGATGGTTTACCTATTAATAGCATGGTGATTTTCCATGGCCATGTTAAATAACCAGATGGTATTAATTTATCAATTATATATACGTATATATATATGTACACACACATGACATGATGATGCACATGATGTTATTATGAGGATAGTTTGGGACATGTTGGGACGTTTTGGGATGTTTTGAGGTTTTCATTTGCAAAATATGGAGATAGAACCAACAATGCTGGCAATTTTCTATGTGCGTCCGAGCCCTGCTAGACCAGTCATGCAGTCGCACAATATAATAATTGTAAGACTTGGGAATCATACCTACCATTTTTTGCAGATTTATGAATTTGTCATGATGTCTGTAGAAAAATGATGAAACACAACTCTCCAGATTGCAAAGGTGAGATCCGACTTTGCTGGACTTCATGGTTAATCGGGGCTTGACGTGCTTGATGAAGCCTATATGATGAAGCCTCTACCTACCGTAAAAGTGGTTAGTGACTCAGGAGGACAGAGTCTGGTACCACTTAAATGGAGATGTTGGTCTTCACTTTGGTATTCTGTCCTTCTAGTAGTGCACTTGGGTAGCACGTTCTCATCCGAGTACGGGCATTGAGTTCAATGTCATAGTTGCAATTGAATCAGCTGATTGTTGTTCCTTTATGCTCATTCTCCCCAGCTATAAATTGGTTATAAGCCCATTAACTATAGATATATCACCTATAAACCATAGTTATTGGAGTTATAATCCAACTTAGCTATCTTGGGGGCACCATCCTGTAGCACAGTAGCACATAGAAAATAACAACGACATGAAAAAAACATCTTTGAAAGCCCCAAGTGATGCTCGTGGATCATTATGGATCAGGTGACCATGCAGGAAATGCTCAAGGAGTATCTGATCAAGGGCAATGTGGAGAAAATCCAGCAACCTGCTACAGATTACTGGGCACCCTGCTTGGTTGGGTGAGTCATGTTGTAGCAAAACTGCTGGCTTGGAGATGTGACAGGTAGTGAAAACTCATCCTTGGAAAGTCGGAATTCAGTCAATTGTTGCACATCCTGAGAGCATCATACCCCCCTTTGCCAACTGAAACCATTACGGTAGCTGTGGCAAAAACAATGATACAAAAAGGTGTCCTCACTGATACAGCCTGAAGGGACGCACTGTTTTTTGGAAAAACATGCTGAAACTTGTTTGGCTATAAACAAGGAAATTATACCATTATATACCCTTCTCAGTGCAAATCATTGCATTTTTTTACACGTGATCGAGAGCCTACGGTATGGCACGTATGAACGCATGCAGGAAGGTGAAACAACACATGTAACAAGTCGAACAAGTATGTCGACCTACAGCTTTATTATATGTTCTTTGTCCACACCTGAAGGCTCTCCCAGTTTTATAAGTTGGATTGTAACCCCCTGTTTACATCCATTGGTTATCTACCATGAACCCAATCATCAGCCTAGAATTATCGACAATTAAACTCAATTAATAAGTTGCAAGTATGTAATAAAAACTAAACAATTAATAAGTTACAAGTATATTATAAACAATTATATGCATTTAGAAACCACTTCAGACTTCATGCCATGCAGCCACTAGCCATGATGTGTCCAGCTGCAAGGATTGTGAACCAGGCACAGGCCAGAGTCTTCCTGCGGAAGGAATCGCAATCCGCTCAGCAACCAATGGTGCCTTGGAGCATGGCATGGTGGAGCCATCGCGGAGTCAGAAAGATAATCAGGGTACAGTTACAGTATAAACCAGCATCATGGAGTATATG
Organism: Cladocopium goreaui; assembly: GCA_947184155.2. Lineage (NCBI taxonomy): Eukaryota > Dinophyceae > Suessiales > Symbiodiniaceae > Cladocopium > Cladocopium goreaui. The sequence goes on from CAMXCT020001336.1 coordinate 558,754, forward strand.
GGAAGCACTATATGATGATATATGTAATATATCATATGCATTTGATTTATATTGTTTTTATTTTGCATTATGATATAATTATGCTATATATACTCTATATATATATATGGGTCATGTTTACGAGTTCACACCTGTGGTTCATACCTGTCGTTCAACGGAGACGAACCCCAAAGGTCACCATCAATCTGGGACGTGCCGAAGCTTTCGAGCAGAAACTTGAGCTCCTTGGGCTGTTAAGATGATGGAATGATGTGTTGGAAACTGGGCTTGAGATATCTCGATTGTGTAAATATTGAGATGCTTTTCTGAAAGTTCATTTTGGTCGGAGTTGGTAGGATAAAACAAACTTATCATGCTTATTGTTTTGCAGGAAAAACCGTGTCAGAAGGTCATGAATCCAGCAAACAGACACATTTAGCGGAGGAACGTCCAGAACGAGTTGGGCATTGCAGCCATGGAGCACATCCCAGTGCAGTACATCAACGAGCCCCTTGGTGAGAATATGAGGCTGCCTCACAAAGGGTTCTTTTTCAGGAAAACTCAGGAACAAACACAATGGGGTGGAACCAACAATCTGGATAAATCCCCACGGCTGCACTGCGATGTCACTGGAATGATGGTGAGTAAGGGGTAACTATCTCATAGTGGTATTGTAAGAGGTTAATGAATTATTCAGATTTATCATGATTTATCCAGGTCCATGGTAGGGCCAATATTGCATTAAAAGTGGTAGAGATAGGGGTTTATGGTTTAGGTGTTCTGTCAATGTTCTATTCAATGATACAGTGTATGTATATACAAATATATATATATATATAACTTAACATATGCATAATCATCCCGGTGTAGAAAATCATATGGGCAGTTTAAACAGTAGAAAATCAGCATTAATAGGCAAATCACTTGTCGATGGGGCATCTTCCATGCAGCTGGCAGATGGTATATACTCAAACCTAACCTGGCAACGGGAAATCCCAACTGTTGCCATGGAAAAAAAACATGCCTGCCATGTTCATAGGGTTCTATATGCCCATCATGTTTGGATTTTCATTATGAGATGGATGACCACAATATCATATATACATAGTTTGACCCTAGCACATACAATTATCAATGGTGGATTTTCCATTGCCGGATGAGATGATCAGAGAGGACCACAGCTGAGGACCGATTACTTGAGCGAACTGCTGCCCTATGTGCCTTCCCTGCTCTTCCTGATACCTTTGCTTTTGGTCAGCAGGAGCCATAATTTTCACTGGACACTATGGCGTGTGCTGGTAAAATCTGGTAAGCCAAAAAACAACAAAGTGCGACTGATTGTTCCTTGAGGTTAAGGACATGGCTTGCGTCGTTGAGGCCATCAATGGAAAACTTAACCACAGAATTCTTATCCCAGGGGAGCATCTCAGGATAGCTTGGAAGACTTGGCATGTTGTTTTTTGGAACATGACAACCTTGGGGCTCCCAAACTCCAGGTCTTCTCAGAGTGGTGTAATTCTCAACGATATGCCGACTCTCTCAGCCGTGGTTTTAAAGGCTGGATTACTAGAGGGTAGAATTATAGGTGCTTAGTCCCATTTTTAAAATCCAAGTTCATCGACTTGGTCCACTTTAGTTTGGTAGGCCAGTGTTCCCACCATTTGTTGCTATACATGAGAAAAATGGACTGTGAAGTTTTGATTTTGTTGAAAAGCACGTGCACGTTTGGCATAGATTTACCGTCTAGCTATGTGGGTTTTCAAACTCTCACCTTTGGTTTTTGTTTCACATCATTTTCCAGAATTAGTTGAAGAAAATCTTTACGGCAAAGCCTCAACGTTGCTTGTAACCTCCGGTACTCAAACACATTTAAACATGAGTTGTTTTTTCCCATTAAGACATCTTGAAACCTCCATTTAAAATATACAAATATATCCATTTATGATAATATTTACGGGGAAATTTCTCAGCTTCAACCCCAGTAACGACCACAGGAGCATCGGTGGCGGCATCCCTGGCGCTGGCGGCCCTGGTGGTCGGAACGTCTTCAGCATCGGCAAGGCAAGTGGCCAGCGATTTGGATGGTGCGGACCGCACTTAGTAAATTGGTCATACCCCCAGTTAGATTAATGATTAATGGTGCTTAATGATGATTCATGATGATTCATGATTATCTAAATTATCTAGATTAATGTTGATTAATGGAATATCCCCACTTATGGGATGAAATACGGGTTGTATATGGATTATAAGCCACTTCCGATTCGTGGGGCCCGATCATCCAAGAAACCCGACAAGGTTTGTCCAGACACGAGGGATTCAGCAACATACCTATATGACAATGGTAGAATCATAGGAAATACCGGGACACATGGGGAAATATCGCCTATTTCAGGTAAGTGAAGTATTATGATTTATCCAGATTTGATTGCATATATATATATATTATATACCCTCTGGGGGATAACATGGGAACATATGAGATATACGTAGTGATATACAACATGCTTTTCAATCCCTCTTTTGGGGATGTGGTGAGGTGTGTGGCCAGACATTGAACAAGCGCATGCAAGCGCACATTTCGAATGGGGATTTAGGCAAACAAAAATGGACGGGATAGTTCTGCAACACATCTACCAACCATGTTGTTGGGATAGAATGGGATGTGTAGCCGACGGTAACCAATGAAAACGGGATTTCCCATTTGTTTCTTTTCCACCGTTGATGTTGAATTCCTGGACCACAAATCAGACTATCTAACCTACTGTCAGTGATTGAGCAGTTAAGTCATGAACGTGTGGCATCTTCAATGATGGGAAGACTCATTACACTTAGCTTGAACTGCAAGGCATTGACCAGTCAGGAAACACATGGATGTGTTTGGTGATGGCGAGGTATACCACCAACCTTTTAATAGCAATGTAATATAATGTAATGTATGGATCGTGATGAATCAATGGACTTAGGGGGTACCCCACTTCTAGACAAACCATGACAAACCCCCACCTTTGGACGCGTCACGTTGCACTGCCGTGACCCTGACAGGCCTTCCCATCTGGGAAGAAGGACAGGCTGCCCAGGATGTCATCAGCCCTTGGTTGGGTTGATAGGTGAAATTCTATGTATTTCTAGCCGAGAACAAAGGAATGAATACCACACCCACCTAGAAATCAACTTTCAGACTGGATATATCCAGGATCAGCCACGTTTTGTAAGCATACAATCCACAACAGTGGAGTTCAAGCCAACATCAACCAACATTAACGGACTTGGCATCCGCAAGAACCGGGGCAAGGATCTGAAATCCACCGTGAAGTTCGCCGACGTGGCCGGGTTGGAGCAAGCCAAGGCTGGCTGTGCCGATGCTGGTTGTATCAGATGCGGAGCTCAACGGTGGCGACTTCGAAGTTGGTGATCGATGTGCTTTAGACATGTTTAAAATATCTAATCGATTGAATACAGGATTTCAATGAGGAACAGGGCAGATCCCAACCATAACCAAGAAGACTTGGGAGTGAAAGCAAGAACTGGAAGGTGAGCGAGTTGGGTTCTTGTTGCTGACTGTAAATAGCTGTTTGGATAATGGAAGAATTTATGGAATGGGAGAGTACTGATCGCTGGCGAAACCTCACTCGGGTCATGAAATAGCCGGTGAGGTTTTCCAATATCATATCCTAACAACAGATCCGGTTCACTAGTTAAACGTCTATAGTTACCCACTGACAAAAGTACCACGCACATTATAGAACATATATTACTATTCATATCATATATCACTCATATATTGTATATTCTTTTCTCCTTGAACTACAACCACACCATTCAATCAATGTCCGCGAAATTCTCTGCATTCGTAGGCCGAAGTGGTGGAGTTTGTGGACTTTTTGAAAAGCCCTGGGAAGTACGAGAAGTTGGGCGCGCGGGTGCCGAAAGGCGCCGAAAGGGTCACGTAACGTGAATGGTGCCTATGTCTAGCCATAGGCGCAAGCGGCAAGAAATAGTTATAATTATAACCCATAGGATCCATGTATGGTATATTTACCTACATTTGGGTGATTTTTAATGATTTTTAGGGCAAATGTTGGTAAATATTCCATACCTGGATCCTATGGGTAATATGTTATAATGTTTTTTTTGTTCCCCACATTGATGTGTGGGGGTTTGTTTTTAGTGCTGTATCCGCTCCTCCTTCCTCCCGCCTGTCCTCCCACCATCCTCCCCACACAAAATCAAGCATCACATCATCACATCACATCCAATACAGCACTCACACACACACACACGTCATCACTCACAACATCATTCCCACACACACCATACTCACACACACATCACACACACACATCACTCACACATCACTCACACACACACACATCCCACACACAATCACTCGCACACACACACACACGTCATCACTCACACACCTGGGTGCACTGCACACAATCACTCGCACACACACACACACACACTAGACAAAATTGGATCTTTGAAGAGATCCATCAGGAACTGAGTCCTGTAACGTGCAACAAGCCTAGACATTAGACCTAAAGTAGATCTCATGGTTGTACTTCGTGAATATAATGACGGTCCTCCGAAAATGCCCAATGTAGTCCAAACCAGACTCCAAAATCGGCAAATAAATAGTCATCCAAAATCAGATTGCGGCGACCGTGTAAAACCATGTAAAATCAATTGTTTGGAAACGGCGTAGTGGTTCTTGGGTTAGCCACATCCCATCAAGGAAACTTGATATGAATATTGAAGCAGGTACGTCACGGTGATCAGCCGTGATATCCGCATGTACTGTGGCCGCTTCGTTGGACCATCGCACACAGTACATGGATGGTCCCCCTGCTTTATTAAAAGGATATAAGAAAAAGAAAAAAGGAGAAGTTTTACATCTATTCAGATGTTACACACACACAGACACAGACACAGACACAGACACACACAGACACACACACACACAGACACACACACACACGTCATCACTCACACACACACACACACATCGCACACACACACACATCCCACACACACACACACACATCACTCACATCACTCACACACATCACTCACACACCACACACTCACACACACACACACATCACTCACACACACACACACTCCCAGACACATTGGCTTTTGCGTGGCAGGCGCGTGACTTGGTGCACTGCAAAGGGGTCGGATGTACGCCCTGGCGTCCCTCTGGCGTCCCTTGGTCTCCGCCGCTCTGCCGGTGGCTTTTGCGTGGCAGGCGCGGGACTTGGTGCACTGCAAAGGGGTCGGATGTACGCCTGGCGTTTGTCTGGCGTCCTTCTGGCATCCCTCTGGCGTCCCTCTGGCGTCCCTTGGTCTCCGCCGCTCTGCCGGTGGCTTTTGCGTGGTAGGCGTGGGACTTGGCGCTAGAAAGATAGACTAGATAGATAGGTAGATAGATAGATAGGTAGATAGATAGGTAGGTAGATAGATAGATAGGTAGATAGATAGATAGGTAGATAGATAGATAGGTAGATAGATAGGTAGATAGATAGATAGGTAGATAGATAGGTAGATAGATAGGTAATTAGATGAAAGAGAGAGAGAGAGAGAGGCCAGCTGGGTAGAGGAGATAGATAGATAGATCGGTAGATAGATAGATAGGTAGATAGATAGGTAGGTAGATAGATAGGTAAATAGATAGGTAATTAGATGAAAGAGAGAGAGAGAGGCCAGCTGGGTAGAGGAGATAGATAGATAGATAGATAGATAGATAGATAGATAGATAGATTGATAGATAGATAGATAGACAGATAGATAGATAGGTAGATAGATAGATAGATAGATAGACGGAGAGATTGATAGATAGCTAGATAGATGGTTAGTTAGATAGAAAGATTAAAGCTTAGATAGATGGATGGATGGATGGATGGATGAATGGATGGACAGACAGACAGACAGACAGACAGACAGATAGATAGACTAGCATCTTCACATTTTCATTTTTACGGACCGTATTTTGTTTATATTATCTCTGGCTTGTGTCGCTGCTGCATGGTGACAGCAGCTCTCTCCATTGCAGAACTGCGCAATTTTTTGAGTCAGGGGTTCGGCGAGTTGGAGTTTGAAAACACATTTGTCTGCAGTTGCATTTTGACAGCAGCCGTTTGCATTGCATAGCCTTTTAATTATTTCGGTCAGAGGCTCGGCGAGTTGGATTTGACGCACCCAACTTGGAATTGATTCAGATGGTATTTGTTTGTTTCTTGCTGTTGTTTTGATTGTGCGTGGATGTCTTTGGAACTGTATTAAACAGCAGCTGTCTCCATTGCATAACTGTGCAATTCTTTCAGTCAGGGGCTCGGCGAGTCTTGTACAACTCTTTCTTTGTGCTCAGGTTGTGTGGAATGATGTAACATGCATCTTGCACTGCTGAGGTTTCACGTTTTCGTTTTGGTAACGTGAAGACTGAAGATATCACAGTTTTACATGTTTGCTGAGTTCACGATGTTTGCTGCGGTTTACAGGATGAGGCAGAGTGTGTGTGTGTGCATATTGCATTGGAATTGATTCGGACAGTTGGACAGGGCACGGCGATGTATCAACTCAGCTCATTCAGATTGATTGCTTGTGAGCTTATCATGGCTTGTCTATTCATTGTGTCTGCTCAGGTCATGATGCTGGTCTATGGCACATGGACAACCGATATGCCTAGAAACAAAAAATTCTGCAAAGCGATGGGAGGATTATATATACATATGAACTGAAACATGCATCATCGGATTTTTGTATATATGCCGCAAACATATCACCATATCACCATATGACCATACACACGCACAACCACGCACTCACGTACACACACATATATGTACACAGACACGCACAACACGAACACAGCACATATACATCATCACAACATCACATACCAAAACATCACTTGACACATCATAACTTCACGTCACATGCAACAAGATCTATAGTATATTTACGCTTGCATACATTTACATTACTACCACCCAACCTCACATCACACGAAAACAATATCACCTCACACACACACACATACACATACGTATAACATCCGCATGTACATCACATATATTACAAACTGCCTCTTACACCCGGTACACATATCGTCAACACACTACCAAAGTGACACACCTGTACATGCACATACATACATACACACAAACTCACCCACCATCACCCCTCCATCACTCTCATACTTCCTCTTCCCTTGTTGCTTTTCTATGCTCAGTCTAAGTCTGGTGAAGTGGGGTTATCCGGTCCTATAATTTTCAGGACATTCGCTGTTTCTCGGGGGCAATGATTTCCACATTCGGTAACAAATCTGCCATGAGATGGGGCTGCAATCAAAATAAAAATAATAAAATAAAAAAACAAATAAACAATATAAAAAATGAAAACAAAAGAAACAAATATATTTTATTTTTTATGTGTAGCGTCTATTTTTAAATGGCTTTCAGATTGATGGAATCAATTCTTTTTGGCGACGATGCAAACACTCAAAAGTGGCACCTGCGGCGGGCCTTTTCAAAAGAGTCATAGAAAGTATTTGTTTGAGCAGCCGGCGGCGTTTCTGTTTGCAAAAAATATAAAGCAAAATTACATTGAAAAGATCAGTGTAAAAATAAAAATAAAAAGTAACACGAAATCGGGGCCATGTCTCGAAATTAGTTGCGCAACCATTTTTCAGCCAAGGATCCCCGCACATTTGATTTGATGCATTTGCATACTGCATGCACCTTATTTCCGGGGACAGACCTTAAATACAACCTCGCCACCTTATTTACGAAAATTTAGATGCAATCACAGGTTCTGTTGGTTTGTGCCTCCCCTCTTTCATGAGTTGATTGTCGTCCCACTAACTTTTTGTTCGGGGCGGGGCACCATACTTCCCCAGGTTTGATGAGTCGCTTGGTTCGGCTAGTGCCTACAGTGATTTAGGTTTTTGTTTATCTTTCAGGTGGTATCCCCCAGCTATTAGTTGGTTTGCAAAGCCAGTGAATTGTAGATCTGATATATCATTTAGTATCTTAGTACTTTTGCCATAAAGCCATGCTATATATATATATGTATATATACACATATATATGTACATATCAACGAACTTAGGTAACGGTTACTGGGTTCCCACCATTTTTTCGGAAACCGACCACCGGCGTTGGCCATGGCAATGCCGAGGCGGTTTGTTTGTTGGCCCACCTGGTACCGGCAAGACCCTCCTCGCAAAGGTGCCCAAAAGGGGGCCCCCCATCAGTTTGAACAAGGGACCGTGATGATCATGACAAACATATCTGGTTGGTGGATTTTTCCATATTGGGAATAATAATCCCAACTGATCCCAATTGACTTTCATATTTTTTCAGGGTGGTTGAAACCACCAACCAGTTATACAAATTTACAAACCATATATACTCCATATAGTCATGATAAGCCACATCAACACATTTCATCATGAAGATCATGTGCACTAGTTATACGAACAAATTTCATCACTTCATTTCATATGAGATACGAGATGAATAAACAGAGTTTGGAAGATTAAATTTTAAGCCGATAAACAAAGTTAAACACAATTATTAACATGTTATAATATCATTGTTCACAATGTGGTACCATGTTACAATCACTGAAAACAACGTTCCTAACAATGACTCACCATTCATAACATGATATATCATGATATATCATTTAGATATCATCATTATACTAGTATCAGGTATATATGTCATATGATCATATGATTATATTATGGTTATTTTCGTGTCATGAACTATATTTGTCTGTGATATTTATACTCTCATAGGCCTTGGCAGCAACTATATATTTAGCATAGTATACATATCACATAGTTGCCAATGTCGTTGAATATAGCTACATCTCTACTATATCATGGTCAATAATTGACTAACGTACTATACTCTACTTTATCAACCAATGAACTGTCATTCAATACCAAGACATGTCCATACTAAAGTTTATAGCCATAGATATTTTATCAAATATATCAAGTAGCCATAGGTATCAACTATGATCATCTACTATGATAATATAAATTCAATGACCATTTCAGGAACCTAAATTGGATACAGTATCCCCACACAAGATGGTCAAACAAAATGGTACTAACGTACCTCCATTTTAGGATCCGGAAATTCCCATTGATCAAACGGCCTTGATTTTTCTCCAACCGCAAGGCCGTTGCTGGTGAGGCAGACTGCCCCTTCTATTCCATGCCACTGGGGATGGACCATGACTTCGTTTGGGAGAGAAATGTGGGATATGATAGATAGATATGACATATATATATATATATATATATATGGCTGTGTCTTTTTTTAACGGGTGCAGTTTTTAGTAAAGGCAGGAAGTTCGATTTGTGCGAATCATACCCCCGAATCATACCCCGAATCATACCCCCGAATCATACCTCCGAATCATACCCCAAAAAATCATTATTATGAATGTTTCTTTTGGGATCGTTTGGGATTGCATTGGCCTCACCTGTTATAATGAACCTGACAAGCTAATTGACCAGTGTTGGCCAGACCCGATGATCCCTGGCTACCTTCACATACCTTCACGGAGTGGCGAATCTTCTCCACGCGCACAGAGTCTCATCATTATCCCTAAGCTGGCTGGCTCTGGGTGGCTGGCTCTGGGTGGCTGGCTGGCTGGCTAGGTGGCTGGCTCAGTTGCTGCTGCTGGTATAGGGCTGGCTAGTTGCAGCTGGCTGGCTGCGTGCCTGGCTGCTTGCTGTGTTGCTGATGAGGCTGATGAGCGGGATGACTCTGTGTGCGGCTGGCTGGCTGGCTGGCTGGCTGGCTGGCTGGCTGGCTGGCTGGCAACCAAACCAAAAATCCGTCGAAGAGGAACATAAGCCTAAGCGTAGCTGAACTAAAGGTACATGAGAAGAACATCCAGAAGAGACGCCGGCAGGCCGTCGGATATAAATCATAGATGTGCATTTAGATCTTCACATTCTTCATATTCAGGTCCTGTCCAAGGTCGTCTGGCAGGTCGAGCCATTGCAGCCATTGAGTAGCAATCGTAGTAGGTTCACGGTGGGAAAAAGAGATTCAAGCAACAAAGCTTCCTGAATTCAAAAAAAGATGGGTTTCCGAATCATACCCCGAATCATGCCCGAATCATACCCGAATCATACCTCAAACTTCCCAATTCTGAACCTTGGTACATTTGCAAGATCAGAACTTGTGATTTGTGAGCTCTTTTCTTTGTAACCATTCGCCACGGGCTAGACTACGCCTCCTGCTGCTTCTGAGAAAAATCCGACAACAGCACCCTGCAGCTCCTGCAATGGCACCAACATGCCAACTCCAAAGCGCACACACACCACTTTAACTGCAGCACCTTGAAGCAGCACCCTGCAGCGGCACCACCAGCCAGCTCCAGAGCGGACACGCCACTCTAACAGCTGCACCCTGCAGCGTGCAGCAGCGCCCTTCACATAGCACCCTTGCAGCACGAGTTGGGTACAGTACGTACCCTCCTTGCAGCACCCTGAAGCATCACCCCTTGCAGCAGCACCAGCAAGCTAGCTCGACAGCACCCTCAAGCAGCACCTTCCACCGGCATCCGCTCACCAGCATGCCCGCTCCAAAGCAGGGCACACACCAGGCAGCACCTGCAGCAGCACCCTGAGCGCCACCAGCATCGCTCCAAACTGTACACACCACTCTGACAGCAAGCAACACCCTGCACCAGCACCTCGCAGCGGCACTCCAACGGCACCACGATGCCCGCTCCAAAGCGCGCACACCACTCTGACAGCAGCACGCACAGCGTCAACAGTATGCCAGCTCCAGAGCGCTCCACGTATGGTATAATTACCAACAGTTGAAACATTTTCGGGGTAAGTGTGGGTAAATAACTATACGCGGAGGATGCAGGGAAACACTAAATCAAGGTCCGCGAATCATACCCACGAATCATACCCACGAATCATACCCCGAATCATACCCACGAATCATACCCCCTAGTCAAACTTCCCGGGCCGCACTCCTCATTTTGAGACATACCCATATATATATATATATACACAGTAATATAATGTATTTGTAATTGGAAGGGTTTACGAGGATCTTGCTAGGACATTGCTAATGGTGGTAAGATGACTATAAGATGGGCGTTGTCCATTACCATGTTTGATTGCCAATGATTGCCACAGGGTTTTGGTTCAGGGTCGTCCCTGGATTTGTTTTTCCGAACTGTTGAAATGGGCAGGAATACAAGATACTGTATATTATATCAAGATAAAACTATCATATGTCAACCGCGGTTTGGGGTTAGTTGTGAATTTTCAGGGCATTCATTGTATATTGGAGATTTGGGGCGAACCAACCTCGCACGTAGTAATTGGAGTTACTGTAAAGTGAATGATACAAGCCCTTCAAGATGAAATGTATGATGCAGTCCCTTCAAACTGAGACATCTTGTGGTTATCCTTTTTACATGCTTTCCATATGAGGGTCCGAAGAGTTGGTTGAAGAGGGGAAAAAAGAGCATGTTCCCTTTTATTGAAGAGGAATAAAAAGACATAGAAAACATGGTATCAACTTCGTTTCAGCGTGTTTCAGCCGTAAATTTGTCGCGCCCAAGGAGTGGTTCTGACTTCGTAGAGATGTACGTGGGAGTCGCTTGGCCTCATCCAATGGGAAAAGGTTCTGAACGGCGCACAGAACCATGGGAAAGCAGAGCTGGTTGGTGGTTTGGAACATGGTTTTTATATGTTTTTATGACTTTCCATTCAGTTGGGAATGGAATAATCATCCCAACTGACAAATATTTTTTCAGAGGGGGTAGGTATACCACCAACCAGAGAGGTTTTGTTGTTTTTCTCCAAAAAACAGAGGGATGATTTGCGAGAGCAAAAGGTTGGTTTGCTGCTTGTTTTTTTGAGAGAAAGCGGTTGGTACTTCTTCGAGCGGCGCCAGTTGGAAGCTGTAAATCTATGAGCATTCCACTGATATCCTTTCTGCGGTCCAGGTTCGGAATTCCTACGTTCCAAAGGTCTTTAACAAAGATTGTTTAGTTCCCTTCATCGCCATTAGGCAATGCGTGTCTTATATTCTGTCTCAGTCCTGAGGTTGGAACCTACATCTGGGTGATTTGTTCATTGCAGGGTCTCATTAATTCAGGTTTTGTTGTGATTGGGAGATGAGATGAATGGAATACCCTGCAAACGATGAAATATTTTGAAATATCAGAGTTTATGCACCAGCACGCCAGCATAAGTATAGAAAACCAAGGGTTTTACAGTTTTCCTTCAGAAGTGATCTGCAACCTCTGGATTTCCATATGTATGTTACTTTCCCAGCAGGTGACGAGAAAAAATATGTTGAGCCATCAAGAAGTTGGGATCCGACCGGCAAGCATTTGTGGATTTACGCTATAGCAGAATTGAACACGACAAACAACAACAATAGGATTTCAACATCATGAAGATATGAGTTTAAGTATGTTTAAGCAATTCAGAAAAAGGGGGACCTAAGGGTCGAGTCTTTCCCAGGTTTCTCCAAGAAACCTCGCTGAAATTCAGGTCGGCGCCTCCCGGGTGCGAGACCTCTTCAAGCAAGCACGTGATTCTGAACCTTGGCGGGTCATGGCGGGTCCCCAAATGTTAGCTGTATATATGAAAACTAAGGGTGTTTCATAGGGATCTCCGAAATTGGCTGAAGATGATTTCTCTTATTTTCCCATTGGTTAATCCAGCATCTTGCGAGTCTACTAATTAGGATTATCTTGATTTTTGTACGGGTTCCTAAAGCAAATCAAGATATCAAGGATATGATTGGAAGAAATTAGTAGGAGTGATGATATTGATGTACTGTATCTGAACAACAATATGATATTTATGGTTTTCTCCATGTATGGTGCAATATGGGGTAAGCAAAAATTCAATGGTGATGCCATGATGGTTTGGATGCCATGGGGTGCCCGTTTTTCTCAGGGAAAGCTCAGGAGTTGGTTATGACCCCAACCAGCGGCAGTTCATAGGGAAATTGAATGCGTTTTCCCTACTTATATATATATAGAGAGAGAGAGAGTTCTGTTAGTTTACCCAGCAATCAATATTGCATGATCATCTATAGATAGCCAATGTATCCCATCATATCCCATTGGTTTTCTTTCACCAGGCTGCCATTCACCATTCCCATAACGGTTCAATGTTTGCTTCATAGAATTGGATGATGGGAAAATTTACAGGAAAGCCCTATAGTTGATGGTAAAAACCATGGTTTCCTGTAGATTTTCCCTTAAACCAATCCATTGGTTCAATGTTTGTTGCCCCAGGCTCCCTCCATCATCTTCATCGATGAGATCGACGCCATCGGCCGCAAACGCGGCAAGGGCGGATTCACCGGAGGCTTGGCCGGGACCACCGGAGACGTCGTTTTCCGGGTGACCTTTTTGGAAAGCTCTGAGTGGTTGGTGACTGGTTGGTGGTTCTGGGATGTACCCTCTGGTAATTTAACATAGCTATGGAAAATCACCATCTTTAATGGGTAAATCCACTATAAATGGCAATGTTCAATAGCTATGTTAAAGTTTACCAGAGGGTAATGAATGGGAAATACATAAATATACAGTATATATATCTGGTGCTTTGGAACATGGCTTTTATGACTTTCCAGAAACAGTTGGGAATGGGATAATCATCCCAACTGACGAAGTCATATTTTTCAGAGGGGTAGGTATACCACCAACCAGCTGAAAATTGATGGGGAGAGAGAACTTTTTTGAAACTAGAGCTATGGGATTCATGTTGGCTACTGATTAGTGTGGCCCCCCCCTCCAACAATTTTAGGCTACTCAATAACTCGCCATTTTCTGCCCCCCCGCAACAATTTTTAGGATAGTCAACTTATATAATTAAGGAGTTCAATTGACATCAATCTACTTTCAATTGATTTTCCTTTTAAGTCAAAAAACATCGCCCCATTTTTTTTGTGCACAATAGGGTGCCATCGAAACAATTACATTATTGAGGATCTGGGTCACTCATGGGGTACCCCCTTGAAAAATAGTTTGGGAAACCTTGGATTTTCAAGGCTTGACAGCATGGATATGGCTGTCTAAAGTAAATGGACCAGCTTTACCCAAAGAAAGGTGTATAATAAGGTGGGCACAGCTCCTGAAAAAAATGGATCTGAGTGATCTGAGAAAAAACTTTCCACAATAGAGCCCCACCCACACCATCCACAAGATACTCAATAATTTTGGAACAATTTTCCACAATAGAGGTCCATGACACTAATGGATATACTACATTCTCAGTTATAATGGGACATATAGTATTTATGCCCAACCTGTATCATTTTTGAAGCAAATACTGGTGGGATTAAGACATGATGAACCATAGTGAAGCTATGAACACTGAGGAACCCATCTTGAAAGAAAAAGGTGGTACCTTGAAAAAAACAGGGTGGTTCAGCAAGAAATGACATTTCAGGAGCAGAAACTGGATATATCACACACAAGCGTGGATATTAAGGTCAACAAGTGTGAGTAAGCAAGCAAAAAAAAGATGGCGTGGGTCGTTTCACACAACTGTATCCTGTTTTGCCAGCGGAGACGATCTTAGAATGTACCCTCTGGTAATTTAACATAACTATGGAAAATCACCTTTTTTAATGGGTAAATCAACTCTAAATGGTCATTTTCAATAGCTATGTTTGTTTACCAGAGGGTAACATGTCAACAACTACAGTAACTGCTCCAGAAGAAGAGGAGACATGGCCCGATGTCTCAACAACCATCCTAGACCCTAATCATCGATGTACGCTACGCTGCTATATCTCCCTTTACCACAAATGATAGCTGTTCCTGTGGAGGAATATGCCCCAAGTCCATGGGTAATGTTATATTGGCTCAGGGGCTTTTCCCGACCTTTGACCCCTCAGCAGTGCGATAGGCAATGATGAGCGCGAGAGCACCCTGAATCTTGGCGGCCTGAAGGGGGCATTTTTGGGGGGCTTCCACGCTCCTGGGCGGCAGATTTGGATGGGCCTCTTCAACATAAAGGTAAAAACAAAGTGTTTGCAGAAGATTGATAAGACTAGGCTTATATATAGCCATTGTGATTAGTTGTATATACCTCCATCTTTGTTGAAAAAAACTGGTTCGAACACCTTGCACACCGAGTTTGAGTGCTAGACTCAGAGCCCCCGCATGTTGGGTTGAGCCAAACCGTCTTTCCTAGAATTGGCCGCAAGATCTACCACACATCTACCATACTGGTATGATATTCAATTTAATATAATATGTTTTTTTCGATCTCCTCGCCGAAGCGCGAGGAGACGACCCCCCCCCAGCCGCCTCCCTCTAAGACAGGGGATCTGACCATGTGACCAATGGCGGTGAAAAAGGTGTCACAGAAAAAATAACATATAATACAATATAATATAATATATATATATATTATATAATACAACATAATAATATACATTATATATATATTTATATCCAAATTACTTCTTTAGATATATCCAAACAATAAACCACACTTCACTTGCACACAAAATCCACCACTTTTGCCCCCCGAAAAAAAAGAACTGGCGTTCCATGGCGGAAGGAATCAGATGTTGGTGGAGATGGATGGCTTCAACTCCTCCACCGGCGTAGTGGTCCTAGCGGGCACCAACCGCGTGGATATCTTGGACAACGCGCTGCTGCGGCCGGGACGTCGCTTGACGCCCCGCGTGACGGAGCTGGGCTGTAGGGAGCTGGGGAAGGGCATTGAACATGGGAACATCTCGGAGTTTTACCTGGATTAACCAGCAAAAAGGGGATTTAAGCATAATGTTAACCCACTTAGATTGATTGGAAATCATCAATTTCATCATGGTGAACTCACTATTCAGAACCATTCTATCTGCTTGTATTCAATGAATTCAGGTCTGTTCTATGTACAAACTGATTGGCTTTGAAACACCAGTGGTTTTCAGAGATAGCTGTGAATCATGAGGGACCAGCGACCAGAATGCCTTGCGCCAGTAGGGACCAAATCGGGTTCATCCGATCAGACGTCCGCATGCTTGGCTGGCTGATCTCAATTGCTTTCTTAAGTCGTGATATAATGTATAGGTATATATAATATACTGATGTTTCTTTTATGCGTATTTTAATGGACATATAACCCATAAGATCCATGTATGGCATATGTTCCTACATTTACCATTGTTTCCAGGCAAACTGTGGCCCAAATTCCACGAAGCTCATGGGGTTCCTCAGGTTTTGACCGACAGATTGCGATCGACCGGCGACTGGGCGGAGCCAGATGTCCGTGTGATTTTTTAATGTATTGATTCATTGATCTTATTCGTCTACATTTGTGGGTACCCTCTGGTAAACATACAAAAAGCTATGGAAAATGGCCCATAGAAATAGATGGTTTACCATGTTTACCTATTCAAAATGGTGATTTCCCATAGCTATGTTAGTTTACCAGAGGGTATGTTCATTGTGTTCGGCTGACTGCAGTAGTTTCAGCAGTAGATCCACAGATCCTGGACTTGTTTAGATATGGAAGAGCCATGTTCCCAAGATGCTCCAAGAAATGGGTTTGTCTAATATGGCACCCTAAAACCCATGGTTGACCCATGGTTGATCATCATTTTCCCGAGATGGCTAAAGTTGGGGATATACCCCGATATTTTAAGACACCCCCGTTGGATTTTCAGACCTGTAGGGCTTAAAACGAGGCCGGACATGGCTGAGAGGGAGAAGATCTACATGGTTCACCTGAAACCCTTGACCTTGGAGTAGCTGGGCGGCATAGGGCAGCCTTCCTCCCCTTGGGTTTTGGCAAAACCCCTCAGATTTACCCCAGAAATCTCCAAGAAAATACCCTCCGGTGATCAAACGATAATGTGTAGATGGGAAAATCATCTAGAAATGGATGATTTTCCAGCAAGCCATGTTTGATTACTGGATGTTAATTCAAATGTTGGTAAATAATGGGAAACATATGAACGCATATCATACATGGAGCATCATGGAGCCAATACGTGCAATATACTTCATTGTCCATATATTTGGGCAATGTTCAAAACCCATGGTTGATGATGATAGGGAGTTATACCAGCCATTTTTTGGGGGAATTATCAGACAACATTATATAGAGGAAATCCGATGAAAACCAACCGGTGTAGAGGGACAACATGTCAAGCAGTGCTCATAAATTTGGATTTGAGAATTGGGTACCCCAAAATCCGTCAGAATCCCATTGCTAAGCATTAATGTTATCTTCCTCAAAAGTGCCATAAATTGAGATATACCATATTGACGATCCCGTGTCCCATTCAATCCAACTATATCCCAATATATCCAAGTAATACACACTGTACTCAATTTTATCTCCATTGTCTCATACATTTAGGATTTAGGATTTTAAAGCCAGCGTCGTTTGGGGGTATAACTTATGTTCAGACAGACCCAAGAATCAGGTTATATATATATATATATTAGTTATGTCCCCATTTTATCACCGTGAAATATCACTATATAATCCCATCCCCCAATATTAAACATCCCCTAGATGGTCCCAATTATGTCGACATTCCCCACTAAACCATGGTTTCTAAGGGGGTGTTCAACATTATGGGGAGGGGATTCTTATATCACCACTGTTGCTGTTTTTGTTTGGTACATCCCAGGACAGGCTTGAAGCAGGAGGATGTGGCTAAGAGGATGGCGGCTCTGACTCCAGGATTCGCTGGGGCTGACATTGCCAATGTTTGCAATGAGGCGGGGGTGCATGGGTATACCTGCGGCTAGGTGAAGGTGGATGGTGGCGTATACCGTACTGTATATATATATATAAGATTTAAAATTGTATATATAATCAATTAAGAATTATAATTATATAGTTATATACATATATATATAATCGATTATAACATATATAATTATATATAAGTAATATATATATATATATTTAAACGGATATAATATTAATATATATATATATACGTAAGGATATAATATATATATATACATAAGTATATAATATACAAATATATAAATATATATGTATATTTGAGACTCAGGTTACTCTACTCTCGAAAATGAATGTAATATGGTCATGTTCATTCTTTTATTTTTCCGTGTTGGTTATGTGAAGTGCCATTGAGTTTTTAAAGTATGCTGTCCCAATTATATGTTTGGCATGATCGTGGAAATCAACTAATGATGAGCGAGGGTCTGCAGCATCCTCTATCAAACCTTCAGATACATCAAATTAAATAGCCACCGCCAACAGCCGGTTTTGAAACTTGAAATCTGGTACTTTGATCCCACTTATCATCACTTCTTGGTGATTAATTTTGTACATTATTTAGCTACCATACCCGCAATGGAAGATCAGTCATTTAGGATTTCCCGAGGCCGCGATCTTTGCCGCGCGCCGGGCGGCGACCTCGGTGTCCATGGAGGATTTCGAACGGGCCACGGAGCGGGTCATCGGAGGATTGCCCAAGCCACTCGGCGGCCAGAGATCACAGCCAGTTTAAGGGATCAGAACACCAATCAACCAGGGTATAGTGTGGTGAAGTAATTAACCATAATTCACCATGAATATGGTACCATTGGTATATTCTTTTACCATAATTCACCATGAATATGGATGAATATGGTATATGAACCAGAAGCTCACCATTAATCCCAATGAATGGTGATTAATCATGTTGATTAATTCACCATGAAAATGGCACCATTCTGAAAACTAACTGAATCTAGTCCCATTTTGGGATCAACATACCATAATTATTGGAAAGTGTGGTGGGCTTAGCGTTGCTTTGTGTTTTGAGATGGTGATGGTAATGAGTTCATATTAGATCAGCACTTAAATCGCATACTTCATTCAAATGTGCTTCACAATTGTTTCTATTTCCAGGTGCTGTTTGTACAGATGAAGCACCCCTCTTTTTCAGGAGAACCACCAGCCAAAAATGGAAAGGTGGCTGTTGCCAGTTGCCATGGTCATGGTATGTCATGGTCATATTAGTTTTTTTTATCAAGAACAGTTGATGAACATTGGTTCGTTCAGTCGGGGGCCCCACTGGTTAAGAGATGTTTGGAATACTGTACCTTTCCATAGTTGGAACGTATCCATGCCGCAAGGAACAACAGCCTGATGAGACTTGGCCAGGGGCAAGCGACAGGTGGGCCCATTTGATGTCTTGGAAAGAGGGGTAACCTTAGAAAGCTACCCGCGGCACTACTCTCCCATATCATATCTCATCCTCAGTCATGTAAGTCCACGAGACCAAAGCTAGAGGGAGGTTGTTGCTCTTCTTTTTCGTCGCCTCCGATACAAACTTGGACTCCGACAGGATCAAACTGATCACACAACTGGGGAATACACTGTATGGGCCCCACACACGCACGTACACACACACACACACGTCCGGTTACACCTCCGCTTGGTGGTTTCGATGTTTTTTCGAACGCCTTCATTTCTTGACGCTGGAATGAAGTTCCTTGCAGTTTTCTGAATTCTCTTTGGTGTTAACTGTTGAGTCATAATCGTGTTTTTCTTTCCGGATGGGTTGAAACCAACAAGAGAGAGAACAACCAGATGACATTTGCCACGGCGATTGGTTTGTCCATTGCCATTCCAAGGAGCAAAGATGACAAGCGAACCGTGGCAATTCACGAATCGGGTCATGCAGTCGCAGGTCTGCAGCAGCCTGAGGGATGAACGTCCTGCTTGATGCAATGCTAACGTGTTTTATGATGTTTCAAATATATCGCTCAAATATCTTGAAATGAGACATTCCATCCATCTTACCCGTGGGAAGACACGTCAATTAAATTCATTTGGTGGTTTCAGAGTTTTGGACAGTTGGACAGACACAGTAGCCTTTTGCTCTGGCCCTTCCATTCAAGAGAAGGCTTCAATTCAGTGGCCAGTGTACTGATCTTGATCATTGAAACTAAGTCAATGGACAGACACATATCTATCTATCTATCTATCTATATATATATATATAATCCTGATATGATATATGTATTTGAATACTATATATATGATATACAATATATTCCTCTCTCTATGTTATATAGATAATATTATTATGATATGATGAACATATATTCATGATATGATATGATTTGATTTGATAAGTTACATGATACATGATGTTTGATCTATAATATATGGTATGATTTGATATGATATATGATATATGGTATATGGTATGATACATGATATGATATACGGTATGGTTTTTGATTTGATATATGATATATTATATGTGATACATTTGAGATTTGATATTATACATACTATGAATTAGTTTGATTCTGGTGTTTCTTTTACTTGTGTGCCAAAGATTTACCGGAGCCTTCGTCAGGCTGGTTCCTGGAGCATGCGGATCCCTTGTTGAAGGCACTGGGGAGGGTCGTTCGGAGAGGGCGATGAAAATGATGGGATTTGATCATGGGCATTGTTTTTCTCCCATCATTAGATTGGTAGTGGTTAATAAGCATTTACTGTATATGGTTGATAATCATTATATAATATTGGTTGACTATCATGGTTTATTTTTAATTATTAATATTGGTTGACAATGGGATAGTTATTTGGGATACCATCTGGTATTCTGGATGAGCGGGCCCCACGAATCGGATTCGTCATTTATAATCCATATACAACCCATATTTCATCCTATATACATAAGTGGGGATGTTCCAATACAACTGGGGTATAGCCCATTTACTAAGTGGGATGCGCCCCCAAATACCTTCCTGTGTCATCAAACATGGCTGGAAACTCCTCCCATTCACAGATGAAATTTCCATTAAAACTTCCATGTATAGGTGATGTTCCATTGCCATGTTTGACTACCAAGGCTATATACGGTATATTTTACAAAACGCAGAGCTCGCACAACAAGCTGTGGCGTAGTTGGTAAACCTTGGTTGAATGTGGTTATTGGAATTGATAGACCACCCTTGAACAAGGCAAGATCTTTCCAGTGGGATATTCCGAGATATCCCTTAGACCAGCTATACAAGGCCGGTACCCTCTAAATGTGACCCGCATACGGAGATGTTTGTTTGACAATAGGATATATATATATACCCCAAATTCCAACGGATTACCATCACTGTGTCCATTAACATAGCCATTTTGGGGACATATCCCACTTTCAGACAAACCCATGCCCACTATTGATTGAGACAATGCTGGTTAAATCAAGTTATATTAATCCCAATAGTCTTAATGGCCATATAGAAGTTGAACATACGTCATTTTTACATCTCCATATGTATATATATATACATATATATATACATATATATATATATACATATATATATATACATATATATATATTTATATCTTCGTGATGGTGGAGCCTTGATACCCTCATTGTACCCTGGCTCCTGGCCATCTCTCCTTGCCATTCCCAGGTCTCCATCCAGCCTCGCTCCAGTGGGGCTTTGGGCTTTGCTCAGTACCTGCCGGCCGAGATGAGCTTGTTCTCCAAGGTGCGGGGAGCCGTAGCGCGGTGAACTCCCCGGTGATTTGGACGGGTTTTCGTGGGATTTCACCCATGATAAATATGGAAGAATGGGCATGGGATATTCTTGGGGTATAACCAACAATCTGATATCTGTGTTGGAATACTTTTCGTTGGAATCATGTTTTTTTTGGTTGGTTT
Source organism: Cladocopium goreaui (assembly GCA_947184155.2). Taxonomy (NCBI): domain Eukaryota; class Dinophyceae; order Suessiales; family Symbiodiniaceae; genus Cladocopium; species Cladocopium goreaui. The sequence goes on from CAMXCT020001336.1 coordinate 580,431, forward strand.
CAGCGGTTTCTTTGCCCACAGTCCCCATAAGATCAAGGGGAAAAAACAGACAGGTAACGGGTGGTCCTCTGGATACTACCTCGAACCAGGCATAGATCAAATCATATTGAGCCCACGGCCCAAAGCTGTTCAGTTTCCTACCCAAAGCATGGTCGCAAAAGTGGTGATTTTTGCTAGGACATGGTGAAACATGATGGACAACTACTGGTTTGACTAAGTTTAAAAATATTGTTTTTGTTTTTTCGGGCCCCAGTAATTTTGATCCCACATACGGGGATGCTGGGGTGATGAGGGGATCGCTGATGGTGGCTCAATTTTTGGATCGTTTATTTTCTGCTTTGATGGATTTTGATTGGTTCAATCCTTCCAACTTGAGAGTGAACTGGGCATGTTCAGTGTCGATTAGGTGGAGCTGTTTAGTGGATTTCCAATGTCCCCTGTTGGTGGTAGGACGCAAGACTTGGTAAGTTAGGACCCCCAAAATATTGATGTTTCATCCAGTGAGTGGCCAGTTTTTGTTTATTTGTAATGCTTTGCCCACAAATTCAGCTGTCTCAATCACTATGGGCAACTGAAGGTCTAAGTACTTGAAAACATTTGAAAACCTTTGATATGTCAAGCTGTGGGAGTGCTCACATGTAGTATTGGTACCTTCCAAGTCGGAGTATAACATTTCGTTGTTCCAAGTCGGAGTATTTTCGTTGCTGTAGTGTTCAATCCAAACCTTTGAAGTGCACAATCGCATGAAGTCTAGACATTCCCAGAATTGGTTTTAAGGGAAACTTTACAGGAGACCCCTTCATTTGGGGCTAACAACATCTAAAAACCATTGTTTCACATTTTCCCTCTGGCCCTCTGAATTATATAATCCATTGAGACATCCCTGCTCTTTTTTGCAACACAGGAAGCGATTCTGGACAAGATCGTTCCTCGGACCAAATCGATCTAAGAATCAGCTCTGAAAATGCTGAAGCTTAACAAATCAACATCTGGATGTTGGATGTTTTTGATGATATTGGTTGGTTTCAGATTGTGTTTCTTTCTAATGGGCAGGGGATGTTCAGCCTGGCTGCCAGTACTCAGGCCGTTGCTTTGGGCGGCCGAGCAGCCGAAGAGCTCTTTGTGGGAAAGATTTCCACTGGAGCTTCGGATGATTTGGACAAGGCGGCAATTGGTGGTAGCGAATTGTCCCAATAGGCAGGGAATATTTTTAGGAACTTCACTGTAAGTTTGGAGAATTGGAGATACATTCTGTGAGTTTTTGAGCGCCTTTGCTTGGGTACATTGGGATACTGCATGGTAGGCAGAGCCCCTATAGCAGAAGTCCATTCATCCAAGGAGAACCTAACCCAAGAATCGGAGCAAGTCCCTTCTTTCTTGGTGGATGTAGTCGAGACTTCGCCCTCGGCACACAAGATTAGATTTACATAGATTTACTTGGTTTGACTGGCAGTTTTGGACAAGCACACCTGCAAGATACCTGAAATGGTAACCCAATCTGGCTACGAAATCTTCATAAAGGCAACTGGTGATAACCTGACGGGTGATATCCTCAGCGGATGGCAGGTCACCAAAATGGCACATGCGACTTGGTTCCAAGATGTTCCAAGTGGAAAGTTCGGCTGCGCTCTACCATCTTCGCAGCTTTTCGAAGAGTTTTTGATAAAACCAATGAGCAAAAAGTAGCATCCACACATTCTCAAGGCTTTCCCTTTTTTTTTCCCGGAGCATTTCCCGGTTTCACCAAGGCTATGGTGGCGAACTATGGCATGTCCGACAAGATTGGACTGCTGAATTTTGGTCAAAATGATGCCAGTTCCCAATTTTACAAGCCCTACAGCTCCCCGGTGAAATCATCGTGGGTTTGATCCAGATCTACCAGATGTACCAGATGTAACCTCTGGTAAACGTTTACATAGCGAACTGGAAAGATCCACCTTTATTAATGGGTAAAGCCACTATTTCGACTGGGCCATTTTCAATAGCTATGTTAAATTACCAGAGGGTAACATTCACATCAGTGATGATGGTGATGTTTATGAATGTTTGTGATATGTTTGTGTTTTTTCACATTAAGAATTCTACAAATGATAAATTGATAAATCCAACACATCTCCCGGACGACAATGGCATGGTGATAATAAGGCTAAACCCAGGTAACCACTACTACTGTTATCCTTCCTATTGCTAGTGCTATTGGCTATTTGGCGGTGGTGGTGGTGCTGCTGCTGCTGCTTCTACCGCTACTGCCACTACTACTTGTCCTAGTGTCATTATTGAGAATGCAATTTTCAGGATTATTGCCGTGACTATTGTTAGCAGTCCATTATGATCATTGGATATGCCACAGATGGACAGTTACTTGTGATAATAATTGATATCATATTACACCAATCATAGCTTGCGATCATTGGTTGTTTCCATTTTGATTTTTAATTATTATATATACAGTTTAGCCCCAAAATCGAAATGTCATCTTAGCATAGGATTTTACTTTTCTAGTTTTTGTCGTTGCGATAGCTGCCTGAGGTGAGGCGACGGGGCAGCTCATTGACCGAGAGACGCGCGAAGTGGTGGATCAGCAATATGACACCTGGCTCTGTTTCTGCTGGTGACAGGACAATTTGTAAGTAACTGATAGCCACACGGGAAGGAAATTCGCCATGTACCACGTGAAGGTTGGTGGTTTTGGAGGTGTTTGATGTTTGGGGGTAAGACATACCAAGTATGCTGCACACGTCTCTCAAAGCATTTGTTTGATTCACTCACCACCCAGGAACGCGTGAAGAAACTTCTGTTAGAGCATCAGGAGCCGCTGAACCAAGGGACCGGCCCATCACTGGCGATGAAATTGATTAATTATAGGTGTGCCCCGGTCAAAATGTATGACTCCCAACCCATACATGGACTTGTGATTTAGGATGCCCAGAGAAGTGGTAATTCCGAAAAAAAGAAGAATTATATATATATATATATATTTAAAACAATCCAAAAACACAACTGAAAACAAAAAATAAATCAGACAAAACAAAAAAAAACATAAAAACAACTGGAAAACAGAGACTCAACAGAATACTCTGAACAAATAAAATAAACATAAAAAAAAAGAAGAAACTTTGCTGCAAAATGCTGATTTTGAAGGAAGCAACTTGGGAAATCTGCTGAACATTGGAAAAAAAAGTCAGGAAACATGCAGATTTGAGTCCGGGATTGAGTCGTTTGTTGAGTCTGGATTTGTTTCTTTTAATCGTGTTGGAGAGAGAAAAGCAAACATGTTAAAAAAGCTGAGGACAAATAAACAAAAAAAGACAACCACAAAAAGGAAACTCCAGACTATAGACTCAAATCTGCATTTCCCCTGACATTTTTCATCAGTTTTCCAATGTTCAGCAGATTTCCCAAGTTTTTCCTCCAAAATCCGCATTTTGTAGCCAAGTTTCCTTTACCAATATTTTTTTTCGAAAAAATGTTCCTTGATTTTGGAGTTCTGTGAGGTTTTTTTGTTTCACAAACATGGACGGGTAATTTTTCGCCTTGGCAAATTCCTTTTTGGGTCACCCGATGTTTAACCATATGCAGCTAATTTACCTCTAGTATCCCTGGTAAAAGGGTTGGATAGCCATGGGGTGCTACAGTAGTTGTACAGTACTCTTAGGATATGATTAAGATATGATTATAAGAACAAGTGACCGGAATCACGTAGGTAAGCTTGTCGGCCGCTCAGTCGGCCGCTCACATGACCCTGTCAATGCCGTAATCAGGCAAAAATTGTCTTTGAGGCAACTATATAACATTTAACACAGCAACCCGGGAGCAACCCCAAAATAAATTAAAGTGGGACACCTGGAAATTTGTGGCAAATATCATTTATACCATCCTGGAAACACTTTTCTATCTTTTTGATGGCTACTATAACTGGGTATGGGTCACACTTATTTTTGTTAGCCCTAAAATGGATTAGATTCTGCAAAATCACTGGGCCCATTGGTAGCCCATGATTGACCCAACCCCCTTAGCCTGCACATCAGCCCTTCATGACGGTTCCCAGCAGGAGAAACTGAAGGCTCTCACCGGCAGATGCTTGGCAGGTGCTGTACCAGCTGGACCCAAGTCTCAGTTCCAGATATTCCAGGTGAGCAGCAGCTGCTAAAAGCCGGTTGGTTGATGATTATAGTCACTTAAGGCACTTAAGGATTTTAACATGTTTTACCCATGGAAATATGGGCATACAAGTGATATGACTGATACATACTGATACATTATGGTTTGTTGATGATTTGTTTGGGAATTATACTAACAATTACTTACATTTAGTATCATTTCGGCATATCACAACCCAACGGGGAAGCCCATTAGGTACCCACCAGAAAGGACAACAGATTTGCTCAGCCGAGCCCCACGAAACCAAGGACTAGATGAGAAAGAGCCTGGGCGGTGCTTGATTCTATTACGGCTTATATGGCTGGAAACATGCGCAGTGTTTGACTCCAAAAAGGGGATTTGACAGGCAGCCAGGCAATCATTGAAGAACTTTTGCTCACTTTAGTTACTTAGTTGGTTGCTTGATTTGGAATGTTTGTTGAAGAAACATAGCATGTACTTCCACATGTGTCTTTTTGGTGTCCCTATTTTCCTGTGGTTCTTTGCTAATGACGGATCTCTGTTCCGAAGATGTTTTCTGGCCGTTGAACCCAGGAGACCTTGGCCTATAACGAATTAGTTGAGGCCGGATGGCAAACTCAGCAACCCCGCTGGGTCAAGTTCGGTGAATGGTAGGTGCAAATGGGTCGATGTTGAGTTCTAACTGGTACTGGAGGAATTCAGTGACACAAAGTTTTTGTTGTTCGTATCTACGATTGAACTTGCGCATGGGCCTTTGCTGGGAACACACTCCACTATCAATGAACTCCAGGAAAGTCAGTTCGCCATTGTTCACCCTCACTGTTACTGTATTCCTATGGTCTTCTGACTGTATGTGTCAGACTTGCGCACCCCCAAAAACTGGATGGCTATATACAGTCTCAATATCAGACTAGGCCCAAAAATGACTGTATCCAACAGCAGCTCCCAAGTCTCTACTCCAAAACCTTTATCCGAAATCGTTGCAGGGGGTTGCACCCCTCCCTTTGACTAAGCGTTAGTTCACAGAACCTTCATACGGGTTTGTGTGAAAAACGGTATGATTGGATAGAGAGAGAGACGCTACATATCCTACATACATCTAAATACACTAGTAAAACAATAGTGTACCCTATTCATCTTGACGTTTCTAGGGTATCTCCACTTGGACACACCCAAGCATCATCAAGCATCAGATTGGTGATATTCTGATATTCCATGATATTCCCACTAATCCACTTTGTTCCCCACTGAAAATGCCATTAAATCACACACAGGAAAACAAAGTGACATGTATAATAAACCCCATTTAAATCCCAGGTTTGTTGATGAACATCTGGAATTTACATGAATTTAGCAACATGTTTTTAAAATCCCAGCGTAAACCACCAACATTTGGCAGGTTCTTGGAGAAAGGCCTTATGCCATCAAGCCCTTGGGCGATGTGGGGATTTGGGTGGAGAGACCGCAAATCTCCATTGTTTACAAAGCCCTAATTGAAAATAGCTATGGACAATGGCCCGGAGAGTGCAATGATTTACCTATGAACAAGGGTGACTGGTTGGTGGTTTGGAACATGTTTTATTTTTCCCAATATTGGGACTGTCATAATCCCAACTGACGAACTCATATTTTTATATATTTTCAGAGGGGTAGGCTCAACCACCAACCAGGTGAGCTTTATAGCGTTCGCTGTTCGACCACCACAAACTCCGGACCTAGGGGATCAAATCCCCGAGAAATCCTTCCACCCCCTCCGAACTATATTGAATGGATAGAACTTCAACTTATCTTCATTACAGATCAAATGCGCCACCCCATCTGAACAATATACGTATATATATATAATATACATATATACATATTATAGTATGGGGCATTAATTTCAGACTTTCTTATCTTCCGACGGGATCAAATCCACCACACCCTCTGAACGGGATATTAGCTTCAAATTATCCAATCCGCCTCCCCCTCTGAACCATAATATATTGAATCGGATAGTAACTTCAAGATAAATCTTCACAAGGGACAATATCCCCCACAGCATCTGGACAATATCCAGCATTGAGTGGGATATTAACTTCAACTTACTGTATCTTCGAAATGGATCAAACCCGCCACCCCCTCCAAACAATACGTTGAACATAGTATGTACAGTGTGACAGGTACATGTACATATACATATACATACATGTTCCGTCCAGCCCGGACGTTCGCCCACCAAGAAGAACATCGCTACCCACATAGATACATGGAAATACGCAACCTTTTTACCCACATAGATACATGGAAATACGCAACCTTTCCACAACTCCAGCACGGTCAAACGTCAGGGTTGCGTGTTGAACATGTTTTCTTTATGGCTTTTTGCGGCCATCTCCTTATCTATACTATTATTTGACAACATTTTGGAGCAACTTGTTGGATTTTGAAATCCTTCGCAGCCCAGTGTTGGGGATTTTTTTAAACCTGGGTGCGACGACTTGGTGGCCCACAGGCTCCAGGCATCTCCAGGACCTCGGCCCCTGAGGAAGGAGATTAGTGGCTTTGTCACCGCTGGGAGCAATCCCTTCCTCCAGAAGGACGAGCCGGAAGAAGCTTCCTCGCCGGGTGCCAGCGGAGGCGAGGAAAGGAGGACTCCCTGGGAGTGGGTTTGACTGGGCTTACCAAGTAAGTGCAAGTGTAAAATTGAATAAATGTAAAAGTGTAAATTTGTGTGTTTGTGTGTTTTAGTGAGTTACTTAGTTAGTTAGTTAGCTAGTTAGTGAGTTAGTTAGCTGGTTAGTTAGTTAGATAAATAGTTAGTTAGTTAGATAAATAGAATTTGATAGATAGATAGATTAGATTAGGTTAGATTAGATTATATTAGATTAGATAGATAGATAGATAGATCCATAGAGAGAATATAGATTGATGAGTAGTGTTACAACGTCAAACCCCGTTGATCAAGCTCTAGGTTGTTCAATTGGTGGGCACCATTTACATAGCGAATGACATCACTATTCGGGCAGGGTTTATTGATCCGGTCAACATTATATACTTTTATAATTTGTATTTTGTATATGTATATAAAATATAGTCTGCTAATGTTTGAAGGGTTGCTTGTTGGCAGCACTTGAGCTGGGTACATTTTGAAACAATTATAGAACCCAAGATGATGGGAAAATACTCTGAAATAATATATATATATATGATCTATCTAATCTATCTAATCTATCTATCTATCTATCTATCCATCCATCCATCCATCCATCCATCCATCCATCCATCCATCCATCTATCCCGTACTTTGCCAAAGCAAAACAAGGGAGTCTCACACAAGACCCCCTCCAGTTGATTTGGGGGGTTCCTTGATGTTCCCAGCAGCCGAACATGTTGATGCCTTTGATGCACTAACAATATTGCTATCCTAAGGTGTGCTGTGATGAAATCCCTTTAAAATATTTTTACAACTAAAACATGTTAAACTCCAGTTTAGCGTACTGTAAATCCAACTTTGTGCTGATATCGATGTTTTTTGGTTGATATCCCCAATTTTGCGGGCTTAAATTCAATTCCCAAAAATAATTGATATTGGTTGATAATCGTTGATTATCGCTTATTATTGCACTTTGTTGCTTAAATTCCCATAAATTCCCAAGGTTTTTGTTGGTTTGCTTCAAGCTCCCCCCAAAAATTGTCGCTTAAGTCGCTGAAGTCCCACCTTTTCGTTGCTCCGTTGATCGTCATGTTCCCAATCTAAAAGGCAAAAAATCGGGGTAAAAACGGCTATTTTTCAGGCGAAACTGTTGAAACTCAATAGTATATCCCCATGATATCCCTATATGTTGATTTCTACCAGCCATTTTGTTGGTGAAATTCGCAGGTGATCAGTCTGAAGGCAGTTCTGGTCCCAGATTGGAGCCTGCATAAAGGGGCTCAGGCTGGCTGGGAAGATGCGAAGGTTGGGGGAGGGAAATTATAGTTGACTGAACTGAAAGCTAGGATGGTCATGAATAGTTTCTTAAACTAGATTGGAGGCTAAGATTAGCTAAGACAGCTAAGTTTGGCAAACAGTTTCAGGTTGGTGACTTTTTTGGTGGGGACAACAATTTGTTTCTGCGTTAGACCTCCAGCAGACGAAATGATGATGCGGTTACCATTTCGACCAACGGCTCGACCCTGAGAATGGCCCATTTTCAGAGCAAAGTAGTCTTCCAATTCTCATTTTGGTATAGAGTCTATGATAGTTCAAGGATGTTCAAGTTTTTTTTCTTTTAAGGCACATCTCGAAGTAAACTGATGCACAACTGGATGCAAACTGATTCAGAATGGATCCTGAGAAGAGTGGACAACCTGGGTGAATCTGGGATGCACGACTGGCTGGTTCCCTGAAAGGACTACTGGACATCACTGGACTGAAAATGGCCATTTAGTTCGTTGATCTTCCCATTAAAAAATGGTGATTGTCCACAGTTATGTTAGTTTACCAGAGGGGTATCACAAGACATGTTTTTTCTCAGGTTTTTGGGTCTCAAGATTCTATGATCCATCTCAAACCCCGAATCTGTTGCAGCAGGTGGTCGATCCACTTGTACAGCGCGCCGCTTGCGCCATAAAACATGTCTCTTTTGGATCATACCTCAGTGCATGGCTCATGTAGAGCCGAATTGGGTATAGGCTAATCAGGTTTGAAGGTGGCTAAAGTGTGCGGGGTGTAGCATTTGCCGTTCCACCTGTCACTTAGGGGACTATGTCGTTATACTATCCCAAGGTTGGGAGGTCTCCCAAAACATACTAATTACATTTGGACCATAGAGGCCGTTGAGTCTGAGTGCACTGGCAGTTTGAACATGTTTGAAATGCTCCCGAAAATTGAATTTCCACAGTTTTCATATCTTGCGTCCGATGGAAAGTTGTAGATTGCTAGAAACCAAGATCTATTCCACGTTTCTGCAACGAGCGCAACAATTTCCATGTCCAATCGGGCAATTCTTTCCCATGGCTACTGTCATATGTCATGACACCTCAGATGATTTCCTATCTCTTTGAAGCTGAGGTAGAAAAAACACTCCAATTGTGGTGAACCGATCATATGTTCCCAGGACCAGTGAATTCATCTCATGTTGATATGGTTTCATTGTAAGTTGGAAAACCCTGAGCAAACATCAGACTTTTGGTTGACCAAGATCAATACGTCTCCTTCCCAGCCAGTGGCATTTTTCATGATCCACTTGGGACAAAGCTGGCTGATTTGGCCCCTGCCCAGCGGAGTAGGCTTGGGAAAACTAGATCTCAACACCGGGTGAAGCGAAAGGTAGCTCACAAAAAACCACATTGAATTATATAATAATATGGGTATGAGTAGTCAAAACCCCTGGTACCCTGGTGGACCCATAAAAATAGCTGGTAAATTGATGTTCATCCCCCAAACTACAGCCATATCCCCATATGGACTCACCCAAGCCTCTATTAAAGGTGACCCCCGAGCTGGTTGGATGCACAACATTCCCACCAGCTCCAATGGATACCCCAAATCAATCCAATACCCCAAACCATCCCAAGAAGGATGTTGTTCAGTGCTTTTTAATGCTTTTTACATGCCAAAAAAAAACAAAAAAAGTTTGTGTCCAAGATCCCACTTGGGACCTCTTCGCTCCATCCAGAGATCAACATTTCGGGCTCCCAGATGTGCAAACGCACAACCTGGATACATCGCTGCGCGAGAGGCCATTGGGCCGAGTTGTGCCGCACAAAGGGGTCCTTTTTCAATGGCGCAGTTGGGCGATTGCCCAGGATTTTTATGGGAATTTAACCGTCTTCAACCAACTTTTTTGCAGCAAATTCCATGGGTTTTCCGATGTTGTCCAATTTCTTGCACGCAAAAAGTGCTGAAACCCACACACTTTCAGGTTTGAGTTGATGAAGCTGAATGAACATCATTGCATAGCTAGCTGCGACTGGAACAGGCAATTTCAGCGGCTTTCAGCAGCTGGCGAAAGAAGGGCACCCTTTATCTCCTGGGAAGTCTGGAAGTCTCGCATGCCAGGGCAGGAAGGGATTTTGATGATTTCAATATGGATTTGTACCTGAAAAAACTCAGATCATCTTAGAAAGAAGCAGAAATACTTGAAATACTTGAGGCGTTACAGCCTGAAAATGGAGGTGGTCATCACCCAGAAATAATGAAAGGTTCCATTGAAGTGAGTGGCAAACCCTTATTAAGCTACATGGATCATCCATATGTGCATGGCAAGTGGGCCTGGCAAAGATATCATATTAATTTCAATTATGAGGACTTATGATGGATAAATCATATTAATATCGTTAAATGTGGTTTGAACACTAATAAACATGACTCGGGAGCCCATTCTGTAGGATAGTAGGCTCATTCTTGATGTTTTGTGAGCTTTGCCACATCTTTCAAGGAATGCTACGGCAGTTATGGCTGGCGCTTGGAGTATTTCCTGCTTCCCAGTTGGAAAGGTTGTAAAAGTTGCATGGTCCTTCTGGAAGCATGCAAATCTTTGAGTTTTAGGGAGATGAGAGGCCCTTCAAAAAGGTGAGAGACATACACAGAATGTCACAGAATGGTGAGGTTGAGGACTTTTCGGTTGAAGCTTCCATATGGAGGTTCCCATTGTCAGTGGGAAAACCAATGGTTTGGGGTACCCGACACCCATATTACTCGTACCATATTGTAGGAAACCTCCGTATTCTGAATGTTTTTGAGATGGCTCTTTTGTTCAGAGGGACTGAGCCCACTTCACCTTCTTAGAGAATCTCATCCCTTTTTGTCAGAACAGAACATCGTGTCCGCCGATCCGTGAAAAATGTCCAGAGGGCGCGTGCCGCGGTGCATGTGTTTGACTTTGTGTGAATCTCCGACATTTTAGTTGCCAGGAAGTTTTTCTTGAGTCCGTTCAATTCAACGGTGGTTGAGAGATTTTGGAAGTGCAAAGGCGAAGGCAGTTTGAATTGAAAGATGATCATTCCATTGCAAACATGTTCGTCTTAGACTACTTTATATTTTGACACTTTTTACCGCATGAATTTGATCGATTTTGCGTAGTTTGAATCATTTGAAGTGAAATATGGGCGTGATTGAAAAAACAACAACCGGGTATACACCTTCTAATTACGCCATTGGATTTTGGGTGTTTTCCCCTGGTCTGTTCAGTCCAAATGTCCAAGGCTGGTCCCATTTCTTCCAGCGACTTGCTAAAGAGTTGCCGGGAATCACAGGGAGATCAGGTGGATGTTCACCAGAATGCCACGGTTTGGAACCAACACTCATTACATCATTTGAAATCCAACGCGGAACCTATGATAATATGCGAACCTAAAACAAGCAAACATTCACATAATTTAATAAATGATAATAGTAGTCATGATACAACCTACAAATGTTCCGTTCCTCCGGACACCTCATCGATTTTTGTAGTTCTTTTGGCTTGGTTTTGCGCGTTGCGTAAAGAGAGCATCAAATGAAGACCATACTGACTACAAAAGCTCCCAATGATGTTTGGTACAGCAAAACTTGAGGTTTCTTGGGCAACTGGCAAAACAAGGGATTTAATCGAGACCGATGCAAAAGGCTCCCAGGACAACACTTCGGTCCAACTGCAGCAAATCAAATGAACAGGGTACCAAATGGACTGCCTGAGATGTGTCTGGAAAGTGGTTTTCCGCCTCGAAACCGCAGGGATTTGGGATTTTGGTTCCAGCTTGACATATTCAGAGGTGTGGTTGTGTGGCCGATTGCATTTTTTCTGTCATATTTTCTGACTGTCTCAAGCTGAACCAATGACTACAGAACACGGAGATGGAGAGAGAGGGAGAGGGAGAGAGAGAGTGAGAGAGAGAGAGAGAAAGTGAGAGAGAGGTAGAGAGCGCGAGCCTCTGGGTAATCCCATTGTAAGTGAATTTCATAGTTAAAATTTATAATTGGATTTCAGAAACACCCTCGTGAAGTATATGTCTGAATATGATTGAATATGTGTGTGTGTCTTTATGTGTGTGCCAAAAATCATAATAGATGGCGGTTGGTAGGGACCAGTAGGGACAATCATCCCAAAATCACCCAGCATTGCAGTCTGTTTTCGGGAACCGAGCCCTGTGTTTATCGTGTTTTCTCTACTTCTTCATGAACATTCCCATAGTTTTCCGAATTTTCCTTCATACCCCATATATAGGATATTCATACCCCATATATAGGATATTTATAGGATATTTCTAAGATGGTTGGTTCAATCTATCCGTTCTTTACGGAGTGGAATGGATGGAGATTTGATTCCCACAGGTCCACTGGAAGCAGCGGTTCACAATAGGCGCGGGGCAAACCTGGCAAAACGTGAAAAACATAAAAAAAAACAAATCGACCCATCATGTGTTTTTGCTGAAGTCAGGCGATTGTTTCTTGGCTCCTTGCTGAATTGAAAGATTTTAGGGCTTTTGGTGATGTTTTGCTGAGAACATCCCTTTCGGCAAGAAAAAAATCCGGCCAGTCATGCAGAAAGGGAGCCTTCAATAGCTGTGTTGAAGAAATTTTGAGATTTTTGACTCGGAGTTTGGAAGATGGATCCTCTCAGTAGGGCTTCCTATAGTGGGATGGTGTTTGAATGGGACAAGTTCCCAGAACTTCCATGCTTCGCCCGGCCATAGGCTTCTACCCCTGCTTCGCGCCCTGGGACATCCGCAGGTGGGGCTAAGGGATGATCATCTCCATGAAAACAGATTCACATAGATTTACAAGATCACCATTGATTGTTGGTGAAGTTTACCACGGGTTTTACCATAGTTTTACCGTTTTTTTTAACACAGTGCCTCATCGTATTTCCATATGTGTCTCATTCGCTTCCTGGTGTGGTGCATCCCGACATTGGCTTGAGCCAGGCTCACCCGCCGGGATTTTCGGTATATCCCGGAGTTCCATTGTTCATATATAGTTCATGGATGTTCACGGGGTAAGATCATGTAAGATCCCTATTTGTTGTTCTTCAATCGAAAAACATGAAAAAAATACAAAAAGATGGTTAATCCCACATAAATCACACATCATGCCCACTTTTTGAGCACCCATGGAACCCCCCCGACATCCGCCAGGGTCACGTCACAGTGCAGAACGCAGTGCACATCTTGAGCTTGGCGGCTGCTCGGCAGTTTATCCCAGCAACATTGGGATTGAACCAAGCGAAATTGAGATTGAACCACACAAAATGGGGGTTGAACCTGATTTAACCATGAATATTTGGGACTTAACCAATGATTTTCCTGGAAAAACGGAAGTATAAACAAGAAGAGGGACATGATATGATGGGAGCATAATGGATATATGGAATCCTTCAACATATGCCATGATATTTCCATCAGTCATATCTCATTAAAGTTTGGGAATTGAGCATGAACAGTTGGGACTTAACCAATGGATTTCCTGGAAAAATGAATGCATAAACCGACATGATTTAACAGGGACATGATAGGAACATGTATAATTCAGCGAAAATAAGCAACCATCTCTGGTTGAGCAACCATCTCTGGTTGGTGGTTTCAAACATTTGTTATTTTCCAGAATATATGGGACAATCATCCCAACTGACTATATATACATATATATATATAATATTTTTGAGAGGGGTTGCAACCACCAACCAGATCTAATATATGGCCCATTCTGGCCAGAAGGTGGGTTTATGGTTGATATTTATATATATATACCGATATCAAACAAGTTAATGGGGCTTGGGGCCCAAGGGGCCACCAAGAAACATGACTGGGGACTGGCGGCACCACCTTGCATTATCACAAAATCATATCCCAAAATTAATGTATTTTACATATTTTACGGGATCAATCTCTAATATATGCAATAAATGGCATTATTTTAAAGCAGAATACGTGGTTTTGTCTTACCCCAACTGCATTTCAGAGTATGGATTATTTGCTCTCAACATACAAATGTCCGGTAGGGACCCCCTACCAAAATGCAATGTTCAACCAGAAATGAAGCAAACCCCTAAGGTGGTTTTCAACTACTGCGATTTGGTAACCGCCACCCCAAAACGGAGGACATAAGCGAAGGGTAATGTGGATACCAGGGAATGCTACAAACAAGATTGGACATGTGCTATTTGGACATGGAAAGCGAGGGAACTGTTTGGGAATTCCACCAAGTCAAGTAGCCAAAATGGGACATTTCACCAGCCATTCGGCAAACATCCCCATCCAGCCTCGGGGATCATTGGTTGAATGGAACAAAAATCAGGCTTCTCCGCCAAATAGTTTTTTTTTTTTTTTTTATATGATTAGTAGCAACTTTGGTTTCCTGATATTTCTATGAAACCAATCCATGGCAAAATGGGAGTCTCCTTTGAGTTGAACACATGCAATCAAATATTATTCAACTGAGTCAACCAATAGTCAACCACATCGGGCTTGGCTTTGCGTAGGTTGAGTAGCTGAGTTGTGCGTAAAGCCTCAGGGACCCGCTAGTCCTTCAGACACTGCTACCTGCCTCTGGGCCAGCCGTCACCAATGCTATTGATTGGGGTGCCATTTTCAAGTTATACCTAGAAACTCCTTGCGGCAGAAATTTGTGCCTCGAAGGGGCAGAATCGCCTCCCTCTCAGAGTCGTTATTTCTGAATCGGAGGCATTATTTCCCTTTTGGAATCGTTCTTTCCCTTTTGGAATCGGATGCACATATATGCTAGCCTTACATAGCCTTACCCTTTTTATGTATCGGGTTTGGAAAGTTACTCGCCACCTTGACATACCTTGACCATATATAGCTGGCTGTTGCTCCAGTTTGTCGAGTTTTTGTTTGGTTGCTGAGCCAGGAAACCGGAACGGAAGCGGTTGGCTTGCAAGCCCGGGCTTATGGTTTTTAGTTCTTGTGCAATCATGCAATCATCATGCAATCATCTAGAAGTGTTGGTGCATGCCTTATAGTACATTAGAAGTTATGTAGGTTATGATGGTGGTTCTATATGTTTTTACATAACTTATAGTACATCATATAGTACATCATAACCTACTTATGTCCATAACCATCATTGGTTCAAGTTTCAAATGTGTTTTATATGTTTTTATGTTCAACCAGATTTGGGATGATCCACAGACCGGCCCAATGGCCCAACAAAAAGCACAGGATTGGCTGGGCTGTGCTGATGCAACTCTCCAGGCGGCTGTTTTGGTGACTCATGTGCTACACCCAATGAAGATCAATGAAGTAATAAAGTTCCGATTTTGGATGATGTATACACGTTTATTCGTTCCAACCCATTTCCAGTAGAATTAGAGGTCCATCATTGGCTTTAACATGGTTTAAGTTTAACATAGTTTAACATATTGTGTTCAACCTATTTTTGGTGTTTTCTATGTTGGGTGTCTTCTACCTCCGTGATTCCATTTTGTCTCCGGATGGCCTCCCCTCTTGGCGGGACATGTCCGTTGCTAATGGGATATAATGGGATGAAGCATGTCACATTGGGTTGATGGCATTGATGATTTTTTCTGGGTAAAAACCACTGCCATAAACCATTCCCCAAATCACCATAAGATCCATAAGGTGCTCTAAACCATTCCCAAATGGGTGGTTTATGGCATTATTTTACCCACATTATTGACCTTTTTTTGAGCACATGCTTCTTGAGTTCAAGGCAGAAGAGATTCTGATTCCCGGCGGTCCAGTCGCCGGCTTTCTCAGATGACACCCCATGTTCGGCTGGAAAAGCGATTGTTTTTGTTGGTTCCATCGTCGAGGAGTTTCCACCCAACAAAAATAGAGCTTTCCTACCATGAGGGTACCCCTAAATCATCCATTTTAATATATTTTAATAATGGATTTTCCAGTGTAAACCATCCATTTTGGGGTAACCCCATAAAAATGGAAACTAATGGATTTCTCAACAAAAAATGCGACCGGCCCACGTGTGGAAAGACTTCCCAGCTGCATAGGCGCTGGCTGGTGCAGTGTCGACCTCTCTGGTATGGACGCCTGGCGGGTTCTTGTGAAGCTGGTTTTCATATAGTTTCCCAACAACCAAAAAGGGAATTTCAGTGGAATTTAGTCAACACAAATATGTGATGATACATGGATTTGACCAACAAACTTAGGGATTTGTAGTGTTCCCTCATTGTTAGTGGGTGAAACAGTGAAACATGAGCTTCTTTGTGTGGTGAAATGGAAGATATAGGTGATAAGAGAGTTTACTCTTCCAAATCAGGTTTCAAGAAATAGAAGGATCAATCTTTGTTTCCAGAATCATAACGATGTTGACCATTTTGCAAGAGCCCAGGCAAAGTGCCAAGAGTAAGGCATGAAGTTCATGTGTTGTAAGCCCTTCCCAAAATCATGTTTGCTCGCGTAGGTGCCAGACATGTTGAGGGCAGCAGGAAGCGAGGCGGAGGGGCTCAGGGTTGCAGTCGAACACACGTCTACGAGGTGTGCCCCCCGTAGTTAGCTAAGTTGGTTTACAACATTTTAACAACTAGGTTAACTATCGTTTGTGGATGTTTGTGGTAGATATTTATAGTTCATGAGGTTTGTATACAAGCTTGTAACTGGGCCCCGCTTGTAAAATCTTTATACCTCCAATATCCTCCAATCAGATTTCTTAATCTAGCCAGCTACCCTTCGGTATTTTAAGGTGGCAATGGAAAGCTCAACATTTATAGATGATATTCCCAAGTACGAACCTCCATCTACAAGGGAAGTCATTAGCTCATGAGCTTAGCTTCTACCTGACCCACAGGATCAGATCAGGATCTAGCTTCAGAATGGTAGCTGGGGCAGATCATCCGTGGCGAGTTCAACAGTAAACTATGCGAATTTCATGGGATTTCACCATCTAAAATGGGGAATCATATGGGGATATAGCAACAAATAATGATCGCCTATTTGGGATGGTGATGCCGGCTGGGACCAGCCTTTTCCGGGGGTCCATTGGTGCCACATTGGAAAAGATGATGATCCCAGTACAAATGGCCTTTTCGTGGCTGCTGGAAGTGAATGATATTCAGAAAGTGTTGTCCCGATAGTAGAACATATAGTCACTTGCCAAGAAAAACATCAGTTCAGAACTATTTCAAGTTCATTTTTTTGGGGGGAGGACACAAGTGTTGCAAAGAGTTACAAGAAACCACCTGTCAAGTCCTGGTGCCCTGTCCAGGCACCAAGTGTGGAATTGGTAGTGGCCACCCGGGAGTTGCGGTTGCATTGGGGCCACAGAACATTTGGATTTGACCAATGAAACAAGGAAATTATTGGAGTCTAAACCGACAATAGTCAGGATATAGTGGGGAGGGATACAGTACCCTAAATCAAGGCAATTCGAAGACATTCCATCAATTTGTGGTACCCTATTTTCAGACAAATGCATGTAATATCATGTAATGAACGCCCAAAATTCCTCGTCGTTGATGGTTAAACCCAGACACATTGTGGTTTTTGACCTGCCACAAATGGGACTTAAGCTAATTACGAATCATGGCTCATTGTGCATTTGGATGTTCAAATCCCAATATGGGAACCTTTGTAAACCAATTAATCAGTGGAAGAGGACAGAGAGTTGTGGGCACTGCTCATTGGTACCTGAAAAAGCAACGCAGCAACCCGAGGATGGGAGGCGCCGGCACCCACATGTGTGAATCTGTGGGGCCGGAGCATTTTCCCATAGGTAAATATATCTGCAATAACAAGATCATAATTTGCGAATCAGCCCAAACATGGTGACACTTTCCAGTGCAATAACTAGCCACCATGTTTTTGGAAAACGAAGCCAAGAAAAACCGAGGTACTTCAGCGAAACCTCTTAATCCACGATACTGAGGCCATTGAGGCCCGTTGATTTCCTCAGCGAGAACATTTGGAATTGAACCAGCAGAATACGTTTCATTTGAGCCATTTCAAAGAGTACACACAGATGTCACAACAGTGACTTACTAGTCAAAGTGGTGACAATCAGATGTTTTTAGTGAAACAATGGCCCAGGTACTACGAAATCCCATGAATGGTTACTGTCAGACTGTAACTCTTGGGAAAACATATGGGGCTTTCCATCAATGGCACCCCCAAATGGATGGTTCGTAGTGGACAATCCTATTATAAAATGGATGATTTAGGGGTACCCCCATTTAGGAAACCTCCATATGAAAACCATGACCACCTGCGGCCAGGCTCTGGTCAAGGACGAGCAGAGCTGGACGGAACTTTGTGGGTTCCAGTGCTCAGAGCTATGGAGCACTGGGATCATTCGCTGATATATACTTCAATGTATATTAAACATTCACATATATATATATATACATATACATAGTTATACAGTTATACAGGTATACGCATCCACAGAATACATTTACATCTATGTATAATATACACATATGATCACATATTTATCCGTATGCATACACATACATAGAAATATTCATAGTCATATTTCACCTACATGCAATTACATGCATTTGCATTGCATGCATATGTATATACCTACCTACATACATACCTACGTACATACATATCTAATCATATACATACAGTTATATATATATATATATACAATATACATACGTAGACACATACGTACATGCGTGAAGTTGGACCACCATATGATGCGATCAAATTTGCCCAGATTGATTATTGGTTATCCAGGGAATCTTGGAAGAGCGCCGTGTCCGACGTTCAAAGTAGGATGGACATCTTTTTCGAGAGTGACCATTTCGTTTTGGAAGCAGTAATTAAGATATTAGCGCAACACCCCAAAAAAGAAGTAGTTGAGAAGACCCATAGATATGACAAACCGACACCCTCTCAATGGACTCAATATAACGAAGACATCAAGTCTTGTCTTGTTGATGGGGTAAGATTTGACTTAACAATTCTGCTTGCTGCGTTACAGCAGTCTGAAGAGAAGAATCTTGACCGCACACCGCCAGAAAAGAGAAAGCCTTACTTAACCCGGCAAACACATTGCAGAGCTGGCCAAGAGGGACAAGCAGGAATCTTTAGTGGAACAATTTAATGAAAATCCTGTCGACCACAGTAAAAAAGGTTTATGGAAGGCAGTTAGGGGTTTGAAGAAAAAGTTTACCCCCCAATATGTTCGGATGAAAAACATGGATAACCAGCATGTCCCTCGACCAGAAGGGCAACCCCAACTGCAACTAATCGAAATTTAGTCTTAAACCTTAAGCATTTACGAGGCCCGCTGTCCTGCGATGCTTGCTGGGGCCTAAGTTTAGCTCCATGGATTTGGCTGAAATTTGGGGGCTCATCAACCCTCATCAAGAATTGGGCCATAGATTCCATAAATCGGACAATGTTGGGGAATCATCCTGGATCTTAGCTCGTATGGATATCATTGAATATCACTATGATCCTCAAAATTCAAATGCCTTTACGATGAAATGATGATGACGACTACGACTACGACCAAGTCTTTGCCATGTGAAATTTGGGTTGTTCATGGTTGTTCAGTTTTAATTCCAATTTTGTCGGCAAACATTGAGGTTAAACATCAGAAAAACCAACAATATGCATCAGACTATTGGGGATTCGAATCCATAGGGCCAGTACTTGACGAAGGCCGATCCCCTTTCTCTGGAAGAAATACGATTTTGTTTTTTTTGTTTGCTTTGCTGTTTCAAGGAGAGCCAATCAAGCCAACCATCCTTGGAACAATCAGTCACTAGGCTGTTCATTTCGGGGGGTATCCCTTTTTTTTCGTGACCATTTTTGGGGTGCTAAAAATCATGTTTTTAATTCTTCAGCCAGTGTGTGTTGTTTTGTTCTCCCACTCCACGGTTGACATCACAATTCGCGGGGGTAAAGAAACTGATGAGGTCACATCCCATCAAGGATTTTCACTGAAATGGTTTGTCAATGTTTGTCAAAACGGATCAAAACTGGATTAAACATGGTTGGTTTCCGAAAATCCGAAAATCGATCCTAAGATCGAAATAACATAATTAAGACCATTCTTGAAATTTCAGATCCCGAGAAATTTCGGCGATTGTTGCGGACTACATTTTTGGTCTTCCCAAATCAGTCTTCAGGCGGCGTTTGGGCCAGACAGATCCTGAAGGTTTGAGGCGGTTTCTGGGGCAGCTGCTGGATAAAATGATGATTTGAAATTGACTGATATGATTTGAACAAACCGATGTGAAACCCCTATATTTGGGGTAACAGCCATGGTTTCAGTGTTTTGTTCATTTGTTTTGTTTCCCTTTAGCCCGACCATTACCCAACGGGTATCATCTTCAAGCATTTTCAACTACCACCCAAAGGTGATGTTTGGACATGTTTTACAAAGGACATCTTTGGAACTGCTGCGTGAGGCTTGCTTTGGTTCTTTGGTTCGTCAATGGGTTGTATAGAGTATAGAGCAACCATCTATATAAAGCGTGGCAAACCCAATCATACATCCTCAATGATGAGTGGTTCATGATGATTGGCTCATCCGCATGAATTAAGCCCCACATGCACGCCATTTTCCATCTGTGAAACTATAACTATATGTTTGAACTATATTGGTATTTATGAATCGAACACCTCAAAGGTATGAGAAAGCACTCAGCTGTTTGATTCGAGTCATTTGTTTCTCGGTTTCCGTGGGGTGAAACTGCACGACATTTTTTTCTTCAAGGTGTTGCTCTACCTGGCAGAGCATCAGTTATTTTTGTTGGGTAATCCATCCCCTTCGTAAGATCTAAGGCCGGTCACAAACATCCAACCAACCCCGCTGACTGCTCTTCGTCCTTGTGTTTATCAAAGCGTTTGAAAACCAGCGCTTCAAGCGCTTCATCGTATGAAAATGAATGAAGGCCTTTCAAGGCTGATTCAAGGCCCAGTCCACCACTTGCCAATTTTGTCCACCAGAAAGCCAATTCCTGTGCTTTGGTTTGGGCCCCCCTTCAAACCCTTGAGACTAGTGCATAGTAGCCGGCTATGACGGCTGATCCATGGAGTTAGAGATTCAAACCCTCCAATTTGGGGTTGGTCCAGATATAGTGGACTTCATTTAGCATACTTAACTGTCCTTTCCTAGTGCGAGAATATGATTTATCAGCCTTTTTGGTCGAGGTGACCATTGAGGAACAGTACTATGCACCACTTTTTTCTGCTCAACTCCGGCAGGCTGAGCCGTGCTGGTTCTGCAGCCATTGCCTTGGGTCTTCCCTTGAAGGAGGTGGGATGTGTCTATATCAGTTAATTAAAGGGAGCCACAGAATATGTCAACAAATGGGTGTGATTTGATGGGATTTGAAGCTACATGCTACAAAATAGCTGTCCAAATAACAAAGATGCTGTACATGTTGGAATTGATGGTTCAATGAGCAAATATGAGGCGATCACAAGATGGGGATGTATTATACTATATTATACTTTAAGCTTAAACACGGGGGTGAAAAGTGTAGGGTTGCAAACAAGCAAATGGCGAGAAAAGGGTTTGAAACTCCACGTATGTCATGTTACTTGATTGTAATTGTGCCTTAGATATAAATGTACTGTATGTGTATATGTAGATGAAGATACTGTAAATATCTGTAAATACATCTAATAGATTTGTAAATGTAGTTTGCATATGTGATATCGTATGATATCGCAGTTGCCAAGAGTTGTACCGATTTTGGCGATCATACCAGGACTTTTACTGAGTCTTGCTATGAATTCCGAAGTGTGGAGGTCGCAGCATAGCCGAGCCCTCATGCAGTTCCAGATGTTGATGGATTCATACCTTGCAGTGAACAAACCCGGGAGTACATAGGTGGGAAATCCCAATTGTTTACTATAACTGGGAGAAACAAATATAATCATAGATGGATATCCTATTTTTTTAACCGGTAATTATAAAAAATGATTTGTGAACCCCCTTTTACGTAACTCGTAGCTGGGGGAACCATTGCAGGTACGTTTTAATGGGCAACTTTCTTGGGTACCAGGCACAAGGACTCCAAATGCCTAACCATGCGGACTTTGAATGTATGCTGGACCTTGGAAATTTATATATATATACATATATCCGCATATCTTGTCATGTATCCAGTTAACATATTTTTATACTCTTTAAAAACACATTCACACACACGTATATATATATATATAATCCCTTCCCCCTAATACTAAACGTCCCCCCCCTATTAATAAACACCTCAGGTAGTTGTTAGTATTAGGGTGGTATTTATTATTAGGGAACCCTATTAATAAAGTTAAACCCTTAATAACAAAATAACTATGTTTTCCGATTTCAAAATCAATTCAATTTCTTTATATAACGTGATTAAAATATTGCCAAAAATTGGATTTCGAAGCGGACCCTATTAATAAAATTAGAACCTTGATAGTAAAAATTAGTATGTTCGATTTCAAAATGAATTAAATTTCCATATATACCGCGCTTAAAATATTGCCAAAAATTAGATTTCGAAGCGGACCCTATTAATCAAATTAAAACTTTAATAATAAAAACTAGTTTGTTCGATTTAAAAATAAATTATATACATTTCCTTATATAACGCGATTAACATATTGCCAAAAATTTGATTTCGAAGCGGACCCTATTAATAAATTAAAACCATTATTAAAAAAACTAGAAAAAATCGGACGGACCCTAATAATAAATACTCCGGGGTCAACTAGTTTTATCATTAGCGGGCAAAACCCACAAATGGTAGATTTATTTATTTTTGAATTGTTTTCTAAAGGGGATCAATTAAAAATCAAATTGGCCAATCTGAAATTTTCCAAAATTAGAGATGGACCCTAGTTTTTAGTATTTGAGGGGGGTTAGTAATAGGGGATGCATACGTATATACGCAAATTTATACATGATTCTCCTTTTGTAAAGGTATATGCACGTTACTTTGTGCATGTTATATGTAGAGTAGCGCATGTTTGTTTGAATGGTAGTATTTGTTTGTATGCATGTGCATTATTGGCTGGAACATTTTTCTGGCATAAAAGTATGTATTTATCACACACCCACACACAAGCAGACTGACGCCTCAATTCGTACGTCTATAGATACACATGTATGCCTATATGAAGACATGTGAGCACACATGTGGCAAAATGTGTGGCTCAAGATACATCCTTGGAAGTCCCAGATACCTGAACCAGAACTGCCTTGCAGGTTCACACTGCTGGACACTCAAAGTACCAAGGGTGTGCTGCCAAAATCCAAGCAGACAGGGCAGCCAAAATCACCAAAAGGGAGCTAAATGATTGGGGTTTAGATTGAGGCAGTCAAAGATTCGTTCCAGTCTAGGATGTCGATATAGTATAGTATAGGATAATGTTTATGAATGTTGCCACAATTTAATTTGATTCATCACTGAACTCATGCGGTCCGGATGTCCATATAAGGGCCAACTGGTCAGTTCGGAAATCTCTCTGGCAGATTTACATTGCGAATCCTTAAAGCAATAAGGACGGGTTCACAAGGTTCACAAGAATAGTCTCAAAGTCAATATTGTCCAATTCAAAGTTCATCAACGAGGCCAGGGGTTTATGATCAGGGCTGATGTTGATGACGTTACATACGTGCGCCTTCATGCACTCCTTGCAGGTTTCTTTTCAATATTGGACGGCAATATTGGACGGCAAAAATGTGTGATGCTGCCACATGGTTGTAAACTTTAAACCTATTGAAAACGAGCTGGGAATGTGGGTCATACATGGTCATACTATGTCATACTGTAATTTCTGAACGTATCCCATTGGTGAGTTCGTGCTTGTTGCGATAAATTGACGAAATCAGCTGAAAGGTGACCTTGTCATCGTCCGAGGCCATGCCATCGCGACTGCGCTTTGGCCCTATGGCCCAGCCATGGGGGCAGCAAAACACAGGGCACACAGCATCTTGGAATCCGGAATCATCCAGATTTCACATATTTTCAAATCTGTTTCACCTTGTTTTACTTGTAACTGTCGATTTTCCGGATGATGTTGGATGGTTCGCTTGCTTATCCCTACCAGCTATCAATGCTGTCACTGCAGGTCCCGGTGCCAAGAACCTCTTCCTGGACCTGCACAAACGAGGCGTGTTTCTTTCTTCGACCTCACTGGCCAAGGATCATCAGAATTTCACGGTTTTTAAATGGTGTTTCTTTAATGATGGTTATATACATCCCATTTGCCCCGGGTAATTTCATGATATAGCATGATATATATATATATAGATAGATAGATAGCCATGGACAATCAGCATGTCTTCTTCCGTAAATGTAAATCATCGAGCTAAATGGCCATTGTCCAAATAGTGTTGCAACAAATTTCCGGAGGGAACATCTCATCATACACCATCATAATCGATATTTTCCCATTATAGACAATTATAAACCATTATAAACCATGCCATAGTCTTTCCCTATAAACCATTATAAACCATAGTTTTTTCCAAAGGGAAAATCCACAAATCCCAACTTTTTTTCCGATCCCATTCAGCCAGGTATTGGTCCAGAAGGCGCTGCCAGGCTAGGTCGGCTATGATGGTGCTTGGAACATCATCATACTGTGCGTGTTTCTTTCTGAAAAAAGAGTGTGTTGTATGTTTGCCACTCTTCTGGATTGTTTTAAGACAAAAAAATGAGATAGGAAAACCTTGGATAAACCTGATGTAACAGAGGCTTAAAGCCAGGAGTCTTCCAGTGTCCGGTGAAATTAACGGATGAATTGGCCATCGATGAGGATGGCTAGGGGCCTAGGGCCTAGGGAGCCCAACCTGGAAACGACTCATTGGTTGCTGGGTCCAGTATTGGCGATAGCGAGGCAAGCCTTGTCAAAGCGGGCTCTTTGCGGGTTTTCGGAAGAATGTTGAAGAGGCAACTGCTTTTGAGTGCTTGATCGCAGAATAGCTTCAAAGGATGTTATGCAACATACGTGGGTACTGGTCATCTTTGACGACCCATGCAGCGGCAAAAGTGGGCATTGGTATTAGTTCATGCCTAGTTAAACCATCACACATTTCCCAATTTTATTCCATTCCACTGCCCTCACCACAGATGATGGCTGAATTTGAGAAAATCATCCCAAATTCAGCCCGTACACATGGCCTGCATTTCGTCACAATACATACATACATACATACGTACGTACGTACGTACATACATACGTACGTACGTACATACATACATACATACATACATACATTGTATATATATATATATATAATGCACACGCATATACATATATAATATATATATAATCATATATATTAGATGTTTCCCAGGTGGCAGCAGTGCTCCTTGATATTATTCAACACTGCAAAGTTGTACCAACTTACATCCAAGGCATTGGACATATCAGAACTTGAGAGCAATTCAGTGATGTTTATGTTCATTTTGTTCGTGTGATTGTGATCCTTTCTTTTCCACTGGAATGCCCTCTGGTAATTTCACACAGCTATTCAGAATCACCATGTTTAAAGGTAATTAGTATATACACGGCCATGGTCCGTAACTATGTTACAGTTATACTCCATAAATATATTATAGAAATCACATAGTCATATAATCATATATTTATCATAACTATATTGAACTATTGGAGGGTACCCAACCAAAACGCGTCCACCTTGTGTTTGTTCTCGCGTTAACCTTGACCTCGGGCTTCAGGCTGGAGTTTCCCAGCAGTCTCAGGGACTTAGACTTGGACCTGACACGTGGGGAGACCTGACTTTGTTGGACTTTGTTGGACTTAGAGTTTGATAGATTCTGATACTCACCAACAAATTGCCCAACAAATTTTGATAGATTCTGATAATGACTTAGGGATTCTTGAGAAGCTAAAGCAGCTAATTATTTTCTGATAATGACGAACAAATTGCAAACTGAAACGTCGCCTTTTTTTATAGTCAAACCATACCTAGTAAACGGACCATATTGGAATTCTTGGACTTGGATTTCGGGCAGTTGAGGTGACTTTTATCAGAAAAAATCGATAGATGTGGCAAGAAAACGTGAGACACTTCAGACGTTGCATCATTTGAATCCAATTCTCCAAGAAATTGGTGAGATCTCAGAATGATTGGGCCGAAATGATCCGAAATTCCCAGCGTTTCTCAGCAAAATTGCGGTGGGCGTACAATAATCGTACAATATCCTTTGATATCCTTTGATAGTCTAACTTATCACTTGGAAAAGGGCAATCATGTACTTTGAACGAAGATTTCAGCTTTTCTTGGATGTCGTAGCTGTTTGCAGCTCAAGCTTTCTAGCTGGATGGGAATGACCAAGGTTAATCTTCAAGGTTCTTGTCATCTGTCGGTCAAAGAAGACAATCCAAGGACTTACTTGGCATTGTTGTTTGATGATTGATGCTGGAATCCCTCGGCTCTTTTGTGCGTATCACTCAAAACGAGTGGGTCCCCCAAGGCTAAATTAAAGGGAATGAGTTAAAACCCTAGCACCCTGCTGAATATCCCAGACATGAACAGAACCATCTAGATTCGGCTGTCAATGAACCCAAATTCAAGGTTTTGGTATTGACCAACCATGACCAGAACTATGGAGCAGGTTTTCCCATGGTTAGATTCCATCTCCTGATTCAAATTTACCATGTTCGATGGAGATTCCAGCTCTTGATGATTCAAATTTACCATGTTCGATGGATTTGAATGATCAAAACGGGTCTTTTTCTACTGGACGCGACGCTATGGCCCCGATCTGGTTGGTGGTGGGTGGTGAACAGACTGGTGGCATCGTTGTCAGGGCTGGCGCAGCCTAGATTTAATCCATTTCTGTGCGATGAATCCCCAATTGATAATTGGGGAAATGGTGGTATAAACCGACCATGAATGGATATTAGTGGGGAAATACGCGGAACATTCCTCAAAAGCATGGAACATATGATACAGAATAGCGAAAATGATGGTATAAACCAAGAATAAAGGGGGAAATACTCAGAACGTATAGTTTCAACATCACCGAACAACAAATTAACACTGAACATGGGATTTGGGATTTAAATCGATTATATACATACGATGGGATACACGAAATTAAGAAATTCAGAATGCGGAAAAGATGATCGTAGAGATCAACAATTTGATCGGAACAAGTGTCGATATGGATATAGTATATGCAGCATTATATGCATACAATGTGAATAAACAACCAACAAATTATACATGACATTTGGATGTAATTATTTGAAAATGGTGCAGAAATTCGAGAATTATTGTAATGTTCATGGGGGAAAATCACCATTGGAGTCTGGGGCGTTATATTTTCAGACATTTTCAATCAAACCCAAATGTAGTAATAGCACCATAGCTATTTTTGAATATACGTACCTGGCTCAAACATGGAACATCAGCTTTAGCGAAGAGATTTGATCGTCCGGAAAGCATCCAATGGCTTTCCACATACCTATGTTAGTTTACCCTTGGGATCCCTAGGCTGGTGGTGTTAGGGCACACATGAGACGCTAAACAAGTAGTGAGGAAACCAAGGGTAGTCGCCACCAGAGTGTTGAGCTGGGATGGTTTAGTCGGGAAAATCCTCACCGGAAACCAAGGTTTTTTCCCTGGAAATATAGGGGTGTGAACTGAACATGTTCCATCCTGGAACCTGAAATTCTGCACTTTGATCGCTCGATTTTCATCCTTCGATTCTGTTTCGATAGTGACAAATCTCCACTGAATCTCGATGATCAACTGCCAACTTTGCAAATCCAGTGGGCTCAATTCCAAGACCCAGGGCCACAGGGTCATTTTGATTCCACATCCAGGTAGAACTGACATCTGAGAAGCTACAGGAACGCCTGGCTACAGGTCATTTGGTGATGATTTTGAAACTTTCTCGGGGTCAGTGCTGTTGCAGCAAATGCCTTTAGAAGGCTTTCTAGAACTTGGTTCTCTTTGGTCACCGTGATTAGTTATTGTTATTGTTTGAATCAATTGTCTCACACCTATAGATCTACCCACACTCATCCACAAAACAGCCCCGACTCTTGCAGGTTTCCTTGTCCATCGTGTGTGTTCCATCCATCCAGAAACGGGCCCCATCATCATTTGCGTTTTCGTGTTTGTTCTTACCAATCCCTGCCACCTTCCCTTTCCTGGGTCACTTGACGCGGGTAAAATTGGTTGCCTGTTTTGTTGATGGGGAACTAAAGGCACCATCAAAAAAGAAACACCAATGGCTAATGGCTGCCTCCTCAACCATGGTGCAGGTGCCCGTGTGGCACAACTTGAGCTAAAGGGCGAGCGCTTGCATTTCAGACTGTTGGAGGGTCAGGGTCCTCAAACCGGCTGGGCATCACTGAAGCTAAAGGCAGGCAGTGATCGGGGATCGAAGGTATGGAGTTTCTGGGGTTTGGACGCAGGGTGCGCGGAAAGATGACACGGTATGATTGAAAGGTTGAAGAGTCGCACAAGACAAATCCAATGAAACTGATCAACCAAGTCTTTTTGGGGTTCAAATTCATGGATGGACCACATGGCCCTATGACTTATGGCTATGGCTTTGATCTTGAGAATCTGACAGCCGCAGGAAAAGCTGTTGCTGAAGCCATGTTCAGACGAACTTCCAAAGGACTCTGGAGATGAAATGGGCCAGTCTAAGCACCAAATTGATGAAAACCAGGAGATAAACAATCAGTCATATCTGTTAGTTGATTTTGGAAGTAATTAAAGAATATTATTAAAGATACAATAGAAATAGATAGAAATAGATGCTTACGTTGTGTTTCCAAAGGTGCAATAGAAATAGATGCTTACGTTGTGTTTCCTCTTGGCGGTTGCTCTGCAATATCATGAGTTTCGTGAATCGTTGACGGCATCATATGCGGAATACGTCATAATATATAATTTGTGCGTGTGTGTGTGTGTGTTTGCGTTCTTATCGAACATCCACACCTCGAGGGGAGAACATATGATGTGCAGAGTTCAGATATAGATGTGCCAATCGTGTTGATGTTCAACCCTCTATATACGACATGATTTTCTTTGGGGGGGTTGCTCTTAGCAACCGGGAGAGGGTGTTACCACAGTCACTTTCGCCATGTCATTTAGTTTTCTAGTGAGTATTTCTTCGTAATGATACCGCCTGATCCCCTTTTTTGGTGCCACAGTCTGATGTGAAAATCCAGGTGTCACAGTTTGAACTGACCAACTGACCCATTTTTCTACTCCCATCGGTATCCTGTGATGTTCATCTTCAGGAAGTCACATCAGATCTCCCGTCCCTTTTCGGTGGCTTTCGCGGCATAGAACGCATGGCTTTGCCTCCACATGTGCGACTACGAGTGGCTACGAGCCATGGTTGAAGCTGTTCACCTTGACCATGTGTTGTGCATCTGGTGCTGGTTTGAGAAATGATTGCAGAGGCAGAATCAGAAGATTGGAGTTGCACATTCCGAACTTACATGTGTGGCCGGAAATTGGTATTTGCTTGATGTTTTGCTTATGTGTTGAGGATCAGTGACATCCATGTGGACCAGAAGGCCAACATGGAATGGTTTCAGACTCCTGCCCGAGTCAGCAGTGGGCCGGCAAGCCGCCTTGAACAGGGCACCCCCAACTGGCCGCTTCACTGCCACAAAGGGGATTCAAAAACATATTCCCCGTAGATTCATTGCAACCAGGGGTGGGTCTCATTGACTCAGCAATCCAGGTTCATTCCAGGTTTATATACATAATTCATATATGTTCAATCCAATTTTTTATTTTTGAACATCCCCTTTTGCCTGATGAAATGCCATCTTTGTTGGGTTTTAATTTGCAAAACATTATTTTCTCAGAGGTGATGCTAACATCACGGTGGGAGTGGGCCATATCATCAAGCAACATGGCGAGCCCGTTGCATGGCACGGCCTAGGAAGCACCTGCCAAAGAAGTCGCCAGAGACCTTCAATGTCCTGGTACTGCCAGGCTGGGCCTGATTTTGTCTTGTGGTGTGCCCAGGACGGTGGTTTTAAATACTGAAAAATGGAATTTAAGATGGGTTCAGGACCATGGCAGAGGGGGATACACCATAATAATATACCCAACTCTACTGGCTGCTTTCTGTTTGTTTGTTTTTTAATTCAGATGCCCAGACATGGGAGAACATATTTGACCATGGTATTGATTTTTAATGGGTTGCGGTGACGCCGCCAACCAGGCTGTATACTTTGTGGGACATTCAGCTTAGACCTACCAAAACATAAGGTTGAAAGATGATGTTCCTGTTGCAAGCTGGCAGCTTCCTGCTTTGCCACGGATCCATACGGACTTCGTGGTTTCATTCTACGTTTCCAGCTTCCACTGCCGGGATTCTTTATCAACCTGTTCAATACCGGGCCTAATGGAGGTGAATCTTCCAAACAAACTTACAGTGCAATCTCAAATGCGGCGAGTTGTTTTTTTCCAAACAGTCAAACACCTATCAAGAATGGAGGTTTCGAGCTGGGGTTCACAACACCAGTGGTGGATTATCCATGCAGGCATCGGTCAATCCCCTCCCTGAGGAGATGTTTCGGATGACCTGGAGGTCTTCAAAGAAGCCATGAAGATGTTTACGGCCATTTCGTCGCAACAGAAGACCAACGGTGATTTAACAAAGGACCGTTTCATGAAGATGAATAACATATGTATACATATCAACATATTCAGTAAAATTGAATGTTCTACATACTATATAATTATGTGTATATATATAATTATATATAACATATATATATATACACATATACGCACACATATATATATATACACATATATATATATATACACACATATATATATATATACACATACAATATATATATATATATATGCACACCGTAATTGTCAGTACAATATTTTTGCATAGTATGCATATATATATATGCATGGTTCATGTCTGTCGTGACCACTAGGGATGGTTAATGATGGTTCATGATGATTACATATGATTACATAGTGGTGGTGGATGGTGGCTAATAGCATCCCAACATCGTTTCCACTATGTCAGTAGGATGTTACATCTTTACATTCTTTGTGGGCTGATAATAGGGGCAGAACTGAGGCCAGTTTTGACCTGGTGTGCTATACTCCTGGGAATCATGATCTTTGGCTAAGGACTCCGGTGAGGTAACCAGGTAGGAGTAGGGCCATGGAGGGCTTGTGACAGTCTTGTGGTTCATTGACATTTATCACCTCCACATTTAAGATGATTTTAGTCATACAGATAGAGAGAGAGAGAGAGAGAGAAAAAAAAAGAGAACACATTTGAAACACATGTTGTGTAAATTTGGCAACGCAATCATTTCTCCGTTTCAACTGGTCATACCCAACAAAAAGGCTACATTGCAACAGCTTATTAGGAATTGACTTACGGGATAATTTGCAGCCACTAAACCTAAACCATGCGGGGTTTTTCCAGGGGAGGTTTACTGTCATTTGCCCTCAGGTCAATCCACTGATGAATGACTGGGGTATAATGGGGTGGCCAAGAAGACTGACTGAAGAGACAAAATTATATTATAATATGTTATCATACAAGTTTTGGAATATATTATGATAACATATTATGATAATATTCATCATTCAGATTTGGAATATCATACAATTTCTTGAAATTTTGGAAGCTCCCACGTTTTCCAGAATTGGATGAGAGGACAAGTTGTAGGAGACCCAAATAGCTGCAATATTCCTTTCAACATCTTTCAACCAACCCAAATTTTATCCCAAGTTGGCCCATTTGGATTATTTTTTCACCTGGAAGGCAATTATTTTAATTGCCATTGCTAGTGCGTTTGAAACCGCTACTATTCATCTTGTTACACGCTCTTACTATTGTTATTCGATGTTATTAGTATGATCCATCATGATTGTTGATAATCAATCCCTCAAGCCGTAATTCACTTTGGGTAGTATATTCACCCAGTCCAAAAACACCAATTCGCTCATCCTAGAATTGTTTTTTCCCAAGCGATGGCAGGAAGAAAGGCCAC
Organism: Cladocopium goreaui; assembly: GCA_947184155.2. NCBI lineage: Eukaryota > Dinophyceae > Suessiales > Symbiodiniaceae > Cladocopium > Cladocopium goreaui. The sequence continues at coordinate 612,444 of CAMXCT020001336.1, forward strand.
CTGGATAGTTTACAGAAGCTGCGCAGCCTCTACGGCCTTTGTGATGCCTTGGGCGTTCGCGTGGGCCCTGTGCAACTGGAGTGCGGCTCTAGAAAGGTGATGCGCCTGGGTTGATCTGCGGGGGAAAGTGGCAATCCCCATGAAAAATGTGGCTTTGAATGGGAAGATCATCTAGTAAATGGAGATTCTACTGGGAACATCTCAATAAATTAAGATTTGAATGGAAACACCAGTTGTAAAATCTTGTGGGATTGGGGGGATTTAGCCAGGTTTTCATTGGCAGAGGGGGGGTTCATGGATTTGAGGCGGCAAAGCTGATGAATTTGAGAATATTCTAGCGTACAGAGTATTCTAGCGGCTTCATGGATCAGCAATCTAAAAACTCTTGGTTGGCTTCAGGGGGTATACCATTGCAGTAGAAGATGATCATTTTCTGGAGTAGGTCAAAAAGTCCCTTCATTAATTTAATTCAAAAAGGTTGATTCATCCAGGGTTGACATGATTTCTTGTCAGTTACCCCTTGGTAATCAAAATGGCAATGGAAAATCACCCATTTATAGATGATTTTTCAGGGAAACCTCCATTTATGGGGAAATTCCACTCCTGTTTGGATTGGTTGGATGCACGAACGAAGCGAAAGTTGGTATGCAACCAAGTGCTGCAATGGCCAAGAGAGTCTAGTTATGCCCAGTATTGTCCAGCTCATAATACGGTGAATCGGAGACTGATTCAACCAGTTGCTACGTCGTCAAGCCGTCATTGAAGGAATTCTTCAAGGGGCCTTTTTGCTATGACGGGAATGTTTCTCTAGCATGGTCTGAAGAGCACTGAAGTACTCACTTTGCACAATGCCTTCAATTGTTTTGTTCACAACGTTTTGCAACCCAAATCTGCTAATTGTACTAATTGTAGGATCACAAAATGTCATTCATGTCAGACCATTTTGCATACTTTTCACTCGTGGGTCAAATGTATATGAATGTATCTTGTTTTTGTTTTCTTCCCCCAGCTGCAATGTAGAAAGAAGCCTTGATGAGCTTGGAATAATGGAGGGAGAACTGGTATATACCCAACCTAGGAACCAAAGTATCATGAATGAACCATTTGGCATGCCAAAGGTGGACAAATGTGTTGATGTTTAGTCTTCCCGTGGAAATAAAACCTAACAATGGGAAATTCCACAAATTTCAGTCCATTCACTGTATTTAGTTGATTATCCTACTCCAAATGCTACTGAAAACTATTGCATGCGTGAATTTTTGGTGGTTATAACATATATATCCACCAGATATATATATATACATATATATATATATAAATAGATATATATATATATATATAGATATGGTGCGTGCCATGGCAACCGTGTTGCTGGTTGCCCTCAGCGGGATGAGTCATTTTTTTGTCTGCTCAATAACTCGGCATTTTCTTGGGGACCAGGTCTGGGGAACTCAGGATGAACACTTCAGATTTAAGTAAGAATTTCAATTGAAATCAATCTACATTCAATTGTTTTTCCTTTGAAATCTCCAAGAAATCTATTGATAAGAAAGGATTTCATTTGAAATCAATCTACATTCAATTGCTTTTCCTTCTAAATCTCAAAGAAATCTATTGATAAGAACATATTTCACTTGAAACCAATCTACATTCAATTGTTTTTCCTTTTAAATCTCAAAGAAATCTACTGATAAGAAAATATTTCACTTGAAACCAATCTACATTCAATTGCTTTTCCTGTTAAACCTCAAAGAAACCTATTGATAAGAAAAAAAATCAATTGAAATCAATCTACATTCAATTGCTTTTCCTTTTAAATCTCAAAGAAATCTATTGATAAGAAAAGATTTCAATTGAAATCAATCTACATTAAATTGTTTTTCCTGTTAAACCTCAAAGAAATCTATTGATAAGAAAATATTTCACTTGAAACCAATCTACATTCAACTGCTTTTCCTTTTAAATCTCAAAGAAATCTACTGATAAGAAAATATTTCAATTGAAATCAATCTACATTAAATTGCTTTTCCTTTTAAACCTTAAATATATCTTCTTAAAGTTGCTTTTAAACCAACAATTTGTGTGCACAATTGGGTACCATCCAACCAATTATATTATTATTGAGGATTTGGGTCATTCACGGGGTACCCGCTTGAAAAATTGTTTAGTCAAGGTTTAATCAGGCATCTAATTATTTGGGGAACCTTGCATGTTCAAGGCTTTAACATGAACATGGCTTTCTAAAGTAAATGGGCCAGCTTTACCCAAAGAAAGGTGAATAAAGGGTTTTGTGTTTTTTTCACCCCAAAAGTTTGTGTGCACAGTAGGGTGCCATCCAAACAATTATTTTATTGAAGATCTTGGTCACTCATGGGGTACCCCCTTGAAAAATTGTTTGGGTGCTGTTTTTAATAAGGGTTTAATTATTATATAATAAGGTATCTAATTCTTTCGGGAACCTTGCATTTCCAAGGCTTTAACATGGATATTGCTTTCTAAAGTAAATGGACTAGCTTTACCCAAAGAAAGGTGGATAAAGGTGGATAAAGATCCTCCTGAAAAAAATCAATGTGAGAAAAAAACAATCACAATAGAGCCCCACCACCATTTGCAGGATACCTAATAATGCTCGAAAAAAAATCACAACAGGGTCCGATCTCACTAAATAATCAGTATCCAACATTAAAATGTACAATATACACCATATATTACACATTATATACTATGCACCTTTCATCCTAGGTCTTCAAAAGATCAAGAATTTCTGGCCGATCCCTTGTGTTTACTTTTTCTGGACGCTAATTCAAAAAGTAGACATTTTCGTCGATATATCCAACAACCGGTCGTTGGCTTTATTTCCAGTGCTTGCAACCTGGAGTTTGGAATTGGTTCCCACAAACAAGGGCGATGCGCGCACAGACATACTTGTAGTTCAAATTTGCCATCATCACCAAGCTTCATCCAAAGACTTAATTCTGTAAGAGCTGTGGAAAAAAAGGCAAAATGCTCAATTTTTCCTTTTTTGTTGCATTTTGTAAAAAAAACATTCAGAACAATGTGACCTAGTTTTGCCATTTGTAGGCGTTTGATGTTTTTTTGCAGGCGTTTTGAAATTTATTGAAGGCGTTTTGAAGGTTAGTCTGCCAGTGACACTTCAAAGCCGATTGAACAGCTAAGATGGCTGGTCAGAGTTTAGTGTCTCGATTTTGTTTGCTTATGGTGGATGCAGGGTAGGTGGTGGTTGACCCAATCGATTTGGGGCATTGCATCACTCCGTTCTATCAAACATGATGACCTACACTAGAAAAATCGACTGAAAAAGGGTTGGATGTGTAACATGGGAATGCAGGGGGAAATGAATGAAAATTGGGAAACCGTATAACTGCAAAAGTAGGCGTTTTGGTTGAGAACTACTTTTTTCTGACCGATGTCTCAAAAAGAAGTCAACAACATAGTCATCCAAAAAAAGTGCTACGATGCAAGACCTACGATAGTTTGCATTATATTATATTATATATATACATGTACCAAATATACTTTAATTTACACGCTGTATATATATATAAGCATGCAATATACACAAGTATAATATATATATATATATATACACATGCACTATGTATATGTATATGTATATCTATATATATATATATTATACTATTTAAGTCACACACATATATATATATATATACATATATATACATATATATACACTATGTATATATATATATATACTGCATTTACGTGTATCTGACCACAGGCCACACCACAGGGGGGAACAGTCCATAACTCTGAGACCCCATACTCATCCCCTGGGTGGGGACTGAGCGACGCTATGCCATGTATAGCCCATATTTTAGTTTCAAGTTGATGTCCGAATGTTATGTCCCATCTCTTTGTGAATGAACCCCCATCCCCTTTGATGGCCCAGCGCAGCAGAGGCTAGTTCCTTTGCTCTCGTTCTACACCTCCGACTGGGACAAAGAGCCCGAGCTGCCATGGTGTCCAGAGCAGCAGATGCTGGGACGCCAGACGTTGGCGACGGAGACATTCCAACATTCCAGCATAGATACATACATTTACATATTATATACACATACATACACAGACATACAGATACAGACACATAGATGCACGTACATACACATACATACACATACGTACACGTACAGACACATACATACAGATACGCAACACATACATGTAGATACACACACATTCATACAGATACATACAGATACATACAGATACATACAGATACATACACATAGATACATAGATACATACATACATGCATACATACCTACCTACCTAC
>CAMXCT020001336.1:621758-716758 GCA_947184155.2 Cladocopium goreaui
TGGGAGCTCCCCAGCTCAGTGCGCACCGCTGGACCTCAACCTGGGACCTCCCCAGCTCAGTGCGCACCGCTGGACCTCAACGGCCCGATAGAATGCCAGAAGATATGCCTGATAGAACGCCAGATAGCATGTCAGATAGAATGCCAGAAGATATGCCAGATAAAATGCCAGAAGATATGCCAGATACAATGTTAGAAGGTATGCCAGATACAATGCCAGAAGGTATGCCAGATAGAATGTCAGATAGAATGCCAGAAGGTATGCCAGATAAAGTGCCAGAAGATATGCCAGAACGTATGCCAGAAGATATGCCAGATAAAATGCCAGAAGATATGTCAGATAGAATGCCAGAAGATTTGCCAGTAACAAAACGTATAGATGTCATGGTGGGGATATCTCGGAGTAAAGTAATTATGCATGCATGCATACACGCATGCATGCGTATATTATCATATATTACATAGTTCCCATCCATTTATACGTATACATTTTACATCCAAGAACCTCCAACGTGATGTGCAAATTTGTGTCACATTGTTTGTTCATGCCTGTTCTAAATCGATATTGGGTCATGCAAACATACTTTTCGTAATGTATAAAATCATGTCCTGTGCACGAATGGTCGACTCAAACAAATTCTTTGGTTTTCTGCGCCCCAACTCCTGCTGCAAACGTGAAGTTAAAAAATTGCCTAATGAACGCAAACGGACGCAAAAACTAGCAAAGGAGTGCAGATTCAAAACATGTGACCTGATCATGGTTTTGCCTTGAGTAGATTCTAAAGAAACGCAACTTATTTTTTTTTGGAAGGGACTTGTACACATGCACATATCCCAGTCCCTTGCTGTAGTGCCCACATCAGAAATCACAGGTTGATCGGCAAGTGAAGCCATCGCAGGTTCCATGGCATTGGAAGAACAGATTCGTCGCTTGAAGCCCGCTGTGCACATCTTCGGGCACCTCGGATTGTTCGGCTTCGGACATGGTGTGGAGGAATAGGTTACAAGAATGCCGTGCGCCACAGGGTCATCTGGATTTAATGAATTTAATGTTATTTACTGGGAATCAACCATTCATGCGGGTATCGATTCTATAGATTTCGAATCTCATAAATAGTTTTATCCACCAGCCCAACCCAAATGCCTGGTGGCTCACCCGACACAATCTCCAGGTAAGTGGTGACAAACGGCCTCTGCAGTCTTGTTAGGAACCCTCCGAGCTCCTGAAGATATACATGGACATATGGGAAGTCAAAAGCTATCATACCATGGGGGATAAACGTGATTTGTTCCGCTAGTTGGATGTTCACCAGGGCACAAGGGTTTTGACCTACAGACTAGATAGCAGGTCAAACATATAGCAGAAATATAGGCAATATAGCTTTAAAAATTTGGATTATATATATATATATATGTATGTATATCAGACTATATCTGTCTATCTATCTATATGTATATATATAGGTAACATAGCAGTGATTGCTTCACAACTGGCGGGGTATCATCCAGAAGATCCAGAAGCCTAGGCACACACATCTCACAGTGGACCTGGTTTTGGAAGACCAGCGCCTCTGGGATTTTTGGTGCGCCAACGAACAGCTGTAGTCAGCGTAGTCGCCCAAAGTGAAGGTTGGGAAACTGACTCAAAGTGAGTAGGCAGAATAATTCTGAGGTACCCTCTGAAAGAGCATAGCCTGTGATGGCATAATCTGAAGATATCTCAAAATGGTTTTTCTGATACCGTATTTACATGTATTTACCCTCTATATATGGGAACCCCCAGTAACCACCTAATAATAAGGGACAATCCAAGAATAGGTTCCTGACACTGTTTAACTGTATCTCTAAATTCATTCTCAACCAGGAATAAATCCTGATGATGAGTTCAGGGTTACCTTGCGAAGTTGCAAGTGTTTTTCTGTTTTAAAACTGCTTACACGATGTTGTCCTTTGTGAAAGTCACCTTTGTGTTCCATCAACTCCCCAAATACCTGCCACTGCCACACCCAAATTTCTTCAATTACAATCTTGTGAAGCGTTTGGTAATAAGAGTGCATGTATGAGATCGGAGACATGACGCGGGTATGGGTCAAATTTGACGATGTTTTTTGGCAACAAGGAACTTGATCATTTTTTGTGCCCACAATTCAAAGTACTAGAAGTTCAACCCATGCAAAGATGTGGGTATAAGCATTTGTGAATGATAGGCAAAACTCTGGTAAGCCATGTTCTTTGGGTTTTGCTTAACCATAGCATAACCACAAGTTGTTAACAAATAACAACAAGTAGCAAGTTTTTGGGGACTTCCTGGCCCCAGGGTATCTACAGTGGGCTTTGGGCGCGCCACGTGAACAAGCCGCCATGAGTCGGGCGGTTGCTGACACCGGCCTGTTGGTGCTGCAGCTTGTCCCGCTTTGATGGAGGGTTGCCGGATGTTGCCAGCAACAGCAAAAGGTGAGGGATATACCCTTGGATAATTTCAAAAAGGTCTGGAAAACAACCCAGTTCTATCAAACATTGGTTTTTGTCAAATGATGTTAAATTACCAGAGGGAAGAGTGCAACTGATATAGCCAACAAACATGGACAGACAATGGAGGTATTGTCAATTGTGGATGGTCTATATAGTCAATTCGGGTAATCCATTTCCTTCATACTGGTGAGGTGGTTGAGTGGAATGGAAAATGTTGACCAACCTTTATGTAGCTATTGTTCCCTTAAACCCAAATTTGGGATATACAAGAAAAAGAGTCGTGAATGAACAACCGGCAATAACGGATGGTTTGACAATTTTTTTGTTCATCTCCACACGCCCATCGTTTTTCACCTAGCCTGTGCTCCACCTTTCGTGTGCCACGAAAGGTATGATTCTGACTCAGATCATCCAGTTGTACCAGTGCAGGCCTGCGGTGGGTCACAGCTTGGCGACCGGCCATGGCAATCAAATTTGGCTTGAACAGCTGCCCTGCGTGAAAGCAAATCGTACATATACCAGTCGTACCGCACAAGGCGGTGGCGGAAGTTTCAAAGATAGGACGCTATAGGAGAGGTGAGTTGTTGTGATGCATTTTGACCTCCGGAGCCACAAACCATTGGAAAAAACACAGTGTTTCGCGACTTTTCTACCTTTTCGCGCACCTACCTTTTCTTTCTTCTGACTCTTTCTCTTCTGATCTTCTCTCTTCTAATCTTTCTCTTCTCTCTGCCTCTTCCCTGCTCTGCCTTTCATCTGTCCATATTGTCGGAAGTTTGACTTCTAAACTTCCTTCGACAAGTATGTTTATTGTTGGCTAGATTTCCTTCCGATGTTTGCTGCTTGTTGAATCCCAATCATTGCAGCACTGCAGCTCAAAGCTGTCACTGCGTGATCCTGCCCGGACTCCCCATTGGCCAAGAAACCGGACACTTTGTGAAGACAGGAACCCAGCAAGAAACGCTTTTCCGGAAACAATCTCGTCTCTTCTCGTCCCGTCCCTTCTCTTCTCTGACTCTTCCCATCTCTGCTTTTCCATCTGTCCATATTGTCGGCAGTTTGACTTCCAAACTTGCTCCGGTAACTAAGATCAAGTAAGCATCGATATTTTATTTATTTACATGTATAAATGTATATTAGATATGTCAAGTACATACATCTTGAAGCTTGAGATCTTGATGCCGCTGTAAATTGCAGGGCACCTCCCAGCTACCACGAGATTACTGTATATAATTGGCCGGCAGCTAGATTTCCCGAGCTCGTGCGGCCAAGTTCATACTGGTACCCAATTTGCAAGTATGCAAGTATGTCGCTATCACAACATAGATGGAAACATCCTATGTAATCGTATTATAGTTTAAAGTTTATACAATCTTAATCCTGTGGTCGATGATAGTCCAGCAAGAGTTTCACCATTAACCAGCTTTGCAACCCAGCGGGTTACAGGGTTCCAGGGCCCCAGCGTTACGGCACCAGAAGATTGTGAATGGCCGTCTATTTTCCAGGATTTGATGTACTCGAAATGTACATTGAGTTGGATTTTTAATATTAATTGAGGTTTCCTAAATTGGGGTACCCTCAAAATAGGTTTCAATACTAACGTGGTGATGCTGTAATTTTGGGAAACCTATGATTCAATGATCAGAGTTGAAGGATTGCACAGATTACGGGCGCAGGAGACCTTTTGGGGACGCTACTTCAACGCCGGCAAGCGCGACCCGCAGCAGATGTGCCCCGCTCCATTCGTCCGGAAGTATTTCGCCCAGATGTTTAAGGATGTGAAGTGCCTTGGATCCTTTGGAAAATTACAACTCGAAAGCGGATGAATTTGGAGATAATGGATGCTAATAGCGATAAATAGCGATAATTAACTATATAGGGGTTTCCTTGAGATTTGGGCAGCGAAACCCATCTACGGCACGGCAATGGTGGTTCAGGACTGTCGGTGGTTAAGGGAAACTTTGATCCCATGCCATTTACTGTAACGCAACGGGCACGTTCAGCTGTGCCCCCATTTTTTCGATCCGCAATTGACCAACATTTCTGGGATGGGGATACACCGTGATAAGCCACCAATTGACCAAATTTTGCCAAAATTGCAATGGTTGAATCACAAGTAAAAATGACAACGTTACTTGAGTTATCATGGTTACCACCAGCCAACCAAAATTGCATGGTTGACTCATACATGTGTAAAAATGACATAAACTGACCGCATTTCTAGGTTGCACATGGTTGGACCATGGATCCCAGCTGAGGCTGCCATACGACGATGTCTTCTTTCAGACGACGCCAAACCCAGGGAGTCCCATCGAGAGTTACGATGGCCTTTTTGAGCCACGCTGGCGCATGTGACGCACGCACGCTACGTACATCGGGCTCGCATGGCTGAGCCAGTTTCATCGTAAATGAATGCGTATACATGTTGTGTACATGATACTGACAGTAACTGTAGTTATACAAATTATGGTGCTGACAGTTCCGGTAGTTATACAAATTATACAGTTGCGATGGGAGGACCACTTCCAGGAAGCGCATCGTCTCAGCTGTGCTGGAAAAAACCTGCCCATTCCACGGCCAGGTCCTAGGTGTTTTTTTGCTTTCAGCTATATACTTTTCATTGTGTTAAACCGAACATGAAACATGATGGATTCACAACATTATGTTTAATAGACTAGTAGAACCTATAACAGGTATAACTAGTATATAAATATAAATATATACATACATTATATTTATATTTAAATACATTTCCAATGGTGCTTTTATAATTCTAATATGTATATATATATATAGTGTTTTTATTGTGTTTTCCAACCTTTAAGAAACCTTATACCAGACCCGATGCATACGCGCCGTGGGCGCCGCAGCCCTGAGGTTGCAACATCCGTGCGGTGGGCGCCGCAGCCCTCCGTTTCCCATCAGGGCTGCAGAGGTCACGGGGTCACTGGGCACTGGGCACCAACATAATTAGTGATATATTATGAATTTATTGGGATAGATAGATAGATAGATAGATAGATAGATAGATAGATAGATAGATAAATGTATATGTGAATTTGTGTATAGACAATTGTTCTTTATATATAATAATAATTAATATATATAATGAAATAAAATAAGATAATATAATATGATAAAAACAATATAAAATAATATATTTTAATATAGTAAAATATATTATGATTTAACATAATCTAGTATAATATGATTTAATATAAATATAATATAAATATAATATAATAAATAATATAATTTAATATAATATAATATAAGATAAGATAATAAAATAAAATATAATATAATATAATAGAATAGAATATAATATAATTTAATATAATATAATATATAATTTAATATAATTTAATAATACTATATAATAATATAATGTAATAATTTAATATAATATAATAGAATCTTAGATAATAATATATATATATTATAATATTATAATTTATATATATATAATAAGTGTTTATATGAATATTATTCCCCACCTGCCAGGTGAGGGTTGTTAGATTTTATGTCAGTTGCCTCCTCCTCCTCCTCCTGCTCCTCCTCCTCCTCCTCCGCCTCCTCCTGCCTCGTCCTCCTCTCCTCCTCCTCCTCGTCCTCCTTGTCATCCTTGTCGTCCTTGTCGTCCTCGTCGTCCTCGTCGTCCTGGCTCAACTGCGACCCGCGATCCACAGTGTTCTCTGCCGGACCTCAACCACGACCACCCACGCCCAGTGTTCCCTGCCGGACCTCAACCACGACCATCCACGCCCAGTGTTCCCGGCCGGACCTCAACCGCGAGTATCCACGCCAAGTGTTCCCTGCCGGACCTCAACCGCGAGTATCCACGCCAAGTGTTCCCTGCCGGACCTCATGTAGGAAGATATGGGACAAAGAATGTGCAGAAGAAGTTTAATGCCAGAAAGAATGTCAGAAGATATGCCAGAAGATATGCCAGATAGAATGCCTGCCAGATAGAATGCCAGATGTCAGATATGCCAGATGCCAGATAGAATGATATGCCAGAAGATATGCCAGATAGAATGCCAGAAGATGCCAGAAGATGCCAGATAGAATGCCAGATGCCAGAAGATATGCCAGAAGATATGCCAGATAGAATGCCAGAAGATATGTCAGATAGATGCCAGAAGATATGCCAGATAGAATGCCAGAAGATTTGCCAGATAGAATGCCAGAAGATATGCCAGAAGATATGCCAGATATGCCAGAAGATATGCCAGATAGAATGTCAAATAGAATGTCAGAAGATATGTCAGATAGAATGCCAGAAGATTTGCCAGTAAGAAAATGTATAAATGTCATGGTGGGGATCACACGAAGTAAAGTAATTTTTGTTGTTTCATTTGTTTCTGTTATCAGACCTATTTTATGGGGATAAACAATGAAATACTAACAAAACCGATGCACTTGGAACAATCGAGATCAACATGCCCAATTGGCGCCATCAAAATTGGGCCCGAAGTGATCCGAAATTCTCTGCTTTTGAAAAGCCGGCTTTTGGTGCAGAATCCGCCAATATCCCCTCAGGTTACGACTCATCCTGCACAAGTGCGATATTGGCCCGGAGGGCGCCAAGGTGAGAGGGTCCTGATTGATCCAAGTTGACTGGCTGGTTTCCCCCAAAACGACACTCCTAAGGTTGAATACACTTCCACCTCCCATAAGTGAGGAATTTGCCAAACCCAAAAAGGTTCCCAAAGATGATCTTACCACCGAACATGCCCCGACTGGCTAGGCTTTCGCGTTTAATTTGTTGTGTCACCAACAAGACCCAACAAAATTGAAGATGCTCTTGTTCAATTAAATTATATTGTGTTTCTGTTATTGAACGCGCAGTTTTTTTTGGTTGTTTTGGCGATAATGTACTCAACCTAATTATCGTTGTATCCCCGAAAACCCATGGTCGTACGACTCTTTAAGTGTAAGGATGCAATCATTATATACATATCATTGTATCCGGTTAATTCATTTAATTAAACAACTGATTTCGATTAAGAACATCCAAACTAATAAGTAGTATGTTTATGTGTTTATATATATATATATATGTTGTTCCCAAGAATGATACATCGTCATTTCTGAACCCCCATGGTTTCTCCAAGGGGTTGATCTTCCTCCCCAGTGCTTTTCGGAGGCCTTGTCATTGCCTTCATCGCTGGAACGTTTGGAGATGGATCTGTCGTTGGGGGATCCCTATGCACTTGCGATGCAACATCTTGCAACTCTAAAATCTCTAAAATGTGGCACTATTTTTTGAGGTTTACATTGAACATATAATGTTTTTTCCCCACCTGCGAGGTGAGGGTTGTTAGATTTTATGTCAGTTGCCTTCTCCTCCTCTCCTCTCCTCGTCTCCTCCTCCTGCTCAACCGCCGCCTCCTCCTCGCAGTCCAGATCCCAGTGGGCACAGCCGGACCTCCACTGCGAGCTCCAGATCCCTGTCGGACCTCAACCGCGACCATCCACGCCCAGTGTTCCCTGCCGGACCTCAACCACGACCATCACCGCCAGTGTTCCCTGCCGGACCTCAACCGCGGGTATCCCCGCCCAGTGTTCCCTGCCGGACCTCAACCACGACCATCCACGCCCAGTGTTCCCTGCCGGACCTCAACCACGACCATCCACCGCCAGTGTTCCCTGCCGGACCTCAACCGCGAGTATCCCCGCCCAGTGTTCCCTGCCGGACCTCAACCACGACCATCCACGCCCAGTGTTCCCTGCCGGACCTCAACCGCGAGTATCCACGCCAAAAGATATGCCACATAGAGTGCCAGAAGATATGCCAGATAGAATGTTAGAAGATATGCCAGATAGAATGCCAGAAGGTATGCCAGATAGAATGCCAGATAGAATGTCAGCTAGAATGCCAGAAGATATGCCAGATAAAGTGCCAGAATGTTTGCCAGATAGAATGCCAGCAGATTTGCCAGATAATATGCCAGAAGATATGCTAGATAGAATGCCAGATGGAATGCCAGAAGATTTGCCAGATAATATGCCAGAAGATATGCCAGATAGAATGCCAGATGGAATGCCAGAAGATATGCCAGAACATATGCCAGAAGATATGCCAGAAGATATGCCAGAACATCTGCCAGAAGATATGCCAGAACATCTGCCAGAAGATATGCCAGGTAGAATGCCAGAAGATATGCCAGATAGAATGCCAGATCGAATGCCAGAAAATATGTCAGATAGAATGCCAGAAGATTTGCCAGTAACAAAATGTATAAATGTCATGGTGGGGATCACACGAAGTAAAGTAATTTTAAACTAAACATGTTACAATTAGTTTTTTTCCTGTTTGCGTCCGGTTGTTGGACGCTGGGATTATCGTTTGTAGGGAAGGTTGTGGTGGCGGTGCCCCACACCAAAGCGAGGCACTGCCTGATTGGCCCCATCGGTGCTACGCATTTGCAGGCTACGTCCTGGCGCGTTGTCGCGTTGCCCGGCACTGGTGGCTGAATCCCACAGTCACATGTTTGAATAACTGTTGATAACCGATACCTATAGCATCCTGTAGATATTGACTTTAATTTTTGCAGTTACAGTAAGTAAATATGATCTGTTTTGTCTCCTCATACTTACGTGGAAATTATGCCCAACTTCGACTTATGACGGATCAAAAAATATAGTTCAATATCCCATCACATCCCACACAATATCCCACAACATCCCAATTTTCATGTTATTGTTGTTTAAACGTTGGCAGCGACCCTGGGTCGCTGCAACTGCGCAGTTGCCCCGGGGTCTTGTGGAGTTGGACCTGGTTCTCTTGCGCTGTGGCATCGGGGCCAAAGGAGCCAAGGCGCCGTTTTTCGGGGCCATGGCTACGGTGGTCAGATTAGGCTTTATACATGGTTTTATGGTGGATATATCATATATTATCATATATCATTGGATATCTATAGTTGGATTAATGTTTCAAATAATTTCAACTCAACAACATATCATATGTATATAGTTGGATGACATTGGATGCTTGTTGTTCCCAAGTGTTTTACTTGAAGGGGTGCTGTATGCCACAATATGCCATAGCTTTGTATGAGGCTCAAAGAATCGCTTCCAATGTTTCACACAGGGTGCTGTGTGCCCCTGCGGTTTGAAAGAGTTGCCAGCCCTTCATTGTCTCTGGATGCTTTGTTGCTCGGATCCCCCTGAGTTGATCGGGTGCTTGGATCAATAGGCAGCTTGGGGTCCCCTGAGTTTTTTGGTAAAAGCCCATGGAAAAAAGTGGATTGCTTTGACTGTTTGGGTCCCAAGTTGTTTTTTTTCCATCCGTATTTCAGTAGTGCTCAAGTCACATTGGCCACACGCCTGGTTGCTCTGGTGGGAATGTTGTCCCCTGTGGACCTTAGGCATCACTATGCGTGGTTGGTTCTTTCTTTGTTATTCTTACCCAATGTTCAATCCCTTCCTGGATGCTCCATAGCGTGTTTGTCAAGATCTACTTCAAGAATTGCCCAGCTATGGCCCAGTCATATGGGTAAATATACCATTCATGGAGCACATGGGCTGTATCCTATACTTGGACTGGTTGCCCTTTTTGACTCATGGTTGGCGGGGGATGAATCTAAGTGGGAACCCGAGGTCCTTCTTGCAAAGGGCCATTAAACAAGTTCTCATGTTGCTGTCAGCCATCCCAATCTAAAGATAATGTTCCAGTATTGGTTCAAGGGAACTTTATCAGAAAACCCGAAGAATGCTGGCAAACAAAAAACTTGGTTTTGCTTGTACAAAAGACATGTCAAGCCCCAAAATGTTGTTTTTGAAAGCACATGTTTTATACATTTTTTCTCTAGACAATGCCCCCTTAAATCCAGAAACGCATCGTGAGGTCGTTTGAAGCATGGCGCCTTGGCAGTGGCTTGTTTCTCTGCACCCGTGCTGGCCTGTGTGGACAACAGCTGCTTGGCCATGACATATTTTCCTGATGGAGACGGGGTTGAACTTGAACATGAAATGGGGAAACCGCCAAAATCTCGTGTTTGATGAGCAGCGCATTTCGATAAATATAGCCTGAACATTTGAACATTCTTCAATTATTTTTGGTAGTTTGGAGTATGACCTAGTTTTGCAAGATCTCGTCTACTAGTTTGCCTAGTTTTGCTTCCTAGTGGCCAATCTATCACCACATTTCACACTTGGAATGATTGAATAGGATTGAACATGGCTTGCATCCTGGCTCCGTCCCAGGGTCAGGACAGGCCATTCATATCTAAAGCATCAACGCATTTGAAACGCACAAATGCGACCAAAATTGCCCGCAAAACGCCCGCACAAATCCAACAACCTGGTGAATTTGTATAATTTTGGGAGTGTGCAATTAAACGCACACCAATTTAGCTGTGCGGTTCCACGTTTTGAAAGTGAAAGCTGGTGAGAATACCAGGGAGGAGGGCCATGTGGATGGCACGCCTACCTTTTTGGGGAAACGTTTGATACAAATATAAATTTACTGAACGCATTGAAAGTGCAAAACGACCGATATTTTTTCAGAGCTTCAAGGCCCTGGATAGGCTATTTTGAACCCTAAGGACGGACCCAAATATGCATGTGTGTATATAATATATATATATAATATATATATATTATATATATAATACATGTGTGTGTACGAAAGCAATGTTCCATGGTTATCTCAAGGTAAGCTTGGAACTTCATCGGACGGAATATCCATGAATTGTCTAGGCCTTTTTGTGAAACACACGGTTGACTACTGGTTGTGCCGGTCATCAGCTTTATTATCGATTTTATTGTTGAAACCAATGAAAACCCTGCTTATCACTCATTTTCGGTGTTTACAGACTTCATCACTGGTACCATTTCTGAGACACAAACCAACCAACTGACCTCCCGATCTCACGCACTATACCAACTGGTTCTGTGGGCTCAGGTACTAACGCAACTGTGACTGGCCAGGAGGGGTTCTGTTGCGGCAATCCTTGGAGTTGATGGTGATGAAGCCGGAAAACTCTTTGGGTAATTAGTTGAAATTAATAATGGGGACATCATGATGGTATATTGTAAGCAACGGTTTGATGCGTGGGTTTGTCCAAACATGCGACATGCACCGAGTTTTGGTCATTCAAACCTTGGATTTTGCATGGGACCCTTTTCGAGGCATGACAAATGGAGCATCGGCAGATATCGGCAGAAGCGCATTTGGAACCCCCCTGGTATTTAATGAGTGATTAACTAAAACCATGCTGAGACTTTGATGAAGGGAATATCATCATGATCAGACATGATTGGAACTCCCCATTGAACGGTAAAAATGTTAAGAATAACATGGCTTGCTGCGTTGTTTCCCAAGAAACCGATGGCAAGGAACCTATAGGAACCCTGGCTCCAGAAATTGGGTGCCCTAGAAGCCTGGAGGGTTCAACGCTTCAACATGAAACAACAATCCAACATTTGAGGCTCAAAAATCCATACTTTTGGCCCAGAGCGCAATCCGTTTTCATTCCAGCCATTATCATTATGGCATGGTAACCGGTAACGCATGGTTTAATACCGTTTCATTGCACTGGTGAATGACCACGGCAGGCGCATGATAGCATCTTGTGGTGGACACATCCATATGAAGCTTGGCGCTGTGGCTGGGTTTGCGGCACATTGGGTACTCAGTGTACCCCCAAATCCAGGGATTGATACTTTTTTCCCTAAATTGCAATTTCGCGGATATAACCGCATTTTCAGTCAACCCTGTTTGTTCCTGGTTTTCACCCATATTGTAGACCAACGGGACCTCATTTACGAAGGATTTTCCAACAGATACAAGATTGTTGGGATTTTGAAGGGTGCAGGGGTGCTTTGGCGCAAGCCCACGCTGTGGCAGGACACTCCCCAAAAGCAGAAAACTAATGGGAAACCAACTGGGGAAGTTTGGGGCGTCACCATGCTATCGGGGGATGACGCCCATTGCCGTTGCCAACCAGGAAGTCTTTCACTTGGAAGAGGTGACGATTGTTGTGCTTGTGGCTATCACCTTGCTGCCCGGAAGCAGGGATTTAGTCAGGGATGTGTTTTGGCCATGTTTTTGTCGGGGGAGGAAGGAGCTCGTTTCTTTGAATGTCTTGCTTGTTTCGTGCTAAAAAGATCTAAAAAGGTTGCTTAAATGGATGCAACACAATCCCTACTGTATCATGAAGCACCAGGAAAGCTGTGAGGTTGGAGATGATTCCGCTACATGTCAGTCAGAAGATGGTTCTGGAAAGCATTCAGGAATGGGCAGATCACAGAGCTTTGAAACCACCCAAAAACAGTTCGTCAATCGGGATTTTCCCAAGTATGGAATGCAGATATGTCACACATTCTCACACATGTACAATCATATACATCCTCCTGGGAATTCAGCCTAAAGACTTGAGGACATGATGTCTCTAAGAAACTTTATTTTTTAAAGGACAGTTTGGCCGGCAAAAAATTCAGTTTCATTTTTTAAGATGTATACTGTTGTTTTGACGGTCTACTATTCTTTAAGAGGCCTTCCTAGGAAGATTCTAGGAACTTGTTTTTTGGATTTTTGTGGTATGTTCATCAATGTTTTTGGGATTGTGTGTCAAATGAAAACCAGCTTGCCTGCCGCTTGAACAGATGCTCACAAGCAGAAGACGTGAAGGTGAGATGGAAGATGAAAACGTGATGAGTGAATGCATGTAAATGATCCCCCTTGGAATTTCCACTACAAAATGCAACAACCCGGATTGTCGCAAAAAACGTTTTTTTAATGCAAAAACAGATGATTTTTCCACATGGCTAACCCGGAGTCCCCATTTTTTTGCAAAGGTTTCCTAGGTCATGATTTTTTTAAAGAGAGCATTTTGAGGGGCAATAGACAAGCTCTTTGAATTTTTGCGATTTGCTAAAACTGCTGTTGTGCGCCGGCCATCGTTTGTATGGCAGATGAGCCAAACAAGTTTCAACATTGACAACACATTTCAACTGATTTTTCAACAAGGACATTCTTCAGGGACGCCGGACTATTGCACATTTATGAGCGTTTGAAAACAGAGCGTTTGAAAATCATATGGTGTTATCCCTCTTGGAATTTTCCCTGGCTAAAACATAAGTCAACCCGGGTTATCAGTTCCCCCTCGATTCTTTAGAGATTTAATTTGGAACCCTAAGTTGAGTTTGTCAATGTTTAAAGTGCTGGCCAAAACATGGCTCAATAAACGCAATCAAACTGAGACTAGATATGATAAAAGCAGCAAATTGCATATATTGATTTATACAAATAAATATGTTTATCGTTTTGCAGGGTATAGCTCTAAAGAATCAGACACCAGCTCGAACCCAGTCCAGTTCTCATATCCAGACGTCCCCGGAAATCCCCAAGATCCCCAGGCATAACACCAATTGTCTCTAGAAGATCCATCGAAACCCACTGTGTCCGGAGGTAGGACCTTATTTTTTAATGGCACCCTCCCAAAAAATACCCCAAACTGTGAAAAACTGCCAGGTTTTGCAGGGTCGACAGGCAGGACCCGATTCTTTAAGGACACCCTTCCCTGTGTCGGGAGGCAGGACCTGATTCTTTAGTGGCACCCTCCCCAAAATATCCCAAGTTGTAGGGTCGACAGGCCTGAGCCTTTAAAGAATCAAAACACCAGCTCGAACCCAGTCCAGGTCTCATATCCAGACGTCCCCAGGAAATCCCCAAGATCCCCAGGCATAACACCAATTGTCTCTAGAAGATCCATCGAAACCCACTGTGTCCGGAGGTAGGACCTTATTTTTTAATGGCACCCTCCCAAAAAATACCCCAAACTGTGAAAAACTGCCAGGTTTTGCAGGGTCGACACGCCCTGAGCCTCTAAAGAATCAAAACACCAGCTCAGAAAAAACAGTGTTTTGGCAGGACTTGATTCTTTAAGGACACCCTTCCCTGTGTCGGGAGGCAGGACCTGATTCTTTAGTGGCACCCTCCCCAAAATATCCCAAGTTGTAGGGTCGACAGGCCTGAGCCTCTAAAGAATCAAAACGCCAGCTCGAACCCAGTCCAGGTCTCATATCCAGACGTCCCCAGGAAATCCCCAAGATCCCCAGGCATAACACCAATTGTCTCTAGAAGATCCATCGAAACCCACTGTGTCCGGAGGTAGGACCTTATTTTTTAATGGCACCCTCCCAAAAAATACCCCAAACTGTGAAAAACTGCCAGGTTTTGCAGGGTCGACACGCCCTGAGCCTCTAAAGAATCAAAACACCAGCTCAGAAAAAAACAGTGTTTTGGCAGGACCTGATTCTTTAAGGACACCCTTCCCTGTGTCGGGAGGCAGGACCTGATTCTTTTTTGTGGCACCCTCCCCAAAATATCCCAAGTTGTAGGGTCGACAGGCCTGAGCCTCTAAAGAATCAAAACGCCAGCTCGAACCCAGTCCAGGTCTCATATCCGGACGTCCCCAGGAAATCCCAAGATCCCCAGGCATAACACCAGTTGTCTTTAGAAGATCCATCAAAACTCATCGTGTCCGGAGGCAGGAATTCATTCTTTAATGGCACCCTCCACCAAAGAACCGGACACCCGGGCCAAAGACTGAATACAAAGGGGGGTATGTTGTTTACAATCAATTTTGATCAAACCAGAAAAATGAAACAAGAGGAGGCAGCCAAAGACAACGCTTTGGCAGAAGCTTCTGCCATGACAGAAACAGAAGCCGCTAATCTGGCATGGGCAAAAGAAGGCAAATTTCATCTCCGGTGTGCAAAGGAATCATTTGGGTACGTTTGGCGTTTTTTTTTTAATGTTTGTTGATGTCCACATGGCTAACATGGACGCCCTATTTTTTAGAGGTTTACTTTTGTATTTGTTTTTTGTGTATTTGTTGTAGTTGGTTGCCTGGGCCATGATTTCTTAGATGGTCTTAGACCCCCTTGCATCCTAGGTAGGCATTCTTTAGATGTGCCATTTCAGTAGTGCAAGTTGGACCTCCGTTTTTTTGTCTAAAGAATGCTGGAGTCCATGTGAGCAGGATAATTCCAAGGAGAATTGTAAATGCAAGAATTTGTGTTAAAACACCTTCCAGAGTTGAAGAATGTTAAAGATGTGCTTTCAAGATTCACCTAAAGATGCCTAATAAATTCTAATAATCCTAATATGGACACAAATAATAAATTCTATATGTCCTCATATGATTGCATGCGCATCTTATTGATGATGCTTGACTGCGCCGTTGTCCATTCGACTGCAACTTGGGCATCCAATTCTTTAAAGGGGCACCCCTTCGTGTGCAACTTGGGCCTCCAATCCTTTAATGGGACATGTGTGGCTACTGTGTGCAATCTTGGTTCATTGGGGTTAGATTCTTTAAGGCTGAAATTTGCTCTGGTTCGCATTCTTTAAGAGGCTGCCAGTAGTCCCTTAAAGATTCAGGGGCCAGGGTGAGGACCCGAATTGCAAGGGGGATTCATATACATACATTATATTATTTTAATTATACTATATAGCGACGGACAAATACTTAGAACATCATTTGGAAAAAAATTTGAAAATCGTCACAGCGGGGATGTTCTAAGTATTAAGTCGTTAGAACATACCCAAAACCTATACTTAGAACATTTCCAAGCTATACTTAGAACATCCCAGTGGGGAACCAATAATCAGGCATCTCCAAAACATTCAAAATTATACATAATTCATTCTAGCTCATTTTAGTATTGAAACCTATGCTTTTTGACTACCCGCTGTAGGAAACCCACAAATTATATATATATATACTAGAGACCTTCCCATTGCAGCGAAGACTGCTTGGGATATTGTTCCCGAAGAAAAGGTATAGAATGCTGCAGCAGTGAGGGGAGAAAGTGTTCTAAGTATGGTGTTCACCAAGGTATTTGTGTGTATATATGCAGATTTACCAAAGTAACAGGACATGTTCTAAGTATATGTGTGTTTAATGTTCTAAGCATGCAAAAAATCAAAGGAGATGTTCTAAGTATCTGTTTTTCTGATGTTCTAAGTGCGTACTTAGAACATTTCTGATGTTCTAAGTGTAGTTGTTTTGATGTTCTAAGAAAAGGTTTCGAAATTTTGGAAAAATTGATGTTCTAAGTATATGTCCGTCACTATATTATGTTTATTCTCTATATATATATTGTTTTTTTTATTAGTTTATTTTTGAAAATTATTTATTATATTTTTGTTTTATAAAGATATTTACATATGTATTTTATTTTGCACATGATATGCACATGTAGATGAATTAAGAAGCCATGGTTTCAAACTCACTCGTAACTTCAGGTGGATAGCCTGGACATTTTTGTTTAAATCAGAGATGGACATCCAAGTGCTTGCCAGGACCCTGTGCTTGGTTGTGGGTCATAGCTATGACAAACATGTGGCGGTGAGGAGACCTGACAATCGAAACTCCATTCAAGGATATTCGGATATGGGATGATATGGGGATGGGTCAAAACCATTCAAAACCTATATGAATTTCCATATTTGACTCAGTCGCTATTTTCACTGCGGTGATGTTGGTATTCGCTGAGGATGGTGGATAGCGTGCAGCACCAGCTGGCCAAGTACACTCGCTCCCGAGGCTTTTGGTCAGTCCCTCGCCGGCGATTCCATGGTGGAGTCCTAGTGGATTCAACCGTCACCGTGGGGATGTACAGTGGAAACTTGTAAAATGGGCATACAACAAACAATGGGGATATCACCGGGGAAGATTTTTGGTTGGTGGTTTCAACATGTTAAAAAAAAACTGTTTTGAAGCCGGCTAGAGAGAACAAGTTTCGCAAGTTGTTCATTGCATTTCAGGCCCAGCCATCATTCGGGGACCCCCTTATGGTGATGTTTAAAAGGAATCAGACTGAAAGATCCTTCAGCAAACCTATACCAACGTGGGCATAGCTATGCCCATGCCAGAAATCACTATTTACCCTCTGGTAAGGTAATATAGCTATTGAACATGGCCATTTATGGTGGATTTACCCATGAAAAATGGTGATTTCCATAGTTATGTAAACGTTTACCAGAAGGTATACGACAATATAATAGATACCCCAGGATTCTTGAGGTAACATCCCGTCTAACATAGCCCCTGACAAATCAACCTGTTCTACAGTAAAGCAGTGTTCCAACCACCAAGTTGGTGCAGGGTCATCCGTAGCTCAGGACGACTTCGAAGAGGCCATCTGTGTGGGACCCACCGTGTGAGAAAATGTAACTTGGTGGGTGTAAGACACAAAGACTGTGATGTTTGCTCATGTTTGTCAAGCGAAGTGCATGTCATTTTCGCTCCGTTGGAAATTACGGGCTTATTTTGGGATACTTGGAAGGCCAAAACAAATTTCAAGTCTTGATTTTTTACAAGCAGGGATTAACTAATGATTATAAACTACAGTTGTGCAGATGTGCATTGTTAGATTGTGGCCATCATCGAAGAATCCCTTTGGTTCGGGTGGCGTCACCATGATGTTTGCCGGTGCAACATGTCCATCTTTGTTGTTTCTCAGATTTTCCAAAACATCAGCAGCAGTCTTAAGGTATGTTACCCTCTGGTAAACGTTTACATAACTATGGAAAATCACATTGAAAATGGTAAACCCACTATAAATCACAATTTTCAATAGCTATGTTAAATTACCAGAGGGTAAGTTGTCCCAATCCCTAGTAACCTGGGTTGTATCAATCAATGGGGATATGTTGCGCCATGCCCGACCATTCTGGCAAGCTGCATCAAACCATAGAAGCCACATACAATATAAAAAGAAAGCGTTTTGAACATGTATGAAACTATATGTAATCATAATAAAAACACAAAGCGTAAAACCGTGCAAATTTAGGCCACCCATTCAAATTAAAACACAGTAATTAAACCAGCTGGTGCATTAAAACCAAACTCAATTCACATGATTCACATGATGCTAAGAAAATGATGGTGTTAATCCATGCAACACTCAGAAATAAACCAAAATAAACCTATGATATATATATATATAATCACCACCCCTTTAAGGCTACTTATGAGGTGGGACCATACCAAAATGTAAGATAATGTAAGATACATTTTTTGAGGTGTCGTTTTTGTGGGAGGGTCTTCAAAATACCTTCAAAATGTAAGCTTACATGTTCAAGGCCTTCCTCAAAAACACCTTGAAAAATGTAGCTTACATTTTGGGTACGTCTTTCCCCTCTTTTTATCATCTTCATCTTAACGTTCGCCCCCTTTTTTTTGGGCGCCAGGACACTCTGCATGAAATAGACCATCGCAGCCGTGAACCCATGGCGTATTTGTTGTTCAACCGGGGCACGGCGGAGTTCACCGTGCTGGGCATCATCGTCACTGGGATGGGGACGGCGGGACGTTGGGGCCAAGGGGAACCTTGTTGACATGGCGATGGTGGCTAAGAACCACCACAGTTTATGGCCATTTAGTCGTTATAACCTGGTTATAACCTGGTTAGATATTTTCTATGGGATTATACATTTTATAAATGGGTTTTGTTCAGGCCATAGCTGCATAAGTTGGGATGTCACAATATTGTCATGATATGGTTATAATATAGTAAAAAAGATGTTTGACTATATAATGGATAGTATACCCGAGAATTGGCAACTATGAATATATATATATATATATATGTTGTTATGTGTTGTAAATTGCATATAGCTACTTGTATGGTTAATTAATCGGGATGGGGTCACAGACTGCGGTTTATGTTAAAGTTGTGAGACTTGATTAATCCCACCAAGGTGATAAATGTGTGTACTGATATAGGTGTAAACCAATGTTTATAAAGGTTATATATGGTTTGAATATGGTTGATCAATGGTGGTTGGTTGAGGGTTCATGTAATCGTGTAAATCGACTGGTGATGCGTAGTTCAGCAATTACGAACTATATGTTTTGCTTATTTTTGGCAGGTACTAATTGGCCATGGAATAATGGTACATATTGAATGACCGGTTATACCGATATAATCAGGGAGGTCGTTGTTAATTACTGTACCCCCCACCAATATTTGGTCCCCCACATTGGAAAATGATTTTCTTTGGGGTTGGAGAGCATTTGATAGGGGTTACGGATAAAGAGAATTCAGGCAAAATCAAAGCGGAAGTTGCGGTGAGTTTTGATAGCTCAGCCAGTTTTGATAGTCTTCTCGGTTGTAAATATATGGTGATGAACACCACAAGAAGTCGATCATGGCATGACCCGTTGTTAAAACCAGTCGATCGGGGCATTTCAGTGGCTTGCCAAAGCCCATCCACATCATCCACCGATCGCGCAGGAAGCATGTAGGATTTGGTCATCAAAGCTTGTACTGCAGCAAAAAACATCCATTTAAAATCAACGGGTGTTTTTCCAATAATTATATAATTATTACCATAGTTCCCATGAAAAAACCCAAGTATTTCCCAGCCAAGTTGGATTAATGTTGGGCTCTGATTAGTGTGCCCCCCCCTCAACAATTTTTAGGATAGTCAATTTATAAGTAAGGATTTCAATTGACATCAATCAACTTTCAACTGATTTTCCTTTTAAGCTTCAAAGAAATCTATTGATAAGAAATGATTTCAATTGAAACTAATTTACTTTCAATTCATTTGAATCTACTTTCGATTTTCCTTTTAAATCCCCCCCAAAAAAAACATTGCCCCAAAAGTTTTTGTGCACAATAGGGTACCATCGAAACAATTCCATTATTGAGGATCTGGGTCATTCATGGGGTACCTCCTTGAACAAATTGTTTGGTTGCTGTTTTTAAATAGGGGTTTAATAAGGCATCAAAATATTTGGGAAACCTTGCATTTTCACTGCTTTAGCATGGATATGGTGTTCTAAAGTAAATGGACCAGCTCTACCCAAAGAAAGGTGGATAAAAAGGTTATATAAAGGGTTTGTGTTGTTTTTTCACCCCAAAAGTTTTTGTGCACAATAGGGTACCATCGAAACAATTCCATTATTGAGGATCTGGGTCATTCATGGGGTACCCCCTTGAACAAATTGTTTGGGTGCTGTTTTTAAATAAGGGTTTAATAAGGCATCAAAATATTTGGGAAACCTTGCATTTTCAAGGCTTTAACATGGATATGGTTTTCTAAAGTAAATGGACCAGCTTTACCCAAAGAAAGGTGTATACAGGTGGATAAAGCTGCTCCTGAAAAAAATGGATGTGAGAATGTAAGAAAAGACTTCTGACAATAGAGCCTCCCCCCCACAAACGGCAAGACGCTCAATTGGGAAGGGAAAACATCTCACAATAGGGTACCTTACCATGACACTAATCGGAGGCTAACATTACCAGAGGGCATCCTGAATTGATGTTCATTGCAGATATCCCAGAATTGGATGAAAGAACCATTGAAGTCACAATAAGCTCTAAGGCAAACCGGCTCTAGCTGACGACCAAGGCGTGTATCGTGTGGGCGTGCAACCGCACGGGCGTGTTCTACGCGTTCCTTTGGCGAGGGGAGGGCAAAGGGCCACCAAGGTGGGGGGTGGACCCTGCAAAGGAGGATTGATGGGATAGGCTAAGAAGAAGTATTATAGTATATATGAATTATATAATTATACAGCAACGTGGTGGCTTCGCGACATGGGGTCTTCAACAGGAATTGGGCTCCAGCAGCAAAACATGGCCGCTTAGCTAGCAGGCTGAACATTTACTCGTCGCTACATCCTAGCCATGCATGAACCATGTCCACACTATTTCACGACATGCTACAGTTTTGGCCCTTGACCAGTTATGAGTCAGTTATACCACCATTTATGGAATGATAACCCCATTGATGATCATTAACCAACTGTGTATTATGGTAAAAGTCTTTGACTTTACGCGTCGTTCCATGTTGTATCCGCGCTCCCACCTGGTGATTCCTGAGGATCTATGAACTTACGGAAGACGTGGAAGATATCGCACTGCCCCAGGATGCAGCTGGATATCATCACAACGTCGAGAGCGTTCACATGTGGCTTGATGGTTGATGGGAAGGCTGTGCCGCAGTTTTGAGTTGATTCCCCACCTACAACTTCAACGTTAGTCATTGTCAGTTCTATGAGATTATAAATATTTGTATATAACATTATATAACATATACATATATAATATACATATACGGGTGGTTTGTACCACGTATGTACCACATACTTCACATGTACATTTATATATATATATGGTATACGTGTACTTTAAGTGTATTTGATAAGTATATTAAAAACATGTATGCACAGGACAGTTAAACTGTAAAAAGGATGATACGGTCTCGGCAATCATTTATTGTGCCAGCCAGCGTGTTGGCGACACTTATCAGCAAGATAGTGGGTAACATTTATTTAGTCAATCATCATGAACACTTACCCTTTAGTAATCAAACATTTCTAGATTTTCGGACAAAACCTCCATGTATTACCCACCCATAGAGTTAGCAAACCACTAACATTTCTTTTGGTAGGATTCCTGAGCCGCGGTTGCGCTCAGCCACTACCGCGCAGTTTGAAAGGGGTGCATTCCCCAAATGGGGAGCTGTGCCCTAACATGTGTTTCAATGCAAAAAAAATCATGTTCAATCTCGGATCATTTGGTGGTAACACCCGCATCATCCATAGATATAGTTTGTTTCTGGCACTTTGTGTGGTCCAGACCAGACGAGCACTGTGCAAAGACAACCGCGGATGGTCAAGGATGATGCGCTGGGTTTTCCTTGGTCGCAACGTGTAGATATGTTGAATGGCACAGAAGCCAATGAAGAAACCGGTCCAACAGGTTTGACCTAGCGAGGAATTGTTACTATTTTTTTATATTTTTTCAAAATTAATCTTTATATGTGGTAATGTTTGGGTACTATTCTATAATCACGATAAATTTGTTGATGGTCATGGTTCTGGCTTCGACGGTCACTGCAGGCATTTGTTCGTGACCTATTTCCTGTACTATGCCATCATGGCGTGTCGCTGAGCAGACACAACTCGAAGGGGGGCCCGGGGCATCACCATTTTGAGGGCTATTCATTTAGGGATTTGTTTTTCCGTTTTGGCATTTTTTTGTGCATTTCTGGTTCCCAGCTTCTCTGCTTTTCTGCTTTTCCCTGCCATTTTTTTGTTTCTCATATCTCATACTGTAGATCAACCCTAAGAAGCATCATATAATACAGAAATCCTAATTCAAGCCTAAATAAGTTCCAAAACAAAAAACACTAACAACTAAACCCTAAACACCCCGAAATAAAACTGAAACTAATTCTAGATAAACCTTAAACCAACCCTAAATAAATCCCAAACCAACCCCGAAAATAATTTAATCCAAGCCTAAATAAATTTTACACCAACCCTAAAGAGATCTTAAACCAGGCCTAAATAGATCCTAAAGCCTAAAGCAACCCCACATAGATGTAAACCAAGCCTAAATAAACCTTACACCAACCCTGAATAGGTCCTACAGTAAACCATTTAGATATATACATGCTTAACCAAGTCTAAATAAACCCTAAAACCAACCCTGAATAGATCCTAAGCCAACCTATATACATGGATCTTAAAACAAGCTTACATAAAATCTTAAATAATCCCTAAACCAACCTTAGATAGATTCCAAACCAACCCTAAATAGATTCCAAACCAACCCTAAATAGATCTTAACCAAGCCCAAACACACCCTAAACCAACCCTAAATAGATCTTGAACTGTAAACCCTAAAATCAGCCCTAAATGAACCCTAAACTAACCCAACATTCATCTTTAACCAAGCCTGAACAAATCCTAAAATCAACCCTAGCTAGTTCCTAAACAAACCCTAATTCTAAAACCAATGTTCTGAAAACCCTAAACCAACCCTAACAAAAACCCTAAACTAGCCCTTAAAGCAACCCTAAATGAACCCGAGTTGTTGCAAATTCTCAAACATGCTGCAAAAATACCGTTGAAATGGCAGCTTCCAGCTCCAAAATGCTGCACATAGCACAAACATTTTGCAAATTCCATGGGAAACGACAGCTTCGAACTCAAAAATGCAATACCGTTGAAATGGCAGCTTCCAGCTCTGCAAATAGCAAGGAAAATGGACAGAACAGGAAATCGAAGCAAAAAACAAGATGAAGCCCACGAACCCGAATGCTCACACGTATGTTAATGGTACAGATGTCAAAACACATGGATATGCAGTCACGCACAACACTTTTCTGCAATAGTTTATTTGAACTGTCTTGTACATATTTCCCCTGTTACCAGTCTGCAGTGTGGAGTGTAAAGTGTGGAGTGTGGAGTGTAAAGTGTAGAGTGTGGAGTGTGGAGTGTAGCGTGTAGAGTGTGGAGTGAGGAGTGAGGAGTGTAAAGTGCAAAGTGTGGAGTGTGGAGTGTAAAGTGAGAAGTGTGGAGTGTAGAGTGTGTAAAGTGTAGAATGCGAAGTGTAAAGTGTAGAGTGTGGAGTGTAAAGTGTAGAGTGTGGAGTGTGGAGTGTAGCGTGTAGAGTGTGGAGTGAGGAGTGAGGAGTGTAAAGTGCAAAGTGTGGAGTGTGGAGTGTAAAGTGAGGAGTGTGGAGTGTAAAGTGTGGAGTGAGGAGTGTAAATTGTAAAGTGTAGAGTGTGGAGTGTAAAGTGTGTAGTGTGGAGTGCGGAGTGCGGAGTGTGGAGTGTGGAGTGGAAAGTGTAGAGTGTGGAGTGTAGAATGTAGAATGTAAAATGTAAAGTGTGAAGTGTAGAGTGTAAAGTGTAGAGTGTGGAGTGTAAAGTGTAGAGTGTCGAGTGTGGAGTGAGGAGTGTAAAGTGTAAAGTGCGGAGTGTGGAGTGTAAAGTGTAGAGTGTGGAGTGTGGAGTGTGGAGTGGAAAGTGTAGAGTGTGGAGTGTGGAGTGAGGGGTGTGGAGTGTGGAGTGTGGAGTGTGGAGTGGGAAGTGTGGAGTGTAAAGTGAGGAGTGTGGAGTGTAAAGTGAGGAGTGTGGAGTGTAAAGTGAGGAGTGTGGAGTGTAAAGTGAGGAGTGTGGAGTGTAAAGTGAGGAGTGTAAAGTGTAGATTCTGGAGTGCAAAGTGTGGAGTGTGGAGTGCGGAGTGTGGAGGGTAAAGTGTAGAGTGTGGAGTGTGGCGTGTGGAGTGTGGAGTGCGGAGTGTAAAGTGAGGAGTGTGGAGTGTAGAGTGTAGAGTGTAGAGTGTGGAGTGAGGAGTGAGGAGTGAGGAGTTTAAAGTGTAAAGTGTAGAGCGCTGAGTGTGGAGTGTGGAGTGTAAAGTGTGGAGTGTGGAGTGTAAAGTGTGGAGTGTGGAGTGTAAAGTGTGGAGTGTGGAGTGCAACGTGTAGAGTGTGGAGTGTGTAGTGTGGAGTGGGGAGTGGAAAGTGTAGAGTGTGGAGTGTGAGTGGGGGATGTGGAGTGTAGAGTGTGGAGGGAGGAGTGAGGAGTTTAATAAAGTGTAAAGTGTAGAGTGCGGAGTGTGGAGTGTGGAATGTGGAGTGTAAAGTGAGGAGTGTGGAGTGTAAAGTGTGGAGTGTGGAGTGCAAAGTGTAAAGTGTAAAGTGTGGAGTGTGGATTGTGGAGGGTAAAGTGTAGAGTGTGGAGTGTGGAGTGGAAAGTCTAGTTTGTGGAGTGTAGAGTGTGGAGTGTAAAATGTAAAAAGTGTGGAGTGTGGGGTGTAAAGTGTAGAGTGTGGAGTGTGGAGTGTAGAGTGTGGAGTGTGGAGTGTAAAGTGAGGAGTGTGGAGTGTAAAGTGTGGAGTGAGGAGTGCGGAGCTTTCCCCATAGACACGGCGACGCCACAGGAAATCCAACGACTCGAGACGAGACACGTGGATGCAGAAAAACGAGCATTTCGTACGAGACTTCCTCCAATTTTGACATTTTCGACACGTTATCAAACACGTTGGAATGTCGCAAAGTGCCACGCCTGCCACGCAAAACGACATGACAAGCTGCTTGGAAACCTTCGAAAAGGAGAGGTTTTGCGGCTTCCCCCATAGACACGGCGGAGCCACAGGAAAACCAGAGACTCGAGACAAGACACGTGGATGCAGAAAAACGAGCATTTCGTACGAGACTTCCTCCAATTTTGACATTTTCGACACGTTATCAAACACGTTGGAATGTCACAAAGTGCCACGCCTGCCACGCAAAACGACATGACAAGCTGCTTGGAAACCTTCGAAAAGGAGAGGTTTTGCGGCTTCCCCCATAGACACGGCGAAGCCACAGGAAAACCAGAGACTCGAGACAAGACACGTGGATGCAGAAAAATCAGCATTTCGTACGAGACTTCCTCCAATTTTCATAGTTTGAAACATGCCGCAAGAACATGTTTTCCAGCTTCCCCCATAGACACGGCGAGGCCACAGGGAAACCAGAGACTCGAGACGAGACACGTGGGAGCACCAAAACGAGCATTTCGTGCGAGACTTCCTCCGATTTTCACACTTTGTAGCTTCAAAATCGACGTTTTCCTACGAGTTTTCCTTAGAACGTGAAAATTGGCAACCTCAAAATCGATGTTTCGTGCGAGGCTTCCGTCAATTTTCAGCACATGTCAGAAAATGCCACGCCTGCCACGGAATTTGCACCTTGTCACCACTTGACGCAGCCCTGCCAATGCGATTTGCAAAAAACACGCAACATGACACGTCTAAAGTGCTGCGCCTGCCACGAAAAATGGCGATGGACACGTCCAAAGTGCTGCGCCTGCCACGAAAACTGCAACACATCTTCTGAAAACGTCGCAAAAGTATTGCGCCTGCCACGCAAAACGACTTTCGACACGTTCCAGAACACGTCTGAATGTCACGAAGTGCCACGCCTGCCACGCGAAACGAAGCAACGACACGTCTGAAACCTCCAAAAATGACCACCTCTGCAGAACTTACCATAGGCACGGCCATATGGTCCTCACGCGGACGGTTGCGAACGGTTGCGGACGGTTGCGGACGGTTGCGAACGGTTGCGGACGCGGACGCAACGTCGAGCGAACACACTCCAACCCCCAGACCCCCAGAGTGAAACGGGAACCCTTGCTACGCATTCGGGAAAAAAACAAACGGACAAAACAAACGATTCCGGACCCATTGGTTTTTCAGTAGCGACATCTGCAGGGCATTCCGTTAGCAATTGGAGAAATCTCAAAACAAAAAATGGCACTATGCCAAGAAATGAAACGTTGCGCTTCACGATATGCTGTTGACCAGCACCTTATACACGGGACCCAGTGGAATGGGCAAGGTGGAACCCAACCATCGAGAGAAAGAGCCAAGAAAGATTAGGAAAGAACAACAATCAACTAAAAATATTGGGCAGGGGTTGTGACCACTAGTCTCTCTCTCTCTCTCTCGGATACTCCTTCGAGGTCTTCGAGACCATCGTATCCTTTAATTAATTCACATTTCCCCCAAAGAGAGAGAGAGAGACAGAGAGAGAGAGAGAGTGGTCTCTTGGCAAGCCTCTGGCGGCCCCTGCTAGCTTTAGCTATGGAAAAAAAGGGATGTACCGTAATAAGCCCCGTAAAAACTGGTACTATAAATAGCCTGCCGATTACAAAATTCACTGGATGTATCTTCAACCAAATCTTGGGCCGTAAGTCCCTGGAGAAAAGCAACAGGAGAGACACAAGCACACTGTAGGAAAGACGAGGTGAATCAAGTGCGGTGGGATGTAACAACAAAGGAAGGATCATCAATAATGTGGACTGAAAGCCTTGTAGAAATAGTGCATGCGCAGAATGAGCTGTTCTCACTCCTGAAGGTATCCGAAGGTTTGGACCTGTGGAAAAATCAATGGGTGCAACTTCAATATTTGGTACTCGTAGGACCTGAAGTCCAGTGTGACAGGTAGTTCCAGGATGGAGTTAATGAAAAGCAAAATGGAGAAAAATACGGTAAATATATGTCATCACCAAATGAAGCGAACCATAAGGGATCTGAAGCTGTGAGCTACCCTTAGGGAAGTGCTGAAAAATGGTACAAATTGCCCGGAAGCTACATCAGTCAGACATGTGAAAACTGAGCTCAGATTCTGCAGAGCTTTGTTTGTGTAGGGGTCCATGCCAAGAAAGATGTCCTGGTAGAGGCTGGAGATGGTGATGAAGTCGATGAACTTGTCAGTAATGTAGTTGGGAGTTAATTCTTGTAGTTTGCCATGCTGTGGGGTCATAGTGGAGTAGCCAAGTTAAGTGCCAGAAAGAGAAGATCGAAGTTCCTGATGAAGTTCAAAGTCGATGTCAGAGAGTTCAACATTCTTGGCAGGGAGAGCATCTAAGAATACTTCCAAACTGGTTCTGTTCTAGCCTTCTTTGTAGGAGAAGCCTCTCTGGTTGAGAGTCTGTGTCTCCTGATGAGTTCAAGTTCTTCTGCGATGAGTTCAGTTGTGGTCGATGATGTAGACACACCTGGATGAGGATCATGTTGTTCAGCAGCCTCTTGAGAGGCTTCGAGATCTGGGACGATGGCACTTGCATTCTACGTCCGGCTTGCAAGACACATATCGGACCAACCGCCTTGGCAGATGTTGTCGGATCTTGCCACTCAGCACAAGTGTTTTCCGCATATGCAGTGGAAGTGAGGAGGAAAGAAGCGGCGCAGATGGTTTCGGAGCTGCAGGAGGCCCGGCCCAACTGAAATATGCACCTCACCTTCTCCATTGTCCGGGTTCCGACCTTGAAGCAGCCGACATCCTTGCTGAGAGCGTGTGTCATTCGTCTCGCTCGTGTCTGGTCTGCCCCTTGTGGAGTTTGATTCCGATCCTTTGGGCTGCTTCTCAGCCTCCATGGCTTCTATGGATGTATCTTGAATAAGTGTGGCTTCAAACACATTGTGAAAAGCCGATCAAAGATAGGGCACAGCCCAAACATCATGTGGAAACTGAAAAGGAGAAGGTCGGGTGAAATGAAAAGTACAAATGAAGTGGCATGCAGTGTCAAGACAGCATGTCTGAATCTGTGGAAAAGCTAAGGCTTGTGCCAAATGCCTGGGGCATCACCATGTAGCAAACAAATCTAGTAAGCATGATGCAGTATCATTCAGCGTCCCAGACATTTCCCTTCCACTTTTAGTTAATTGTCTTTTGGGAGGTAGTGTTACTTTAATGCATAACCGCGAGAACATCTAGACTCTACAGTAGCAGGGGAGCTGGGAACCAAAAAGACAAGGCAGCATCCGAGCCTGATATCCTCTTGGTGGTCCTCCAGATTTGTTGCATGGAAATGCAGCCCGTAAGAAGATATGAAAAATATGGTAAATTCAAGTCCCACCAAAACAATGTCGGCCATGTTTCAATTTCACCATTGTTAAAACCAATGTCAAACATTACTGGACAGCCATGCAGAGATTCAGAAACTTTGCTGGGATGATACAATTTACGCCGGCTGGCTGGAACATCTCCTTTTTGCCCAAGATTCTTGCACTTAGACGGTTTCAGAAAATTATATGAGATTGTCATCATATAATCGACCAAAATGTTTCAACGGAAAGAACATATATTGAAACTGAAACACAAGAGAAACCGTGTGTTTTGTCTTTTTTTTTCAGGGCGACCCCTTTCATTCGGCTTTCCCGGGTGCCGTGGACAAAACGTGCCGTGACTGGCGAACAGGTAGCATCTTCGTTGCAGGACGTTGGATGCGGAGCTGGGCGGCGCCTTGATCTGTTCCGTGAGATCCTCTCGTTGACATGGGTGATTTTGCCAATGGGAACATCATCAAGATCCGTTTAATTTTGAGATAAACCATGACAAACTCATATTTCCATGGCAAATTCCATCTTGGGCTTTCCTTAATCTGGGGGGAGGCTCAAGTCACGGGGATCCCCAAGAGATCCAAAGCTATATGGGTATGTCGTGGTTTGTTTGATTTTTCGGGAACACGCCCAAAAATCCAGTGGTGGACTCTAAAAAAATTTCCCCACTGAGACAGCATACTACAGCTCATACGGGGGTTTCTTAAAATGGGGTGATCCCCCAGTCATCATAGGAGTTTAAATATTAAGTCATGGCCCAGTGACTTGGATGATTTGGGGTACCCCCATGACTTAGGAAACCTCCACTTAAATACGGAGGGATTGCTGCAATACAATCAGAGAGATTACTGTAATAATATTTGCAGTCCATTACACGTGATGATGATGAATAAATCATACAATATATATATATTTATATTTATATCCAGCTATTGAGAGATTAGTGTAATAATTTTTGCGGTCCATTGCACGGGATGATTATGAATAAACCATATTGATATGTATTCCAACGTGCGGCCTAGACTGATGAGTTAGCTAAGTTTGCAAACGCAACTCCAACAACTATGGTTAATGGTAGATATAGCCATAGTTGCTGGAGTTCAGAAACTGACTTTGAATTCGCGGGGTCACCTTGTAACAATATATATATATATATAGACCATGGCTATATTTAATAACAATTACATGGGGTAGATGGGATGGTCATGACTTTGTTTATATTTTTAAACATAGATAGATAGATAGATAGATAGATAGATAGATAATCGTCAACATGGGGCCGGCCGCGGACTAAATTTGGTGGTATCACAACTATATATATATATATATTTATATACACATATCTATATATATATATGTCAATATACACATATCTATATATATATATATTTACATATCACACATGTATATGCTTATATTTGTTGTTTACGTATATCTATATATCTATGTATATATATACACACACTATATATTTGAGTTTTGAACATCGTCATGGGTATTAACAATGGGGTTGTCAGCGGGTGATGATAGTTTATTCTGTCGGAATACGCTGTTGAAACCATCCCCTTATGGCTTATGTTTATAGAGGATATAATGGTAATCCATTCATTTTTTGACAAGACAAATGTACCCTTTGACTCCTGTGAACAGTTACTTTTCTTTCACGCTACTTTACCTGATATGTAATATGTGCGCTTCGGAATTTCAAGACTTTTCTTGAGGCATTAGCCTCTGGTAATTCACATAGCTATGGAAAATGGATGGTCCATTTATGTAGATCATTTACCTAGATATTACACAAACATGATGATTTCCCATGATGTTAGATTGATTATGAGCGGGATCTCAAAATCTGAGTCTCAGGCTTCCAACGTGGTGTACAAGCGACAGATCCGTGCCTTCCGCGCAGGGAAGGCAAAGTTTTGGGCTGGGCTGATCTTAGGTAAGGGGTTGAACATGGTCGGCACATCGCTGCCCTTTGACATGAGGGGCAAAAACCCCACCAAACCGAGGTGATAAGTGGATTAGCCATGAGAAACTCACAATTACTCATCATTTGGCTATGTTTTGAGGAAACATTCAGATCGTAATTTGGCTATTTGGGTTCCAACTGTTTGAAATGTTTAGACCCTCTACCTGTGATGTCATTTTGATTAAGGAAATCTTCAGAACCAACGTCTTTGGGTTTTTATCAAACTTGAGTCTTGAGTGCAGAGTTGTCACCGAACCAGGTTTTGGATTTTGTGTTTGTAGTGTGTGCAGAAACGAATTGAGTAATTGACAGTTCTCAGCAAGATGGAACGCTGAACTAGGATATAGTGATTTCCTTCCTGATGTGGCCACATTTGTGGCGTGCATAGCAAGACTTCTCTTGCCTGGTTTCCCAAACACAGAACAAAAACGGATTGAATTTTTTGCCCTTTGCAGTCAAGGATCATCATGCTAATCAACAGCCTGCTTTCATTCTGCGTCATTCCGTTGGTGGTTTCATTTGTTCTCAACCATAAAATGGGATGATGAACCCCAATGACTTATTTTTTTAAGGGTTGAAACCACCAACCAGTCATGTTTTTCTCCTAGTTATGTGTTTTGAAAACAGCGCTGTGGCCAGGACTGTTCGGAAGAATTTATAGAATCAGATTGGCCTCCGGAGCATGTCACACTGCGTCTTCCCGGCTGCAATTGGGTTCTGCCAGAGTGTACTGTGTCGTGTTGAGATTCAACAAATGAATTCAGCTACGGGCAAACTGAAACTGATGCCAACACATGTTGGCTGAGTCATGGAATCGCAACCAGTGGAATTTTATAGGTGAATGTCTTCAATTTGCTCGAGTTTTCTTTTGACTCAAGTCAGATTAGTGGAAAAGGTGATGAATTTGCACTTCATTCGATCACTTCCTGCCTTTTTTCCCACATGGTCTAGGGTCCTCCTGTTCTTTTATTGGATGAGAACTGGATGCATTTTAGATAGATAAAGTGGACCCATGAAGGCGGTTTGTTATAAATTTTGCGATCAGAAAATGGTGGTTTCGGCTGTCTTCCAGTCCCAGCTTGCCATGTAAGATTCCCAGGTGGAGAACTGCCAGATTATATCTGGTTTAGGTGGTACAACCCAAGTTTTATGGGGTCGAATCTCGTCACTTTGAGCTGATTTAATCTCAATATCGGTTGGGTATTAGGAATATAATGTATATATAATTATATATATATATTATGTAGATACAGTATAATCATTTCGAGATGTGAAAATTCCGCCATTTCTAGGCTAGTCTAGCTTGTGAGCACCCCTAAGACATCCTAAGACCATAGCAAGGCCCAGCGCTGGATCAACTCAGGTCAGACCTTTTTGATGTCTGTCTCTAGCTGGCGAAAAGCTTCGGAGACTTGGCCCAGGTTGGCCACCAGGTGGTGCCCCACATGGCCCAGCAACACTGGCTGAGGTGTTCACATGTTGATTATTATTTTTCCACCATACAAAAGGGATGATTGGTTGAGAGGAGTATATTTTGAGATATTTATGTTCAAATATTTTTGAGTTGCATATTTTGATATATTTGATATTTTTTGCCAATGGTAGTCCCATCAAAAGGGTCCCCGTACATTCCACCAACAAGGGGGTCCCTTGCATCGCTGGCAGATCCAAGTTTCGGCAACTTTGATGACTTCCCAATTAAGTCAGCTTCCTTCGGCTTGCCTCTCCGACTTGCGGAGAACAGCCTTGGCAAACCTAGGACTAGTTATATAATTGTGTCCTACAAATTGGAAATAGTGGGGATATGTGAGCTTGACCAGCTAGAGACGAAATTCTTGGTGCTTTGTTCATGCCAGCATTTGTGTAGGATTTAACCAGTTGTAGATTGCTATCCGCTTACGAGACCTTGGTACATCCAGGTAGATTCAATAGATTCCTCCCCCATCGCTGAAGAAAATGAGGACCGCCTCGACACTAAGCCGCTCGGCTGCGCGTGGCATGCGCATGGCAAGGGGGCCAGCTCTACTTGTTGGTTTCTGTGGGATACTTGGATCAGACCCCATGTGCATATACTGTAATATAAGTAATAAATATATATAATATGTATTATATATATATGTGTGTGTGTGTGTGTGTTCCAGGTTCTGGGCCCCATGGTACCCCTCTCCCCCCTGTGGTGAGGGTGGGTGGGTGGGGAAGGTAAACATGAAGTAGAAGGAATAAGCGATGAGTGGTGGATGTTAGCGCCAGATGAGTAGTAACTAGGTGGGTTATACATGTATTGTAATGTATTATATACATATTATATACACGTATACAACCTTATAGCTATAGATAGATAAACTATAGGCAGTATGTACGTGTTGTATATGTAGCACACACGCTATGTGTATATTGCATTATATGTTAGAATTTATTTTTATATATATTTGCACTATTGTAGAAGTACTCATGAGACATATGTATGTATATATTTGATACAAAAAGTCTATATGTAGCTTGGGGGTCGTTGCTATACATCTTTTTAGCTCGTGCACTATATATAGGTATATTGGATTAGGTAGTTTATGTGGTTGCCTCCTCCCCCCTGTGGTGGCGGGTTGTGGGGTCTGGTGTTTTTCGATGTTGCATATGAGTATATATTATAGATAATCGTGTGTATATATGTGTATGATCTATATTCATTATGTACGTGTCTTATAGCTACGCTACAAGTACAGTAGTAGTATATATATATATGTATGGATATACCACACAGGTAATATACCAATAATAGGCGACTAATGAGCAGTATGTAGATACGCTGTGGCTTGGCTTGTGTATAGGTATACCAGGTAGAAAAGAAACATATACTGTAGATAATCCTATGAACGGCACGTATGTCGTATGTAGGTAGCATATGGCTTTCAGATGCTGCAAATAGGATGCAAGTCGGAGATTGTGGCTTTGAAATGCAGCAAATTGAAAGCAAATGGGAGGCCGTGACTCTGAAATGCTGCAAATAGCATGCAAATGGTGGATTTTGGGAGGGCGGCAGGGGTACCAGACCATTTTTGGGGGAGGGAGGGAGGGGCTACCGAACCGGGAACCGGTGTATATATACATATATATATATACTTATATATATATACACACACACATGTATGTATGTTATGTGCCATTTTGGTATAAATATGTAAATAAATATATATATATATTGTATATACCCATAGTTATTTTTTGACAGATGTGATGTAGATAGACACTTAGATAATAGACAGTTATGTTACATTGACATATGCATACCATGATATATAGAGCTCAAGATCTCCCATCAAAGGGAACGAGTCATGCTTGGGATGTACATGCAAATAGTGTCAGGCTGGCTGGAGGTTTCGAGGTTTTTATTCACATCCCGGGATGGTAAGTCTAACTCACTTTATGTTTGTCTTGGCCATAAGCAAAAAACTGGCAGTTTATGGCATTGTGTTTGCCCAGTTGATTTATAATTTTCTTTGGGGACTTGGGCTTGCAGCACATCAGCAGGCTGCCAGGCATTCCTTTATTATATTGATACTGGATGGTCGTCTTGCCATTTGATGTTGTCCCCATACCATAGTTTTTGTTGATCTACATTTGGGTGATTTGGGTGATTTGGGAAGTAGATGCCGGTAAATATTGCGTAGATATTCTGGTTGGTGGTTTGGAACATGTTTTATTGTTCCATTCAGTTCGGAATGTCATCATCCCAACTAACTTTCATATTTTTCAGAGGGGCTGAAACCACCAACCAGTATCTATTTTTATTGCACGGCTTCAACTAACCCACGGCTTCACATCACCATGGATTGGACATGGCTGAGGCACCAGTGCCCCACAAAACACACTCAGCACTGCAGATACACAATGATTGTTGTTGACAACATCCCCCCTGATGTTGTAACATGTTATAGATTGTATTGAATTATCGCATACCATCGGGTTATTTAACATAGCAATGGAAAAACACCCGCCTTTTAAATGGGCCATCTATACCATGGCTATGTTGGTGATAACGGTCCATTTTCCATGGCTATGTTAAATAACCAGAGGGTAATTCCCAAGTGTCCAACGTTGGGGATCTGGATGGAGCATCCCCATGCGCAGGTTGCAGGCGGTGGTCCAGAAGTACCGCGCAGAGATGGATGAAGACAGCCTCTTTTTGGCAGGAGGTCATAAGCTAAACGAAATGGGGAAATGGGTTGAACCAGATTACCAATGGGCCAACAAGACTTGTTGAAAAGTAGAAGGTTGAAGTACCCTCTTTAACATAATATATGGTTAATTTTGGACAATCGCTAAGTTTAATATATAGATCATCTATAAATGAGTAATTTTCCATAGGTATGTTCAAATACCAAAGGGTAACTTCAGTATGAATTCACCCATTTGCCTCGGGGGTTCATCATTTTGGACCGTATGGTGCAAGAAAGAACCCCAAAGTTACATGTACTAATGATCCTGGATGTAAAGTAACTGGTTCATCAATGGGTCAGAATCCCTTGCAACTGGCTTGGGTCGGGTATGGCCAGTTTTCATTGTCATTTCCAGGAAATCTATGTGAATCAAATTTTGAGTAGGTAAACATACTAGGTGAGCGGTTGGTGTATGTGCTTAGTTTTAGCTGTGACCCCGAGTCCATTCGCAATCTGTGGCTAGCCTGCTTTTTTCAAGGACTAGAAAGGATTGCGGAGGCTAGTTGCAGATGGTTTTGGAAGAAAATGTTTGTGTTGAACATTGCCATTGCGGAAACACAAACTGTTCCATTTGAAACTTGCGACGTCTCACAAGGCACCTTGCCCATAAAGAAACATGTTCTCCTGCCTTCTGGATACTTCCGGGCAAATTCTATCAGCAAAACCAAGCCACGGGAAACCCCGTAACTCACTGCGTCGTTCTCGTAAACCATCCACACAGCCGGGAGAGGGGCAATAACTCATCAGCCTGAACCCAGATTCTGGGTGATTGTCTTATCTAAATACCGGGCCTTTTAATCTCATGACTGTATATACGCATATTTAGGCGGCATATATATATATATATACACATAATATATATATATATATGTATGTATGTTATGCAACGCAGAGCAATGTAATGTAATGTAATGTAATGTTATGTAATGTAATGTAATGTAATGCAATGTATGTATGTATGCATGTATGCATGTATGCATGTAATGTATGTAATGTATGTATGTATGTATGTATGTATGTATGTACGTATGTATGTATTTATGTATGTAATGTAATGTAATGTAATGTAATGTAATGTAATGTAATGTAATGTATGTAATGTAATGTATGTAATGTAATATATGTAATGTATGCATGGAATGTATGTATGTAATGTAATGAAATGTAATGTAATGTAATGTAATGTATGTATGTATGTATGTATTAATGTAATGCAATGTAATGTAATGTAATGTAATGTAATGTATGTATGTATGCATGCATGTATGTATGTATGTATGTATCTATGTATGCATGTATGTATGTATGTAATGTATGCAATGTATGTATTGTATGTAATGTATGTAATGTATGTAATGTATACAATGTATGTAATGTATGTAGTGTATGTAGTGTATGTAATGTATGTAATGTATTCAATGTATTCAATGTATTCAATGTATGTAATATATGTAATGTATGTAATGTATGTAATGCATGTAATGTATGTAATGTATGTAATGTATGTAATGTATGTAATGTATGTAATGTATGGAATGTATGGAATGTATGTAATGTATGTATGTATGTATGCATGCATGCATGTATGTATGTATGTATGAATGTATGTATGTATGAATGTATGTATGTATGTACGTATGTATGTATGTATGTATGTATGTATGTAATGTAATGTATGTAATGTATGTAATGTAATGTATGTAATGTAATGTAATGTAATGTATGTATGTAATGTATGTATGTATGTAAGGTATGTAAGGTATGTAATGTATGTAATGCATGTAATGTATGTAATGTATGTAATGTATGTAATGTATGTAATGTATGTAATGTATGTAATGTATGTAATGTATGTAATATATGTAATGCATGTAATGTATGTAATGTATGTAATGTATGTAATGTATGTAATGTATGTAATGCATGTAATGTATGTAATGTATGTATGTATGCAATGGTATGTAATGTTATGTAATGTATGTAATGTATGTAATGTAATGTAATGTAATGTAATGCAATGCAATGCAATGCAATGCAATGTAATGTAATGTAATGTATGTAATGTAATGTAATTAATGTATGTATGTAATGTATGTATGTAATGTAATGTAATGTAAGGTAAGGTAATGTAATGTAATGTAATGTATGTATGTATGTATTAATGTAATGTAATGTAATGTAATGTAATGTAATGTAATGTAATGTATGCATGCATGTATGCATGTATGTATGTATGTATCTATGTATGTATGCATGTATGTATGTATGTATGTAATGTATGCAATGTATGTAATGTATGTAATGTATGTAATGTATGTAATGTATGTAATGTATGTAATGTATGTAATGTACGTATGTATGTATGTATTTATGTATGTATGTATGTATGCATGTATGTAATGTAATGTATGTAATGTATGTAATGTAATGTATGTAATGTAATGTATGTAATGTATGTAATGTATGTATGTAATGTATGTATGTATGTATGTAATGTAATGTAATGTAATGTAATGTATGTAATGTAATGTAATGTAATGTATGAAAAGTAATGTATGTAATGTAATGTAATGTATGTAATGTAATGTAATGTAATGTATGTAATGTAATGTATGTAATGTAATGTATGTAATGTAATGTATGTAATGTAATGTATGTAATGTATGTATGTATGTAATGTTATGTTATGTTATGTTATGTAATGTAGTGTAATGGTATGTATGTATGTATGTATGTATGTATGTATGTATGTATGTATGTATGTATGTATGTATGTATGTATGTATGTATGTATGTATGTATGTATTATATATATATATTCACACATTTATATATATATATTTACTTATTTATTTTCAATTACTGTACAGATACATATATATATATATAATCGAAGGAAGTTTAGAAGTGAAACTTCCGACAATATGGACAGTTGAAAAGCAGAGGTGAAAAGAGTCAGAAGAGAAAAGATCAGAAGAAAGAAGATGCAGATGCGCGAAAAGGTAGGAAAGTCGCGAAACACTGTGTTTTTCCAATGATTTGGGGCTCCGGAGGGTCGAAAAGTAGGCTCGCTAAAGCGGCGGGTGCGGAGCCAGATGGCCAGATGAGAGATGAAAAATTGCACGCCGTTGTGGCGCGAAGCACATTTCCAAGTCAAAATGTACAAAACACCCAGCGTCGGACCACTTTTGGAAGTTGAGATGTCGAAAAAGTGCACGCCGTTGTGGCGCGAAGCACATTTCCAAGTCAAAATGTACAAAACACCTCAGCTCCGGACCACTTTTGGAAGTTGTGATGTCGAAAAAGTGCACGCCGTTGTGGCGCGAAGCACATTTCCAAGTCAAAATGTACAAAACACCACGGTCTCGGACCACTTTTGGAGGTTCAGATGTCGAAAAAGTGTCGAAAAAGTGCACGCCGTTGTGGCGCGAAGCACATTTCGAAGTCAAAAGTGTAAAAAACTGAGGGTTTTGAGCCTTTTTTGACGTTAAGATGTCGAAAAAGTAGACACTGCTTAACTTAACTAACTTGACTAACTTAACTAACTTCACTAACTTAACTACCCTAACTTCGACGACAACAGCAACAGCAACAGCAACAGCAACAACAACAACAACAACCACACCAACCACAACAACTACAACTACAACAACTACAACTACAACAACGACACAACAACTACAACTACAACTAGAACTACAACTACAACAACTACAACAACAGCAACAACAACAACAACAGCAACAACAACAACTACAACTACAACTACAACTACAACAACTACAACTAGAACTACAACTAGAACTACAACTACAACAACTACAACAACAACAACAGCAACAACAACAACTACAACTACAACTACAACTACAACTACAACTACACAACAACTACAACTAGAACTACAACTACAACAACTACAGCTACAACAACAACAACAACAACAACAAGAACAAGAACAACTACAACAACAGCAACAACAACAACAACTACTACTACTACTCCTACTACTACTACTTCTACTACTACTACTACTACTACTACTACTACTACTACTACTACTACTACTACTACTACTACTACTACTACTACTACTACTACTACACCACAACAACTACAACCACACAACAACTACAACAACAACTACAACTACAACCACACAACAACTACAGCTACAACTATATGACTGCAACTACACTACACTAATTACATTACACCACAACTACAACTCCACTACGCTACAAC
The DNA here is from genome assembly GCA_947184155.2 of Cladocopium goreaui. Taxonomy (NCBI): domain Eukaryota; class Dinophyceae; order Suessiales; family Symbiodiniaceae; genus Cladocopium; species Cladocopium goreaui. The sequence continues at coordinate 660,817 of CAMXCT020001336.1, forward strand.
TACAACTACAGTTGCAGTACATCACACTACATCCAGCAGTTGTGGGTGAGGTGACCACTGCAACCATTGCAACCATTCCAGCAAACACAACTCCAACCACCTTTCGGTCAATCAGTGGCTTCGCTCTGCCATCCCTGATTCACAACAACCAACTTCTCCTATAGGTTTCCTATTTTGAAACTTCCGCCACCGCCTTGTGCGGTACTACTGGTAAAAACCAACCATAGGACGGAACCATGGTTTGGGAGTGTAAATTTTCAGTTATTCGACCACAGCGCATGTGGTGACCTTGCTGGGCCCTGCTGTTCAGGAATCCAGGAGTTTCTCACAACTCGGTTCCCTTTCACACCCTACGTTGTTGAGAACTACCGCTGCTGGGCATGGGTTGAGATCGCAGCAATGTGAACCACGATTCATTGAGATTGTCGTCCCAAAGATTCAAAAATGGTTGAGCTGCATACGCAGATAAAGTTATGGGCCATGGGAAGTTTTGTGATGTTTTTTTTGTAATGTGGGCCGAAAGGATTTGGCACCGGGAAACAGCAGAATCTATGTGGACATCCTGCTGACCTATATAAAGGCTGTGTCTCTGGGATCCTGGAAGCTAGTACCACTTTTCAGCACCGGCATCAGTGGAATCAGGTGACATGTTGGAAAACATGGTGATCGTCCGGCTTGAAACACTGGCCTGCATCGGGGTCATAGAAGGCGCGGGCACTGAAACATGTTCGCAAATCATGGGGTAATAAAACAGGCCGACAAAGTCCCCATAACTGATGAGGAGAGGAAATCATTCCAATATTTTATTTTGGTTCGGGATTGGGAATTATAATTATGCCAACCCAATGATGTTCATTTCCGCAGCGTGTTTGATGATCAGTTTGATGTGTAGCTGGTTGAGGAGTTGCTGCTGATGGTGATGATGTTGGTGATGCCACAATGACCAGAACTAGTGTCAGGATGATGGTGATTAATGGTGATTATATATCTTGATGGCAGCAACCATAATCAGCCTGTGAAAGGTGCCTGTTCAGCCAGTTTTTTTTGGTGATGTTCTGCAGTTTCTGCCCGCGCAGGTGTGCAAGCCACGTTTCATAGATTCCAGCATCTTGTCCTGTGTCCACGGCAAATGTTTCTAGGAAATCGCCAGCCTGGCCGACCCCCCTAATGGATGATATATATAAATGGACTAATCATGGTGGTTGGGAATTTGCCCAGATCACTTGACCCAGTTGAGCCCATAGGGCTTGATGTTGATGTTTCTATCGGGTTATCCCTCTGATCATGGTACTGTAATGAGTTTGGAAGATGATTCTCCCACGGGGAAGTGGGAGTTCATGAGTCAAGCAGCGGAAGGCTTTTATATACGGAGGTATTGCCTGGGTAGTTCTCACATAGAATCAGCTGACCTCCGGCTTTCAGGCAGTTTCTTTCACATGATATGGAGCTAATGCCTTTTGCGACACATATTGCCTTCTTGTAAATTCAGATAGACCCTGAAGATCACCAGTTTTTAGTGGAAATGAATCTTCCAACCCCTATCTGGCAGGGTCTATGTTATATTAATTTACTGGAGGGTAGTTACTGTAGTTCAAACCATCACTTATGGATGTAGCAGCCTACATTGCGGCAGAGGGATGACAAAGAGGACACACAGAGGACAAGCCTTCATTTCTGCATCTCTCCCTGCGAAACCGCTGCTGAGTATCGTGGTTACGTACGTCCTTGCTCCCTATGGCCATGTATATATTTGTTATATATTTGTCATAACTGCTTATAAATGGGATTATACATTCTATAAATGGGGTTAAAGGCCATAACGGCCGTAACTGTAATTTGTATTGTTCAGTAGAGATTTCAACCATTGCAATGGTTTGGCGGAGTGAATGCTGGGAATCCAGGGGGTGAGGCCACCAGGAGGATCCAATCATCCTGCGGTCCGGAAAATGCTGAAACCCCTTGGATGCACAGCCCCATGGTATGCACAGCCCTAATTGCAGTCTCAAATCCCTTGGTTTCATCAAAGCCGATCCATAAGCGAAACGGCCGGCTGCCTAGGGTTGACTTTGACTTTAGCTATGCTTGGATCGGCGTCTTTGCATTGGACACTTGTCAGCGTGATGGGTAGTTAATCCTTTAGTTTTTTTCCATCAATTTTGAAATAACCATAAACCGCAAAATATGTCCGTGGACTATCAAAGATTGACAATGGCTCAGTTTTGTAGGCAAAGCTATCAGTTAATACAAGTTAACAATAGTTATATCATAATGTTATATAATACAGACACCCATACGCACACACACGCATTCAATATGCATACTAGCCAAGACATTTGCGGAGTATACGTGCTCGCTCCTGTATAGTAGACATCAAACAAATGTAAATTCGAATCGTGGTACAGAAAAAGGTGAAAACACATATGATATGAAACTGTATATGCGTTTTTTTTGTTTAATAGATACGTACATATGTAATTATTACTGTTGGTATAGTTGTGTATCTAACAATATGTATAATTATATATGTATATACATGTATGCGCGTCCCAAATTAAATCCTCCATGACCCCTATATTGCATTTGTGAACCCTAAACGGAAGAATCACCAGGGGTTCATTTGGGTCTGCAGTTGATGACAGGCCTTGTGATGAGAAGTGAAGCTTTTGCAGGATTGATCTTACTTAGAATAAGATGTTGAGTCTTATGTATAATTAAATATGTAAATATTTATTGATATGAGAATTGTATATATTTGAATGAACCATTGCCTTGTATATTAACACATGTATAATGCACAAATATAAATCGAGCCTGTGTGAAATATGGCAGCCTGCAGACGACCAGCGCAACATGAATTTTGAATCAGGTAGTGAACAACATGTTTTTGAATCAGGTAGTGAATTCTGATGATTTACCCAAATATGTATATAATCCCTATGCCACCCCCAAATCATCCCCCAAATACACTCCTAGTCGGTATGGCTGGACCGACTATGGATATATTTTCATGTTGATTTTCACCATCCCCCCAACCAACCCTGTCCCAGTCAAAATAGCGCAGATTCGTCCAATAGTGCAGTGAAATTTTGCTTTCAATAAACCCTCACATGATTGGAGATTTGTTAAATCCCCATGATCCAATACCAGTAACCATTTGGATCATTGACAATAAATCAGACAATAACCCCCCGTTATTGGTTCATTATTGGTTTATTGTTGGTTTGATATGGGTTTGGTTGAATCCTCATAACAGCAACAACAGCCTTTAGCACAGAAGAAAATCCTGCGCCATACAGGTCCTGGCTGTGTTGTATTTGTACTCTTGGATTTTCCACCACAAATTGCTACGAGGCTGTGGCCCGGGAGGGATTTCATCAGCAAAAACTCACGGATGCCAAGAAAAAATGAAGTTTGAGCAGCAACACCTGGTGCTGTGTCAGATGGCTCAACTTGTGGATGATTGTGGTCAGGTAGGATGACTTGGGATCTTTCGAACGTGTAGGATGATATGGGATGTTCCGAACTGCGGCAAATTGTGGGGAGCTCATGTTGGCCGGCCGAGGAGTTGAGCCAATCACTTGCCTTTCGACCAAGCCAGGTCAATATTTGAAGGAAGATTTATCCAATGAAGCTCTGGTGAAATTGTGGCTTGGTGAGATTACTGTATTGTAATTATATGTAATTATTGTAGCCATAGTTAGCCATAGTTATCAACAAACCTGGTGAAGTGATAGTGAAAGGTATTGTAGTTGTAAGATTGCAATCTGAGCTGTGTTATGTTGCATAGGGATCTAGATGGGCATAACCTGATAAGTGTGTACTATGGTATAGGGCCACAGTATTATGAAAGTGGTTGCCAGTGGGGTCAAGGTGATCGTCGCCAACAGCATAGTCTGATGATTGTTGATGATTGTTGATGATCGTTGATGATCGTTGATGATCGTTGATGATCGTTGATGATCGTTGATGATCGTTGATGGGGATGTTAGGTATGATACAAGTGAACTGGGTAAAGCAAGTCAAAGTCACCGATGAAACTATTTTCAAAATCACCCCCTTCCGAAATGTAGCACAGAAGGCACATCACTTCCAACAAAAGGTTCATGATGTGTGTCTCTTAATGGCCCAGTCGTGTCCTCTTCAAGTCCTTGCTGAAGTTTCAACCCCATGCAGTGCTGATCCAAGGTCCAGTGTGCCGGGACGGATTTGTTTGCTGATCCAAGTCTGCTCCTTGCTGTTTTGCTTCGCTTTGACTCGCCCCCTTGCCTCTCGGCCCGTGGCGGCCCGCGGCGGCCCTCTCTGCCCGCGGCGGCGATTTGTTCGGAATGACCGACCTGTGAGTTGGGGAAGATAAGAGGGTGGCGCCTCCCAGTTTTAAGTGGATTTATAAACTCTATTCATATTCATTAACATCCATTAAATGTACAGTACACACACATATATGATCATATGTATATATATATAATAGTAAAAACATGTATAAACCATAGTTGATCTATGGTTATTATAAGCCAACTTGGCTATCTAGATTCTAGGGTCCCCCGCTTGGCGCGTCGAATTTCAAGACTCAATGGCTGTGCCAAAAATCGATGCTGACCTCATGAAGATGCCGGTGTCATCCGCTCCATGGCTTGCTGGACTACCTACTAATCCATGTAGATGGGAAAATCCCAGCAAATTTAGTTAGAACATTTCAAAAAAAAACTGCATGTGTATAGGACATGTTTCCAGCTAGTGATGGAGCTGACACTGACAACTGATGACACCTAAATTCTAAAAGGGGCTCAGCGGGTTTCCAGGCACACTCGTATGTATGGATCTTGAGCCAAGCTCGCTCCATCGCCGGAATCTCAGGATATGTCAGGACTCTTTGTGTCCTTGTGTTTGCTTCAAAGTGGGGCTCTAAGAAATTGATTTAGCAAATATGAGTTGACACCACTAGCCTTGAATTCTTTCTATCGGACTGCAACTTGTAGATCATAGATTGGTGACTTCAGCAGATCTAAAATCACGAGAAAATCGAAATCACGAAAGCTAGCGTCAGCTAGCTGGAGTCTTCTTGCTTTAGCAAGTATTGGGGGGGCTGCTCAAGGACAACACGCGATTTTTCACGCGAAAGGGCCCCCCCCCCTCACCCACCACCACCACCACCATCACCACCATCACCACCATCATCATCATCATCATCGTCATCATCATCGTCATCATCATCATCATCGTCATCGTCCTCTCCATCGTCCTCGTCCTCGTCCTCGTCATCATCATCATCATCATCATCATTCATCATTCATCATTCATCATTCATCATTCATCATTCATCATTCATCATCATCATCATCATCATCATCATCATCGTTATTCAATTACATTTTATCATTATTGGCAATTATTGTCATTATCACGAAAGCTAGCGTCAGCTCGCTAGAGTCTTCTTGCTTTAGCACGTATTCCGGGGCTCCCCAAGGACATCACGTGATTTTTCCCGCGAAAGGGCCCCCCCCTGCCCCCTGGCCCCCTCCCCCATATATATCATTGTTATATATCACATATCAATATATCATTGTTGCATCCTCGTTGGGACGAACAATGCCGCGACACGATGACGACAGTCCCTCCGCAACTCACCTCTTCCCTTCCTTCTTTCTCCTACCCCGCTAGCTTTCGTCATCCACCCCCGGCCTCAAATGTTTATCTTAATCACCATGAAATCACCATCAAATCACCGTTTTTTGCGAGTAAACGTAGCTCTTTTCTTTCCAGGCGCACAGCGTTGCCTGTTTGATCCTGATACCCATCGCTGGGCTGCTACTGGGCAATCTCCTCGCGCAGCTGGCGGTGGTCTTGTCGTGCTTACCCCAACGGCCTGTGCCGCTTGGAGGGAAAACATTGCTGAAATCAGCCAGACATATGGGATTTTGATGGAATTTATGTGGTGTGTGCGGGATTTTTATGATTTTTCTGTAGGATTCGTGTGGGGTCGAAAAAAGGGTCGGTGTGTGGTATTTATAATTATAAACCAAAATCCCGATTGTTTGGTGATTCTGGGATTTATATGGAAATTGTAGCCCTAATCCAATTTTTTCGGTGATTTATACATGTGATTTCTGTCGGGTTTACAGGCCCAAATCCATATGTTGGATGATGGATTTGACCCATGAAGATCTCCAGGTTGGAGAAATGGGGGTGTCATGGGGATATGAACCAACTATAATGTGTTGCATCATTGGGTTAAACAACAACCAACTATTATAGATTTGAAATGGTGACATATTAACATTTCACATGTTATAACTATTTTATGACTATAACCCTGGGTATAACAGCCTTTAACCTTATACCGGAAATTATATCATTACCCTGTAGTGATTTAGCAGTTTGCTATGGAAAATGTGCCTTCAGATTCCAGATTCATCCAGAGAATCCAAGATGATTTATGGTCCATGAAAGTGGCCAGTTGACCGACAAAGAAAACTGTGTATTTAACCAACAGATATATGGGATTGATAGGATATATGTATATGCTTTGGTGTAATGAACATACTGAAGTTTCTTCAGAAATCAATTGCCAGGTTTCATCACCTGAAGATGTGGCATTCACCAAGAAGCCGTTGAGATTACCAGTAAGATATCCAGAGATCATGGTACTAATAATCCATAGATATATCTTATGAATAGTCAATAATTTTCATACTAAGTTTTTTAAATGATATTGAAGAACATGTCTAGTTGTATACTTTTGGTTGATGTGCCATCTCGATTGGTATTTAGCTAAGAATCATACATGTCATGCCAGATTGTATCAAGTGGAACTGGTTGTATGGGCATTTCAACAAACAAGTCCATGGAGAGCCCTATTCAGAGGAAGAACATCATGTGCACCAATTGGGATTTTTTGAATGCCAATTTGCATTTTTGGAGCGCAGGTATAAATATCAGTTGATGGTCACTGATTAGATGATTCGATGGGTTGGATGTTGGAAGATAAATGGGATCTGTCATAGTCACTCCTGATCTGTCCCACCAGTGAGTTTGGCACCAAATTTGAAGGGTTTGATATAGCAATGTCAGAGTCATCATATTTGATAGTGGCTACCAATGGCTATCACATAGCCCATTTGATAGTGGGTATTTACATTTTGTTGTTTCAGCAGCGGTGCGGCAGTTGGTTTCAAGATTCTTGACTGACAATTAGATATTGTATGATATATATATATAATATGTGTGTGTATGTGTGTGTGTATGTATGTATATAGACTATAGAGTTTGCAGATATCCAGACAAAAAATGGATGTTGATTTTGGTACATACAACCTCTTCACAACTGATGTTTTTAATCGGGTAAGTGCACCCCGTCCTCAAACATGGCCGGGCAATCCCCCAAAATTGGCACAGGAATGAAGCGCGTCTCTCGGCGTGGCGAAGTTGCTGGAATACCCCAAAAAGGGGCGTTGTTCCCATCGATGCGGTCACAAGAACACAGCATATGGATCTACAAAATCTGGGTTTTGCCCAGGAAACAAGCTGCAGACAGTTCAAATATCTGGAAGTTCTCAATGTTCATGTCCATGTGATTCCAATGTGGGACTGCCTCTCAGTTCCCACTGAAGAGCCTTAAATCCCTTACAATACCTCCAGAAACCCCGGTTTAGTAATGTTTAGTATATTGGCTTTATACGTAGTTTTGGTGTCCATTCTTCTGCAGGTATTCGCCTCATTTGGGACAGGCACATCCTGGCACGGATCGTGTCCTCAGGCGCTCGACACCGTGGGGAACTTGGGTAGTTATTGGGACCATTTCTTTGCTGTTTCTATGGGTTTCTTCAGATGGGGGATCCCCAAAACTGTAGGAAACCTGCACATGTGCCAATTTTGAACATAAACTTTGAAGATGAAACCTGGCAAAATGCAGAATGGACTGCCACGGGCGGACTCGGACTCTGAGATAGCCAGCGAAACGTCCCGAACATGACTTAAGCAGCATATTGTTTGGACGAGACATCGTTTTGCAAGAACATTATCTAGTTAATTACATTGATAAAAGGCAGGGTTCCTAAGTCTTGCTTAGCACGGCCCATGGCTACCATGCGTTGTTCCATCACCAAGATGGAATGATTTCGCGCATTGATTTGTCAGAGGGTTGCAACCACCAAGCAACAGATTCTTAGCCAGTCCTTTATGGTTGTCATACACAGTCTGGTCATGTTCTAAAATATGTTTCTGCAATTGAACACATGATGTTCTCAGTGTATGATAGTGTATGATAGTGCATGTTTGTTAGTGTTTGTCAGTATGTATGTATATTATACGCATATATCTATATATATATATATATATATCTATATATATACATACATATACATACACATATATATATAGGTCACTTGTTATGTTTGCCCATCAAACCCTCGATGTGTCAGTTGAAACCAGCCACCCGCCGCTGCGAGCACCACTTTGCGCCGCTATGAGGCGACATCAAGCAGGTGGCGGTGAAGGTGAGCAGCTCAACAGTTACCCCAAATCTAACATGGAACTGCATGCTATTCCTGAGGTCCACTAACATGAGCAAAAATATACCTGAGGTCCCCTAACATGAACCTATGGCACGGTCTCAAGTGCATGCAACAAACTATTTTTTAGATAAAATCACTCCAAAACTGACATGGAACCCAATGAAGGCCCAAACTGAACCCAAACTGCACCCTGAAACAGCCAACATGGAATTTGAATGAATCTGAACAAGTCATCACAAAGCGATCTGCAACATTGAAGGGTGATTTGAAGTTTAACCTTGAACCCAAGTGGTTTTGAAGGCGCGGTTCTTGCAAATACCATGTTTGTGACTTTCGGGCGACCCTACTTTTCACTTCGTATTGTGCTCACATTTAAAAAAAAACTATTCAGGTTCCAGGTCTGTGGGGGGAAAGAGCTGAAACCAAAACACCTCCAAGAAGTCGGCCGTGACTTATTTTTCGATATGTGTTGGGTTCCGTGTTCGTCGCACAACCTTCCAAAGTAAGCTGCAACCGGCAGAAAACCTGACGTCCATGGTGCCCAGCTCCACCGGGGAAAGCCACAACGGGGTAACAACGGGGGTAACACAACGGGAAGGCCACACCGAGAAAATGAGAAATGTCACGTTTATGGTGGGTAAATGGGAAGCAGCTACTTGTAGACCTTGTTTGAAAATAGAAAACTAATATATATATATATTGAATTATCATACGTTTTTGTTTGCTCTTTATGTGTTGAATATGTTTTCGATGTGTTTTTAAGATGTGTTGTTGACTTGAGGATATGTATTGTGTGTGTGTGTTCTTGACATGTACTGTATGTGTTTAAATTTGTCTTCAGAATTTGTGCTTTGGAATGTATGTGTTTAAATTTGTCTTCAGAATTTGTGCTTTGGAATTCATCTTGGACAAAATGCCTTATTGAGGCAAAAGAGTTATTATGTAGCATTTTGCATCCATCAATCACCATAAGGGGAATAATGATTCCGAATTCCCCTTGTCAGCCGCCATGGCTAACATGGAACTTTTGGATGAGCACTCAATGGCAGCTTGTGGGGTTCTATGTTAGTATGACAAGCAGCCAAACAGTGTCCGAAAATATCCAAATTCACCAGCACCAACATGGCACCTACCTGCCACTTATCCCGCTCATGAATTTTAACATTGGTGCGCGAACATGGAACCATTTTTTGTTGTTGTAACGATTAATATGTTTGTAAACTGTTCGTTTTCGGGAGAGTACAGCTAATGTGGGAAAAACCATGGAAAAACAATGTCATCAACCACCCATGACTGAGAATGGTAACCATGCCACCTATAAAGATGGTGATGACTCGGGGATGGTTTATGGCATTTTATGGCATTGTTTACCCACATTAGTTGAAGTATGATTATGATCTATCCAGGTTGCTGGCAAGCTAGTCATTTTGACCAGCCATAAATTTGCGGGCACTGTGGCAAACCCAACAATGAGCCTTCCATTTCGGGAATGTGCAAAAACAACTTGTTTTTCACTGGGGAAATGGGAGACGGTTTACTACTGGGCTGCAAGATGCTGCAAGCATTTGACATGGACATCTAACGAAACAGGGGATGCAGTTGACAAAAGCACATCAATTTGATCACCAACAGCAAGGAGTCGCTGGAAAGGGCTGGGGTTGTTTCAATTTAGGTAATTGCCCCAAAACCCAATGGTTATTCATGAATAATTATTCATGATGAATCATAATTTTCCTAATCAAAATCACACTTGTTTGGAATGCTCCAGTTTCTGTCATACCCACACGCTTTCCGTTTTGGACAAACATTAACAGTTAGCAAATCACGAAGGCTTCTGAAGTTGCAAGGGGAAACTAAGTTACCATATTTGGCAGATTCCAAAATGTCATCCCAGCCCCTCAATATTTAATTCCCATCTATGGACCCCCAAAATGAATAGATCCAAAATTTGCGATGCTAAACGGGATTTATTTGGGGAGTACTCAAAGAGGGGCATGTTTGGACATATCTGATCTCATTTTACCAGTGGTACCGCACAAGGCGGTGGCAAAAGTCTCAAAAATAGGAAACCTATAGCAGAGGTTGGTTGTTGTGAGTCACGGATGGCAGAGCGAAGGCACTGATGGAACGACAGGTGGTTGAGGTCTCTTCTCTTTCTCTCACTTTCTTTCTCTTTCTCTGACTATATACCTACCTACCTATCTACCTACCTATCTATCTATATCTATCTGTCTGTCTATCTATCTATCTACCTATCTATCTATCCATCCATCCATCCATCCATCTATCCATCTATCCATCTATCCATCTATCCATCCATCTATCTCTCTCTCTCTCTCTCTCTCTGTCTCTCTGTCTCTCTGTCTCTCTGTCTGTCTGTCTGTCTGTCTGTCTATCTATCAGCAAGCTTGAAAACGAAACTATTCTGCCAGACTTCCTCAGTACTTGACAACATCAAAAACGCAGCAATTCAGCGAGACGTCCTCAATTTTTGCACTTGAAACATCAAAAATGAAGAAATTCTGCGAGACTTCCTATTTTTGTTTAAGTTGAGAACATCAAAAACGAAGCAATTCTGCGAGATGTCCTTCAAAAATGGAAAGTTGAGTGCAGAGCTGACGGCCTCGTACCAATGCGTTTTGCGATTGTTCCAGTCCATTTGTCTAAACTACTGCGCCTGCCACGACAAAGTGATGCCAGGTCATACGAAGTGCTGCACCTGTCATGCAAAATCATCTCAGCAAACCTGAAAATTTGAAGCTCCAAAATGCAACCCTTCTCAGGAAATCAGCGCCCGGACCTCCTAACAGCTCTGATGAACACATCTCCTGTACTGCGCCTGCCACGGAAAATGCATCTGTGCAGATCCCCTTCAAATGTCCCACGCCTGCCATCGTTTTTGGAAATTCTACAAAACCCTTACGTTTTGCTCACTTTTGACAAGGTCCACAATCCCTTGTGCCTGCCACGCGAAACGACATCTGAACGTCCAAAAGTGGCGCGAACATGTTGTGTTTTTAAATGTTTTTAACATTTTGACTTCGAAATGTGCTTCGCGCCACAACGGCGTGCACTTTTGACATCTCAACTTCCAAAGTCCGGAGCTGAGGTGCTTTGTACATTTTGACTTGGAAATGTGCTTCGCGCCACAACGGCGTGCAATTTTTCATCTCTCATCTGGCCAGCTGCTGGCTCCGCACCCGCCGCTTTAGCGAGCCTACTTTCCGACCCTCTGGAGCCACAAATCATTGGAATGACACAGTGTTTCGCGACTTGCCCAGCTTTTCGCGCACCTGCATCTTCTTTCTTTGATTCTTTCTCTTCTCTGATCTTCTCTCTTCTGCTCTTCTCTTCTTCATTCCTCTGCTCCACCTCTGCTTTTCATCTGTCCATATTGTCGGAAGTTTGACTTCTAAACTTCCTGCGACAATGCATGGATTGTGCGTGATTTTTTCGCCCAACACCCTTAGTTTGCAGTGGCTGTTTCCTCTGCAAGGAAGTGATGAGTGATCGTCAGCAAAGTTTCTGATATGAAAAAAACGGAAGGACATGCGATGGGCCCAGGGATGCCTCATTTCGTGGGCTGGTTATGGTTGGTTTCGATCAATGTGAAATTTCAACGATGGTTTATATAGATGGTTCCAGAATGTTAGAGATGGATGGAGGTGGATATGAGCCATTATAAACCCAAAAATTGTGATTTAGTGATTGCTGAAGCAATAACTGCAACTGGGGATGCAACCCAAAAAACGGGTGCGCTCCCTTAAGTGGTTGCCAGGGTGGCCCTTAGTTTGTTCCGGGTTATTTTTGGTTGCCATTTTATTCTCCGACCAGGCCACAAAAAACACAAATATATACAACGCCAAACGTGTTCAACATTCTGGTCTTGGAAGTGTCATTTGCCCGGATGTTCTTCAACCACAGCAAAAGATGCATGTACCTCTTTGGTAATTTGTGCACATGAATTTCTCTTGAAACCTCCATTCGTACTTCGTAATCATTTATAGGGGATGCCCCATTGCATTTTTGATTGCCAAAGGGGACAGTGCACGAGCACTGCTGGTTACGTTGCACCCGACCGTCAGAAAATCACTGCGACACGCGGTGTGCTTTTCAGTGGTCATGTCACACCACTTGCCATCGCTGAACTTGACTGCGAATCGTTTGAGGGTTTCAAATACCAAGCTTGGTAAATAACTATAGTGGCAGTGGGGTTTCAAATTTTGAGCCAATTTCTACTGAACATTTTTTTTGGAAACATTCCATATATTATATATATATACATATTTGTTCTATAACAGTTTATTGCGATTTGTATACTATATCATACCATATCATATTATATATTTTTTATTTATTCAGTGTTTAATTTATATACTAGATTTGTTGTTGTTTATTAGTGCGCTTCTGTTTTCGGGTTTTGATCCGGTGGGTCCTTTCCCAACTCCGTGGTTGTTTTTCTTCGTTGGTCCTGCTTCAGACCTGAATCAGCAGACAGCAGCAGTAGTAGCATGGATCACCATCCGCCCGCGCAAGCGTTGTAGTAGCATGCAAGAAGCGTGGCCCTTCCATTTTCAACGGCGAATATTATATATGTTCTCATATTTATCTTAAATTAAAAATTATATGTCATATATTTTATAGTATATAATATTGATTTTATTTTGGATATCTATATATGTATGCATCATAGTTGTATATAGATATATATATATATATAAACATATTATCTATATTTTTAAATTATATATATATAGTACATATATATATTATTTTGCTATTTATTATGTGTGTTGTATCATTGTATATAGTATATATATATATTATTTTGCTATTTATTATGTGTGTTGTATCATTGTATATAGTATATATATATTATTATTATTTGATATGATATAGACCATCTTGGAGTCATTTGACTGGAGCTTCAAGCCGCACAACATCAATTTATTTTGCACATTCAGGCAGATAGGGATTGAAAGCTTGGTCTCGCAGCGATTCAGCTTCAATTCGAGGGCATGTTAAGAGATAGGCCAAGCAAGGCGCTCAAACAATGAGGCTTCAATACGGCCTTGTGATACGGGTTTTCCACCACCACCAAACGCTAGAAAGATCTAGTAAGGGCTTATTGACGATCTATTGTTGCAGAGGTCGCCTGTGGGGAGGGTGCTTGAATCCCTGTGATTGCAAAAGCGATTATTAAATATTAGGCGCTGGGGATTAAATGAGTTGAACTGGGGAGATTTCATTGCTTTTATATCCACCCCATGGATTTCCATGGATTACCCCTTTCCCGCAAGTTTTTTGGTTCAATAGAGGGATATATAACCCCCATTGAACTACCTAGGACATGATGGGTGTCCAATCCCCAGTCGAGCTTCAGTGTCAGATAGGGCTCGCTGACAAGGGTCAGTGCCACGAATTCAACATTTTTTTCTATAGTTTCTTTGCTGAATGGTGGTCGTATAGATTTGAAAAATGTTGCAAACACGCCCTTTGCCCTCAAGTATGTAAAATAAGATATGTGTACATACATAATTATATATAATTATAAATTATATTTATATAATTATATACTCTTACGTGCTATATGATCAATGATCTACCCGATGTGAGCCGTGACCACTGTTTGACGACTGTTAGAATCTGCTTGGCAAGACAATTTTGGCGAATAAGATCAATCCAGGAACTTTAACCTGACAAAATCTACGAATTGCTGAAATAAGCACATTTTGACAACCATTCATGCCAATATTGGGGATGGTTTAATATTGGGTTCATAACATTTAATGATCCATAAATCAGCATGAATTTCTATATGACATACTCAAGATTTATGACAAGAAGTGCGAACAATATTTGGGCTTGATTTTCGACCACCAATCGCTGGTTTTTGCCGTCTCTTTAATGAAAGGCTTTGCGACGCACGGGGGCTTCTGACCCAAGGTCGATGTTCCGGAAAGAAAACGTGGTAAACCCAATGATAACCCAATGGTTATTATATGTAGAAGGTTTTTACCATGTTTGGTGAGTCACTGGAGATCGCTTTTAATTATATAATCATTTAATATTGGATTTACCACAGTATATCTGGATCATTTTGAGACCCGAGAAGCGGTGCAAAGAGTCCAACCGGCCTGTTTGAAGCTCACTTAGCAGGTTTGGCCATCCTCCATACTATCGTAGACCCTGCCATGAGTTGGGGGTTTGAAGAATACCTTCATTAAAAGATGAGTGATTCTCAGGTTCTAGTGGTTCTAGTGATTCTAGTGGTACAGCGCGGATGACTCCCGGCTGAAATTCCAGTATGCAGCAACCAAACAGTAACCATACAAAAACCATGAAATAATTGTTTTATAGCATGTTTATAACCCCGCTGCAATAAAATCAGCCCACAGTAACTGTGGATTCCCCGCCGTTTTCTGCGACCATTGCATCCCATGGACTTCAGGCCTTGAGTTTGCACGGAGCCCTGAGAGAATTCGCAGGAATGTCTTTTGCTTGGTCATGCGGATATGTATCTTCATAGAACCTCGTATAATACAATGCAAGAGTACGTATAAATATATGTTTTTACTTGATTTAACTAATATCAAACGACATGATCTGATTCAGGACTTAACATCAAATGAATCAATATATGATTCAATATCACAAACAGACGAAAAAATAGGAAACACAATATTATATGGCATAATATCAGATAATGCGATGTGATATCACAAACATGCGACAATATGATGTGGTATATTTAGATAATGTAGTGTAATATCATACCTATAAGTTTAAATCGGTCTATGTGTCTATATATATATATATATATACATGTGTGTGTGACAATGACATAATCTTCTGGGTGGACGTTTCGGACGTTTTTTGTTTTCTTGGCTTTTTTGACATTTTGCTACTTAAAAGATGGGTTAAGTATAAGATTTGATATATGTTAAAGTTCTTGGCCATCCGCCCGTCCACGCCTTCCAGTGGCTCAGATGCTTAAAAGGTGGATTGGTTATATATACTAATTTAAAGATATAGTAAAGTTCGAACAGCAATGAACATTGATGAGATTTGATGAAAACATGAACATCAATGAACATTAGAAGTAAAAAAGCCATGGCACAATGATGAAAGTGGATGAGACAACTGATGAACAGTGATAAACACAGTAAAAAACAACGAGGACATGATAAACATTGATGAGAAAAATGATGGAACGTGATGAACACGATGTAAACAAACACTGACGACATGATGAGAATTGAGGAGGCAAAAGTGAATAAACACTATAAATAAAACCACATAATGACGGAAAATTGTGATACATATAAACTAGGATGCAAACCATAGAGAAAACAATGGCAGGATGAAAACAATGAGAAAATCATGAAATGTGACTGTTTTTTAAACAACAATGACCAAAATTTGAACATTGATGATAAACGGATGACATATGATGACACATGATGAAATGAAACATGCTGGGTTGCCGCCCCTGCCGCTGACCCTGGAAGAATGTATTTAAGGAGTTGGTTGTGCAGCCCACAGGGGGAGGCGAAAAAGATCGGTTTGCAAAAAAACAAAAACTCCATTAATCAATCATACATAAGTAGTCCCCATGTCATCAAAACTAACCCCAGGCCCATTAAGATTATATATTCAGAACCAAGCAATTTTCATGGGAAGAAATCCCATCAACTTGATGGGCATAAACGTATTTTTTTCTAATTGGGGTACCCTCCATTTGTTTGGTTTCAAGGTTCCGAGGTTCCATCACTCACGCGTTTCCCCAGATGGGTAGTTTTGATTTCCAAGGTCCATTCATCAAACAAAACTGACATAAATATTGTCAGCGCTTCGCACTTTCAGGCTTCCCCCTTTTATTCATGTAGATTTTGCAAAATATTTGATATGTTTGAATGAAATACATTTGATAAAATATTTTGATATAGTAAGGAAACCCACCCACCAAACCCCTTCACCCCCCTGAGCAGTTCTTCGTCGACTTCAACCAGCGTGTGGGGCTGGGCATTGATCTGAACTATGCCTGTTACTCCGAGCTGAAAGACCGCGACCAATCAAATCCAGCGGTTTAGGCCACTCCCAGTGCCACACCCAGCGCCCGAGGCCTGAGGGAAAATTTTGCTTATGGCGTCGGCCTGGTCAGAGAGATGGTTCTGCATTGCGCTTGGGTTGGCTCACTTTCATTGGTGTTGCGCTGGGGCCCAAAGATCCATGCATTGAGTGTGGCAGGTCAGGCTTCAATTCAACCCCAAGAACAGCACCGCTCTACTGGAAGGATGTGGCACTGAAGGATCTCAAAACTTGCGCTTTTGCCTTGGGTTTTCACTCAAATTTCATTCAAATTTCGCCTAAGAAAATTTGAGCTGCATTTGAATTAAATTTGAAAGAAAACACCGGTAAAAATACATTATTTCAGGATAAGGGGCATCCGGAGCTAGGCATTGATGCGTAAGTCAACTTCAGTACCACATACTTTGCAGTTTTCGTCAAATACCATTTCAAATACCACAATAATAACCTAGAAGCGGATCACATTTGAATTGGGGGTTTGTCCCACACGGTTTTTTCCATCACTGCCTGTAACCATTTGCCAATCCACACCTTCCTCTCCATTTTTCCAGCTTGTGTTTCGCAAATTCAATCAAGGATGCCAGATTTTGCTACATGTTACATGTTTTCTAAAATATTAAAACTGAAGTTTAGGTTTATCTTAAAACTACAATCTGTTTTATTTCACTGTCACATGTACCATCATCAATCGAAATGAAGCACCCAGCCCTTGTTCCGCACCTTCGCCAAGCTTGTGGACACAACTGAGCTGTCAAAATGAATGCGTGAAATCCAACTGCAGCCGCCTTTTACATGCTGTGAATCACCGCATGGAACACCAAGGTGGTTGCGGAATGTTTCTGTGTGCAAACGTAACCAGCAGCTTGCACTAGTAGTTGTTTTCATCGCATCTTGTCACGTTTAGGTTTACATGTTTGGGTAAGCAATAATTAAAATGCCACTGTCATTGTACAAGATTTCAGAACATCTAGTGAAGCTGAAGTCTTCTGATTAAATCAATGATTAGGGCGGTCTACTTCCATTCCTTGGCCTGTGAATAACGCAGATGCGTTGTTCACCAGCCAATGATTGGAACTATTCTCCCCAGTTGTCAGTGATGGGGGAGCGTTCCCGTTAGATTTTTTTTTAGATACACCTTCTCAGACAGGAAGATTCCAATTACAAAAAATCAAACCAGCCGAACGGTCCACCCAGTCGTTTCTCATACAATTTGATATTAATAATGTTTAATATTAATATATAGGCCATATAATACACCAGAATCTTGAACATGATGTAACATAGTAGCGTATGCTACAGATTTGTTGTGGAATTATGTTTTAGGGTAGATGTTGGTTTGGTAGATTGATCAAGGACTATATTTCCCTTGGTTCAAATACTAATTACTCTCCTGTAGACTCTTGAAATTAGTCAGCCGGTTCAAACAACTTGAGATCCAGGAAATCATCTGTAAACAAATTCCACACCAACTTTCACCAACATAGTTCACACCAAAATTTCTTTTGCAATATCACTTGGCACTGTGGTGCTCCCCCCAGTTCTAAGTTGCATTATAACCCTGCGTTATATAACTAGTTGGATATGTCCACCACACGCCCAATCGTTAGCCTCGTTCTAAAACAACTTAGCTAACAATCTGGGGAAAGACCTTGTGGCAAACCATCTTTCCATAGATGATTTTTTATGATTATATATAATATACATTTCTAATGGAACTGGAACATCACCATATTCTATTGAACTGTTGAAGCTTTAGCAAGCATCACCATATTCAAAAAGAAAATCATCTAAAGACCATAGATTTTACCACCATTCCCAGGCCTGATGGCCTTCAGACACTACGATTGGACCTGGCAAAATGTGCACCTGGGCAATGTTCGGACTTGTGTGATAAACCATCTCCTTCATTCTTTTCAAAGCACCTTATGATACCTTATTTTTCAGACAAATCTGTATATGATACATGTTTATATCTATTTTAAAATATGCTCAATGTATATGGCTTATGGATCTTTATAGTTTGTGAATATGTTCCAGGGAAGTAAATTTGGAATTACTGCGGGCCCGATGGTCTTGATGACCCCCCACTTCACAGAAGTGGTTCCCGCGCAGTATTTCTTGCAATGATCCCGCATTTACCAAGGGACTTGATGATGGAATCACACAGGAAACATCCGATAGAGAAGCGGTTTCTGGGAAATATGAGGGAAGGTTGCGCAGGAAAGCTTCGACATTTGGATTACTGGATTCGTTTCCTGTAGAATTATCCCCGCTTACCACAAATGGCTAAGGCCATGTGAAGGAAGACTGGCATGAAACACAATAGATTCGGAGCATGAGACCATGGTTTCTCGCAGATGTTCCGATGGTTAGCAGGAAAAAATGGTCTCCATGCAGGTGGCCAAACATCATGGTGATGGGCTGAAACGACCCGTCAGCAGATTTTCCCGAATCAACGCTAAAGAACCAAATCATATGTGTTGGTTATATGTTATTATGCGGCAAGCTCAAACATAGGCCATATCTGATTTACCCTTCGCTTCGCGGAGCACAGAGTAACACATTCAGCCCGAGAAAGTATTTATTGTTTCTTTGGGGCATCATTATTATCAACACAAAGGCACAACGAACATTTGTGGCTTTGACACAGGACTTTTCCACCGTTGGGTACGTCACTAATTACTTTGGTATGATCAATCTTTTGCCATCAGCGGCGGTTGCCTACTAGCTATAACCGCCCTATTAAGTGGCATACAGCCACCCATAAATGATAAAACCATTGTCCACTATTTTCATTAACCAATAACAGTCAATAGATCCATTAACCAAACAATAATCACTAGTATAACCATCATCTATACTAACCAATAGCCACCAACCATTGGTCATTGACCATTAACCATTATCCAGCAGTCATTCATCAATAAGCCTTTCTTTAACCATTAGTCCATAACCACGAGCCTTTTATCTTATTGAGATAAAACCAGCCATTAATATTGTTTAATGTGGTTTATTGATTAATGACTGATGGATAATGGTTAAACCATATTGAACCATTACCCTTGGGTAGAGACTAACATAGCTATGGAAACACCACTTTAATGAATGGGTAAATCAACTATAAATGGGCCATGTTCAATAGCTATGTAAATTGCCAGAGGGTAATTGAGATAGGCAGACATTTCGCCATGCCATTTACCGCATTTCGCTGAGGAACTTGGAGTCGACGGCTTGAAAGGTCGGTTCGTGTTCGTCACCGCACGTCTGACTTGGTTATATGGTTGAGTTATGTTACTGGTTTATCGCTATAAATAGGGTATATAGATGTATATTACATATGGTATATCATATGTTAGTAAATGTTGATATTTCACCAAATCAAACCTTGTTCGCCCACATCTTTGGTTTTTATGTGGAATATCACTTAACTCTAGTTAACTATAGCTGGCGGGCCTCGCCGTGACTGGGGAAACCCCATTAAAACTAGTTCGATATGTCTACCACCACAGCATAGTTAATCTTGTTGCAAACAATTTTAACTATCTAGAATCTAGGTCTGAGTTTTTTAACTATCTAGGTCTGGATTTGTCCAAAAATTGGCTATGATTATGATCAGATCCATTGCTTACCTGGACCCTCAAACGCTCAAAATAAATTGTTTGTTTAGGCTGTTGCTTAGTTTTCCATGGTGTCGCTAATTTAAAAAAACCTTTGACCCAAAGCGACCACTTTTCATGTTTTCATTGGTGTTAAATTAGAACATTTTGTAACCATCAAACATACGGCCGATTTCCCGAGAAGTTCCCCAAGACTGAATCATTAACCTGGGGTAACAGAAAAATTGACCTCGGCCATCCAACAAAAAAATGAACAATTAGAGAGTTGTTGCCGCCCAAATGTTGAGAAAAAAACACGGCCAGTTTTTTGATCAAAACGGACTCAAAAAAAACCCTCAAACGGACTCAAACATCACCAATCAAACTCAATTCCAAAAAGTGCATGTTTGTAATTTTCAAATATTTGCAGTCTATGGGCAAAACGGGGTGAAATCTCCAAGATTGATGGGGTATGTTGTATAAAACGTGCAAGATCCAGTAGCGGTTAAGCCTACTTTGAAAATTGAAGCATCGCACCAATCATATCATCAATGAAATTGTTATGTTGGGGTGATTTTGTCAGCAAAACGCTCAAAATCGGTCAATTTTGATCCAAACGTGCCAAAAAAGTGGTGCAAACATAAACACTCAAAATAAAATCTGATTCTTGAGGGGCATTATTTTCCTTATTGGAATTGCCGTTGGGAGGTATACCGGCCCTCGCTATTTTATAAGTTCGGACACATCCATCTCAAGAGTTGAGCTGCCAAATATGGGTTCATGATGTGGTTTGATATGAGTTATGGTTTCTAGAAGTTGAATTTTTGAGAACCTCAAGTGTGATTTATTGCTCATTTTCTTTCATTACTTGTTTATGAACTATCCTTTCGGGGTGGAAAGAGGGACATATCCAATGCTAATGCCATGCTTTGGTTTCTGGGATCGGCTGTATCTTTTTGTGTTTTTTTGAGTCGGTTGCGTCCCACTCCCCAAGCATGGGAGGGTGGTAACCGGTGAAGGTAGTCGAAGGTTTAAAATTGAAGCACCATGACAGAAAGAACCATGGAACACATTTCTTCCTTGGCTCGGCAGGCTGGGTTTGGAAAATGTTTTTCTTACCGGAAACTGCCGTGCAGATTCAATTTTCTTACATATTTCCATGAAGCGCCAGCGTTTCTGTTACTCAATTCCTCAGGCCACCAGCGGATGTTGTTGGTTAGTCGATTCCAATGGGTTTGGAACCCATGACGCAGGCTTA
This sequence comes from Cladocopium goreaui, assembly GCA_947184155.2. Lineage (NCBI taxonomy): Eukaryota > Dinophyceae > Suessiales > Symbiodiniaceae > Cladocopium > Cladocopium goreaui. The sequence continues at coordinate 682,272 of CAMXCT020001336.1, forward strand.
AAGCTTCCGCCACGGCTCACCTCCTTGAACTTGGTGCCTCGTATCCACTGGTTTGATCCGGTTTAAGGAAATCAGGAACCATCCCTGCAATGATGATATCCCAGTGAGTCATATTGTCATGAGTCATCATTAACGTGTTTGAACCAAAGTGTCTTGAACAAAATGTTTTGCAATCTATTACCATGTCATGTCCTTGCGACTGGGCGACGGGAAACATTGTCAAAACAGGTCTATTTCAGATCTACAAAAATGATACGTTTTGCACAAGGATGTGGCAGGGAAAACTTCTCTTCTCGGAGGTTTTCAACATCAAGCTGGGGTGTTGATTGCAGATAATATAGCCCAATGTTTTGGAGAATTGCCTGAGTTTTCCCAGGCAGCTATTCAGCTTAGATGATCAGAGGCTGTATGGCTTAATAAATTGAAAGTCTCATGTTTGCTCAAAAAATATTGTCGGGTCCCTAGTTGTTTCCGCTATTGCGGAGAATCCATGGTGAAGTGCGTGTAGGATCTCACGATGAATGCTCTGGGCTTGGATGCCATCAAGGCGGGGTCGAGGGACAACAAGAGATCTGGTGGCAAACAAGGATAAAAAGGGTGTTCTTATTTGTTTCTTGTGGTGTTTTCACGTGTGTTCAACATATGTGTTTGTTGATTTCACTCTTTTCAGTTATGATCTACATTGGTCATATATGTTTTCCCATGTTTCCGTTATCAAGTTATTTTTCTCTGGGGTTGAAGTGTGTTCATGTTTTATTGTTCTTTTGTTACTTGGGTTTGAACTATTTGTTCAGGGCAGGTTCAACAATGATTTCTGATTCCCAGGCGTGGTTGTCTGAAAATGCGACCCCCCTCTTCCAAAGGATGATCATAATTCACATAATTGATCCTTGTAAAATTCCTATCTTTTGGTATGGCACACCAACCAAAATTGACAATTTAGGCATGATTTAGGCTTCACCATCCCATCCCCCGATGATTTTTTCACGATCAAAAGCGACCCCAGGCCTTTCTGTTGGCCTTGCCCAAATCCTTGGAGGCAGATGACGGGAAGTGACGCAGGGAACTTGTTTTCTGGATTGGAGATTTTACAGACCTGCTGGGTGATAGGTCAACTTTGGGGCGAACAAGGCACGAACAACCATTCATGGAGGTTCCTAGTCATAGTCATTCCCAAAATTGGAATGGTAGTCCTTTCAAATTCCTTGAAATGTATGCACTGGAGGTTCACCGGACCTAAGTTAGTTAGGAGTTCCGGGCAATGAAATGCTGACATCGAGCAATATTCGAATCTGGATTTTTACCTTTTTCACCTCAAAATCATCCTTTCTTCTTGCCTTTGGACTGGTGAGACTGTGGCTTCCTGTAGGCTTTGGAGATGACACTCACAGGCTGCAAGGCGCTGAAGATGGTGGCCATCAGATGGTCGGTGGTTTCTACAGATGACCCTGGACATATAACATCGATCCGTGTTGGGAAACACCTGCAGTGTGTAGATTTGGTCTGACCAAATCTGAGGTTCCCTTGGGCAAAACAGAACAAAGTCTGGGATCCCAATTTTATAGGTCTGCCAGATTCTCAGATTCCGGATGCATCACCATTTCCCAACGGCCTTGCAGATCCCTGCTGCACAGATCTCGCAACTGCAGCAGGCGCGGGCGCTGGGTGCTGTAGGTTTTGCGGCGTTTGCTGTTTGGATGTGCCATGCCAGAATTCTTCAACTTTCCCAGAAAGCCCATATTACAGGTTTTGGTTACATGAGTTTTACATGATTGTTACATCATTGTTACATGTTTGATCAGTTTGATCCTAATTTCTTGGGTCCCAAGCTGTCCATCCCGCGAGGGGGGGGGTGCTTTTTCAGGTGGCTCGGCGGCGGACCAACGTGACCAGTCAAGCCACCTAGATCTCACGCGAGGTCACGAGGGAAATGATGTAACTGTTCCAGCGATGACCATCTTAAGACTGGTGAAATATGTGACATACTATGAACCAATGAACTATTAATAATAATAGTATATACTATTATTTAATACTATGGGAAAAATCCTTTACAGTTCTGGCTTTTTACCAGTTATAAGTACTTATAACACCATTTATCGAATGTATAATCCAATTTAACACCAACTTATAACTAATAAATGGCCATAACTGTTGGGTGTGTGGATATGTTGGCCGAAACATTGCAGTAACACTTGAAAACACCTTCATAGCAGCGCAGCCCGGGGCGGCTTCGCCGGTGACAATCCAAGGTCCAACCTTTGTGACATGAGCTGCGTTGGAAAAAGGCATGCTGCGCGCTCCGGACGTGATGATACACGGGATGCATTGGGAATGACTGGATATGATTTGTTGGTGGCATCACTGTGGTGATTTACGTCATCATTTTTGCGAATGTCGGGAAGCCGAATCCGATTGGTTCTGGTAGAGTTTCAGCAATGGATGATTGACAATTCTTGGGCGTTCCTTGTGCTCGCAGCATTTGCTTTCACCAGCTGCGTCCCATTTTTCCTTTTTCCAATCGGCAAACTCAACCGTTTCCCAAAAAAGCTGTGAAGGACACGCATGTTTTCAAGCATTTGTGTTGACCCTGGAACAGCCCAGTTAAAGTTTCGTGCGGTCCCCCACCATTGATGGGTGACCATGCCACAACATCGGACTGAGCACCTGGGTCGCAGTGAGCTGCCAGTCGTTTTGATCCCTGAGCGGTGAATCTAGATGCATTAAAGTCAGATTCATCCCATCCCCCTAATATTAAATACCCCCGAAATGGTCCCAATGATGTGGAAATTCCCTACTAAACCATGGTTTCTGGGGATATTTAGTATTAGGGGGAAGGGATTATGCCGGTTTAGATTCTAGATAGGTATGAGGAGTTGAATCATGAGGATTCTCTGATATTCTTTGCATTGGAAAATATTTCGTATACCTAATGTTTATTTGGTGATGCACGGAGAACCTGAAAGCCATGCACCATGGCTGTGGCCATGCTAGCTACGCATAGCTTGACGCATGGAACACCTATTGTACCATGATGCAGCCCCAACTACGGTTGCATTTGTTTGAATCCAAATAGTTTAATCTAATCAGATACCCAGCTCTGGGACTTACGTATGCATCCCAGTTATGATTGCATTTCTTGTTTACTGGAATACAATTAATAGTAATAATTATAGCACATATATATATATATAATATATATTTATATATATAATATATATTTATATATATATATAATATATCATACATCTGGGTAAATTGTAACGACCTCACTGTTCTCCCTCACTGGAATCATGGTAAATAAGGGAAATCATCCCAAAATGGCCCAACATTTCAGCTTATATATTGAAATATGAAAATTTACCCAGATATATCATACATAGATTTTTGTTTGGGGGAAGTATGCAATTTGTAGATACACATCCAGGTAGAACCTCCATCAGGGGTGGTTCATGGTTTCAACAAGTACCCACGTGATGGATGTAACCCTCACGCAAAATACATGTATGTATATATGTTTTTTTATATATATATATACCTATACATCTTCCAAAGTATGCATTTTTTGTGCTCTTTGGAAAATTTCTTGTAATTTCCCAATGTGGCATTTTTTTTTTGCTTTCGATCGGTTTTTGCATGTTCAGCATGTTCTTATGTTTTTTGCAGGTTGGGGACCGCTCTTAAGCCAACTCTGGCCTACAGAGAAGTTCAGAGGATCCCCTGACCACACTGACCTATGGATGCACACCGTTTTTGTTTGCAAGCAATTGTTGTCAGGCATCAGATTTTGAGGAGGTGTTGATGTTTTTGTCAAAGCCACATTAAGTGAGAATTTGATCAAATTTCAGGGCCTCTTCAGATAGAGAGAGGCCGCCTTTGACAATCAACTTTGATGGGTAAAACCCGAATTTGTTACTCAATGAGCTTAGGGTAGGTGCACACCTTGAATCACACGGAAATATATACCAAGGCTTCTACATGTCCAACTTGATGCAAAGAGTTGAATCACCACAGCGAATCACATAATTTGGAAAGATACGCAGAATCCGCCACAACAATCCGCAACATGGGTATTTGTGAAATCCGCACATCTTTTTGCCATCGAAATAGCGTTTTTTTCCGTCGAAAAAACGTTTTTTTTTAAGCGTTGATATTTGCAAAAAATGGGCGATCAGAATGGTAAACACCTGTCTTCATGAAGGATATTCTGAACATACACGATCACACAAATTCCCACTGGAGCATGCCCAGTCTGAACTGCTTGAGATGGATAACTCTTGCAATGTTGAAACGAAGACATGTTTGTACCTTGCTAAAGCCAGGGAATCGAGGTACTTGCAAACCTGTCGGTGTTGATTCAATTGGGGCGGGTTGGTATTGCTGGAAGTTGGCAACAGAAGAATAGAATAAGAGTAGACAAAATCGACCGTGAAACAAGGAGGGATGTGAACCAAAGACAAAGCGAAAGCCAAGAAGCTCAAGTAACGCAATTACGCAAGGGACAAAGCATGTGTGCGTTCTCAAGTTGAAGGAATCCAGCATTGCGTAGAGGTGATACCTGTGATACCTGCAAGCAGATTGGATTCAATTGATAAAACCCCAGTCCCCAGTTGACATGTGAAACGGGAATCATTTTGAAATAGAGCGTTTTTTTTCGAGAAGCGGCCGATAATTTTGCACTAGCGGAGGTTGTAGGTATACATATCATCCCCATTATATCCCCATTGTCCCCCTATTGTATCCCCTATATATATTCCTCTATTAAAGGATATATAATATATATATATATACATATACATGCCTCATTACATCCCCATTGTGCCATAAACGTCCTCAAGGGCCTAGGGTTATTGCTTGTTTGTTGCCAAATGCCATTGTGACACCATTTCGGTTGCTTAAAACTACCTGAACCCGTATGAAATCACATTAAATAACCCATTCACCATGATGTATCACATATATCATATATCATTTTATATCCCCATGTTTTGGTGGTTAAACAGCCCATGTATCCTTATGAGACTCCCCATGAATTGCCTCAATCGCAGGCTGTTTCCCCTCAGACACTTCCGGCGTGGCTTGGTCATAGCTGGGTGGTGAAGCTGAAAATTCTCGGACCCGGATTGAAGCGATCAACACATGGGAACCATCGACAGGCCATGATGGTTGAACACTTAAGCATCGAGGTTTAAACATGTTTTTGTTTATTTTTTGTTGTGGCTTTAGCAATCGCAAATTTGGGTGTAATCATCAAGAATGGTGCTTTACATTCGCACCTTTGGTGTCAAAAACCATCAGCATCCGCATCAATTTGCAGCGAGACATGTGGTGAATTCTGAGTGAGCGGAATCCCCTCCATTCAAAACTACCGTGGTCGCCTCAGAGATATGGTCGCCTGCGATGGCCACGCTCAAGGACCAGCTATGGCTCGTCAAGTCCTGTCAGGAGATCATTGAAGGACAACCCACAGGAAATCAATGGAAATCATTTTTTGTGGGAGATAGAAACCATGGTCTCTTGCAAATTGTTCCTCGTTCAACCTCCACGTTGGTTTATAGACCCAGCTAATTAATCATATTAACTAAATTTATATACATGTGTATATACACATATTTATCCATTATGCACATCAGTTAATCATATGGTTACCTTATCAAATCTGTCCGAGCCGCGGTCACCGGAGCCGCCGCAATTTGGTCGCCGTGAGATGGAGTGTGGCATGAAAGACAGGCAGATGGGCGCTATCGGTGTTAGGTTGGTGGTGTTATACCATGTTATACCCACGAAAAAATGCCAAAAATGAGGATGTACATGCTTCAACCAATTGAAAAAATGGAAGGTGTTTCATAATTTACCTAATCAACATAGGTTTTCCACTGCATTCATGGACCAATGGAGGTTATGTGGTCAGGTTTGTTGGGATCGATCTCTGCCTGAGCCTGTGATGTCCACTTAATTTCTGGAGTGACTGGGCCCACCGGCCGATCAGGACGACCCTTCGTGTCTACTCCAAGTCCAAACAACCAATGGAGTCAGAATTCCTCCGTTTTCGGAACATGATTTGCCAAGCGGGCATTCGCCATTGTCCTTTTCTTTTCCGATATTAAAACTGAAATTTCGAATCCCTTCTTGTTTATCTAATTCCACCTTCCATACGCTTCATTATGGCAAACATTCACTTTATGAAAACAAATGAGGCAATCATGCTCGATCGCGATTACTTTGTAAATGGCATGGCTTTCATCATTTTGTTGGATTTTCTCAGCACTTTGGTGGATGTGGATTCCAGAGCAAGGGGACATGAGACGCCCACCCTGACCCTGTTAACATCTGAAACTCGGCAGATTCTATTTTTTTTTGTGTGTGCTTGGACACTTACAGAGATGTGACCTTGGACATTTCTTGGACTTAGATCTGTTTCACTCGTTTTGCGATGTTTTGCGCAAATTGATAATAGCTGTTGGATGTTTTGGCGTACCGATCCAGAGAAACTAATAAAGTAAATGACTTGCCAAACCCATAAAACGGCAATCAAAGGTAGTTCAACAAACTGGTGAATGGGTGAATGGTTTGGTTCCACTCCATTCAGCAGGGAGGGTGCCCTTGTTTCATTTTGTTTCGGCCGGTTAAGATCCCAGCCGAGGAAATTTGTTTGGGCCTATACACTCTGGAGTTGGGCGCTGTGTTCTATTTGCATGGAATTCAAAGGGCATGTAGCCACAAGTCGATCCTCTTCGACCTGTTTTGCGTTGTATCTGGGTATATGGAAACTCGACATTTGAAACGTTGGAAATCAAAGGTCAAGTGCAGGCGATTTCCTATCCCTATGTGGAAAGCTTACCCACAATGGAATCCAAAGGAAATTGTCCCTGTGTTAGTCTCGAAGTTCCAGAAAATTCAAGATTCATCGGTGATACATTCTAGATACGACTCATCGATGGTACATTCCAGACCGTTTTCCCCAGTCGTCGTGTTTTCATAAATGAAGCTGTTCATGGGAAAATCATCGACCTAAGTGGGGGTATCCAGCAAGCCAGGATCAGAGGGTAAAGCTTTGCTAGTGTTATGGCATGTGGCATTCTGCATGTTTGGATTCAGATGTGTTCATGTGTATCCCTGGGGCATAGGATTTGTCCCAAATCACTCTAATCTTGACACCACTTTTTAGCTGGTGCTTTGTGACCGGGATGTTTGAAATCCTGTGCCCTTTAAAGTGATCCCATTCATCAGAAGCTTAGCTCATTGGACTGTCAAGTCAGTCTATTGGTGTACTTAGGGATGCACTTGGGTTGGTAATGCGTAACCTTAGCAAAACCATAGTAACAACCACCACAAGTTGGGATATAACGCCCAGTATCATGGTTTATATCATGTTATATATTGTTATATCATGTTATATTTGTATCTCCACCCCGAAGGTAAGGGATGTTTTCAGACCCCGTATCCTTGTCATAGCTCACCTTATTGCAGAGAGAGAGAGTATACTTTCAGTCTTCGAGTAGGTTCGTTGACCTTAGCCTAGCACATTAACTTCAACCCATGAAAAAACTCGCTTCGAATGGTCGGTTGAAAATGGCTTGAACTAACAAGTTCAGTGGTTATAGCGGGCCCACCATCCCAAATTCGGATGAAGGAGAATCCACATATTTGAACAGAAGATGGAAGCCAATGTTTTTCCTTCGCATCCATCCGTCTTGAATTCAGGCCAATATAACCCTTCCCAGATAACCCCAGTTTAGTAGTGGTACCGTTCGCTTTGGTGGCTCATATCTCGGGAAGTTTTTGATATGATCGGGGGATGGATGAATGAATATAGTCTGCATGTTTTTTGGGTGTGTTTTTTGGGTCACCCAGACACAAATTTTAGTCTCTGAGGCGACCTTGATTTACCTGTTGGGCGCGCTTTTACCGACAGAAGCCAAATTCCTGGCAGATCTGAAGGTCATGCGCCTCATTCGTATCCTACGGGTGGCCCGTGTGATCCGAAAAACCCGTGGCTCGACGACATGCCCAGGGTGACCTTGCAGGAAGGGCCTGTGCAGAAGTTGGTTTACAGCGTCAAGCTATATACCATGATGTACCCAGCATATCTCCTAGGTATTGAAAATCCACTTCATTTTTGGGCTTCCCCCTCAAAGCAGAAATTTGCCAAGGTCCCAGGCCGGGATTACATGGAGGGTGGCGGAGCAAGTCTTTGAAGTCGATGGCATTTGGTGCCTTTTTCATAGTATTGGTAGCCAATCATATCCCAGAATGGGGCACAAACATCCGACTGCATTTTTCAAAGATAGATTATTATTAACATATTAAGATATATTAAGAGTTACCGCAACTACTATACTTACACTGATAATCAATCTCCACTTGGGGATCATTTGGGTCGACATTCAAAGATTGATCCCACATGCAGAGGTTCCTTGCGGGAGCTTCAGAAATTGCTGCAGATGATGTCGACGGGTCTGAAAGCCCTGGGGTGACTTGGCATTGGTTTTTTGTTATGAAAAACTGAGTGGAAAGGGTGGTATATAAGTCCATAAGATTCCATAAGGATCCATAAGGGGGTTTGTTGTCACCCAGTAATTGACAACGAAGAGCAGAGGTAAGCAGAGTAGAGACGAGAAAGTGATGCCAAGCGAGAGACATGTTGAGAGAAGAGAAGGAGATGTCACAAGGAAAAAAGTGGCATGAAAAGGAGGTGCCAAGAAAAAGAGATTGCAAGAGAAGCAGGGGCCAAGAGAAAGTGATGTCAAGAGCAAGAGATGGAAGAGACAGATATTCTTGGAAAAGAGATGCCAAGAACAACTGATAGCAAAAGAACAGGAAGATACTTTGTGGAGGGCTGTTTTTTTTTACGGTGTTTTGTAAAAGTCACTGACAAGCATTTTTGGTCACTATATGACTATATGTCATCAAATGCTCATTGTTTCAATTACCTTTGATTTTTAGGTTATTCTGATTCATTTTATATTTCTTTGTGCTAATATATGCTAAGCTAATATACAAACTTAGAATTTCAAAATCAATTATAGTTACACTTTCCAATAAATCTTAAGTTTCAGCCATATCATCTTAATGCAGAAAGAGGAATGGACAGACATGGGTCAAATTTTGGATTGATTAATATATTGCTGCTAATCTTGTTGTATAAATATATCGTTTTTCCCTTTCTCTATTCCTCCTCGAGACCTCTGGAAACCCTAAAACTGTTTTCTTGCCTTCTAGACCTCGCTGAGGGGGGGGGTCCCCCCAAAAAAAACTAACATATACCGTACCTATATTTTGCTCTCCCCCCCAGGAAACCAGCTTTCAATCCGGAGTGGCACTCCGGTACCGGCCGGACGGATCCGACACCTTTGATGTGCCGGAGCCGGCCTTTCAAACCATTCGGTTTGTTTGGTCCGTAATTTTAATGTCCAAAGGCTTTGATGAAAGTATATGTTGCCAAGAATGTTCCGTAAATATAATAGCTCTGCCAATGGATAGGCCATTGCATGATACACAGCGAGAACATATATAAAGAATCATGTGAATATAACGTCATCTTTGTATGTCAAGAATGGCTATACACAGCATGCCAATACAAGCGTGTGTTTTTTGTTATGCAAAAAAAATGAAAATATCTGCAAGGTATATCATATATTTCTTCAGTCTTGGTATGGCCAATGTACCTTCATTCAAAGTGCAGACAATTTAGTCAAACTCTTAACATTGATGAGTAATTAATTGAAGATACAGAGAAATAATGCTGCCAAGTTTCCTTTTCTATGTATCATTTTTGTGGCAACGCGTGGCAAGTTGCAATGATTATTTCCTTTGATGATTAGCAGCCATCAATCAGAACTATAACTTCCAAAGTTAGTTATAACCACCTTTACCATATTAGTTCAGCCAAATTTTGCTTATTTTTTTTTGCCCTAGCCTCATCTGACTGAGTATTGTTGGCCTGCTCCTGCCACCACTTTATACATATATCCTTGGCAATATTCATAGTTTAGTTGCATTAGCCAAAGATTACCTCCATAGGTGTTGCTATGGACAATACCTGTCAAAATCATTTCCATATTATCTAGCAACCATTTTGCCAGCCTACAAACTAAGAAGGACAACTGCGGACAACTGCATACCTCAACATTATGCAATGGTATTCTCTATCATAGGCATGCTTGATTTGAACACAGTGATTGTGTGCAATGTCTTTGTGGGCTGCCAGATTGCACTGATTTTATTGGATATTCCAAGCTCCCTTTTTGATTTGCATTCCTAGTTTGCTAGGGAAATCTGCGCAAGGAAGTGGTAAAAAGCATTGTTATATACCAGGAGGATTCGATTTGTTTCTTCTTTTTGGGGCCAAGTTCTTGGAATGTTTATGCTATGGATCAGGTTGAAACCAATATGTTTCAATGTATTTAATATAAATCTAGACTAGTATTGTAAGATTATATATACATTCGATTATGTAATTATATGGTTGGGTTGGGTACAAACATCCTTTAGGATGACATGAACAGTAAATTAAAGGATTTAGAGTCTCAATATTGGAGAAGAATGAGGTGCTGCATGCATTGCCATGGTTCCTTGTGATAGGGATGTCATCGATTGTAAGGCTTGACCCTAACCTACCCTCACTTTCCTGGTTGGATTCTTTGAGTTTGGTTTTGGGGTCCTTCTAATTCCAAGCAGAGTTGTTTCTATTGAAGGGTTTGGGATTGGCATGCGTATTTTTCCAGAGGATTTTTGCTGATGCAATTAGCAGCAAGATATTGGAAATGGTTTAATTTAGTGTTCCTTGTGAGATGTATCCAGCTCAACCACTTAGAGTACACAGCTCTTTTCACAACACACCTAGTTTTCCCTTTCAGTGCACAGCTGGTATATCAAGGAAGACATGCTGTGGAAGAGAGAAATATGTTTTACTTCAATTCAAGGTATTGTCAACATATTCTAAGCTACATAAAAACACATGTTTGCAACAGGTTGGTTCATATGTTTCAAACAATTAGGAAAATATAAGATTCAGGGGTGTACCTTATTTTAACTATATGAAGGAATTTGTTAAAATTGATGCCACAACTTTTTTGATGCTGAAAAGCCCCCCCCCAGACCTGCCCGCCCAAAAGCCCCCCATGGCATGTCTTTCATGCAAATTCCATGTCATGTCATACATGGACATGATGCCACAGTCATGGCAAGACATCCCGTGTTCAGACATGACATGTCATACATGGACATGCCATGGTCATGGCACGTCATGCCATGTTCCCATCTCATGTGACCATGACATGACAAGCTCCATATGAAGCAGGTCATGCTCCCAACTCATGTTCAACCTTTTATTTCTTGAAGATTGGTTTCAAAACTCCTTTCGGTTTCGAAGAGCTGGCCACCTCTCTCTCCTTGCGGTGAAAATGTGAAACGGTGGAATCTACAATGGCATTGAACATTGCCACATGTTTGGGTTCTTCTCCCTTCAACAGCTCTTTTTGGACAGCTTCCCTCACATCTTGGAGCGATAAAGCTTTGGGGTCCGATTCCTCCATCAAGGTTTTTACAAATTTCTTCGCTTCTTTCTTGAAGTCTCGCTGATCAGGGGACTCATCTTTCTTCTTTGGCATTCCTGCGGGGGCCGGACAGTGGGCTAGTGTTAATGTTGCATGAATTTGGGACACCCATGGCAGGCATGCAAGTCCATGGTGGTAAACGAAACCATGACTCAAACATGACACACATGGGAAACATGGCCAACAAACATGAATACCCACGGTCCCTAACATGGCAAGCATGGCAAAACTCCATGGATGACAAGCATGAAACTCCATGTGTGGCAAGCATGGGCTGGCCAATTGGGCTGAACCAATTGGCCAGCATCATCCCGTCGTCCGCATGAGCCTGTGAGCACGGTACAAGGCTCCCCGCTGGGTGCTGGACATTTTCAATCCAGTCAGGTCTATCCAGCGGACTTTATCCAGGATGGAGAATGGAATTTGGTTCTCCGAGTCCAAGGTGAACCCCCAAAGGTGATTCCGTCAAGGGGACCACGCCAAAGCGGTGGGACATGGTGTTCAATGCCTCCATGACAGCCGGAAGCTCCTTCAGCTTTCTGCCCATGTTGGTGTAGCGCTGGCAAGTGCTGAGGTTTTTAAAGGACCAGATGTCAGAATGCATCCTCCCAAAACCATGACAGTTGGTATGTCAACATGAGAGCATGTCAGCATGATGACAAGCATGTCAACATGGAGTCATGGCCATGTTAAGTCGACATGGAGTCATGGCCACATAGCATCATGTCAACATGGAGTCATGGCCACATGGCACCATGTCAACATGGAGTCATGGCCGCGTTATGTCGACATGGAGTCATGGCCACATGGCATCATGTCAACATGGAGTCATGGCCATGTTAAGTCGACATGGAGTCACGTCCACATAGCATCATGTCAACATGGAGTCTTGGCCACATGGCACCATGTCAACATGGAGTCATGGCCGCGTTGTGTCGACATGGAGTCATGGCCACATGGCATCATGTCAACATGGAATCATAACAACAACTGGTTGCATGGCAACACGGAAACATGGCAACCTGATCAACCATGTTATGGCATGCAATCAGTGACAAATCCATGTCAATCATGTCATGACATGTGAATGGGAAGGCCAGGGTGCCATCCCCGCATGTAGCTCCCTTTGCTCAACAAGGCCTCGATCGCCTTGTCCTCCGACAGGGCCATTTCGGTCATTGCGCCGTCCACCATCTTCGCTAGGACAAGGCGCTTGTCGGCCGCCCCGAGTCCAATGACTTGCCGGTCCCGTTCTTCGTCTTCGACCAGACCTACTAGTAGGTTAGGTAACTCGGAGCTAAGGTGAGAAATTAACATGAACTCCCTGATGCCAATAAGTGTTGGAAAACTAATTCAACCGTGGTGCCGAACTTTGCCAAGTCGAACTGCGAGCCCACGCCGTAGCTGTAGAATTCCAACACGATGTCGGCAAGCTCTCTCTTCAACCAGTGGCATATGTCACTGTCGTTCCTGAACCAAAAGGCTATCAGAAGCGCAGCTGCCAACTCGGAATCACCGTTGAGCCGCTGCAGGTCTTTGATCCTGTTAGTGTCTGAAGTCCACAGATCCGAATTCACCTTCACGGTGGGAATGATGTGGCCCAAGTTCCCTGGAACACCGTCCCACTTCATCAAGACAGTCTCGATCCTGCGAGTCTGCCATACGCCCACTGCCCTTTCCTTATCAAGTTATGTCCATGGTAGGGAGCCTATGATAAAGTCAACATGTGGTACCACAAACCCATATGCGGGGCATGTTGCAAGTCATGGGCATGTTGGACATGTCATGGTCAAATTCCCATTGAAACATGAGAAAATTCATGAGCATATTGAACATGTCATTGGCAAACTCCCATGTGACACACTTGCAAGGCATGAGCTGGCTAAACTGTTGGTGAATCTCACAAGTGACATGTTGTGGGACATGCTCGGATTTTTCATTTTCAAGCTGACTTCCAGCATGCTGACAGAATAACTCGTGCGGAACAAGTTTTGACCAGTGTCCCCCAGGGCCAGCATTGCGCAAGACCCCCCAGTCTGAACTCGCGTCTTCTTCGAGAGCGAGTACTTTGAGTTCATCCACTGCTCGGATTGGGCACTTTGACACCTTCCCTCATCTGAAGCTGTCCATGCCTAAAGCAAAACAGGGCCATGTCATGACGTCATGAGCGAACCGATCTGTTCTATCACCATGAAATCACATGCATGTCTCATCTTCAAAGACCACCCCATGACAAACATAACATTCATGCATGGCTCCAAGATAAATAGGAATATCAGGGTGCGAGGACTTTCCCCATGTAGGAGTCAAATCCCTCACTCATGGCTTCCACCAGAAGTGCTTTCAAGTCCACATCGGTCTTCGTGGATTTCACCATCTTCCCAAAAGCTCTGGTTAGGCTAAATTCTATCTATTAGGTTATATCTTGTTTTCTGACTATTAGTTAAATTGTGTTTTTACCGATTAGGTAAAACAACTGTTTTACCTAATAGTCAGAATGATCGAATAACATTTTTTCTTTAGGTTATTTATATGAATAAACTTTTTTCTTATAGGTTATTTATATGAATAACCTGTATTGGTACCTTTTTTGGAGAAACTTCATTTTCTTTATATACAAAAAATATTTTGTAATCTCCAATTACACATTTTTTGGTTTGATACATTTTTCCGGTAAAATGATGCTGAAAAAAACTAAATACAAAAGAAAACCAGAAAACATATATTTTGGATTGGACAAACCGACACAGGATAGAAACAAAAAACACATGTCAAAAAAGTAATATATTGTATATACATGGATATGTCTCAAAACGAGGTGTCTTTTTTTGGTTCCTAAAAGGTTTCTTTGAGAGAAAAAAAGGACACCTCATTTTGAGACAACCTCCCCCCCACACACACACTTATATATATATATACATAATTATAGATATAAATACAAAACATTACACACACACATATATATATATATATACACACATATATATATACATAGATATATATAAATAAATTTGAATAAATAAATAAAGAAAAATAAATAACTATATATAAATAAAAAAAACGTGGTTTGCAAAAATCAGCGATTTTTTTCGGGGCGCGAAACCACCACAGGACAAAACCAAAAAACATATAAAACATAAAAATAAAATTAATGTTCAGCTCAAGAAAAAACCATTAAACCAAAAACTCACATAGCCAACAACCCAAAATAAGAAATTCAAAAACTGTGAAACATATGGTTCAACAAGTAATTTGCCAGCTGCATTGTATTTCGAAAAACACGAATTCATGTGAATTCATGGGTGCTCATGCGCACTCAAGTGGTCATGGGTGTCCATGGATGTTTATGGTTGTTCATGCGTGTGTATGGGTGTTCATGTATTTTTGTTTGTTTGTCATTTTGTTTTGCTGCCATCCACTTTCTTTGAACTTAAAAAAATGAACGTGAGATGGAGGTCCCAGCCCTGGGCCGATTTCTTTGTTGAATTATCGGCAATCCAAGGGTTTGAAGGGGCCTTTTTTGAAATCAGTTCAGGCAGCAGTAGTTTTATAAAGACAAACTGTCAAGACTGGATGGCCTTTCATGGTTGTATGCAATTTTTTTTGCAAAAAATAAACGGCCAATCCAGCCCAGACTTGATCAATCACTAAAGGGCCTCCAGCCCTCGATATCAGAAAATCAAACACAATTAGCAATAACCTGGGGCTCTCCATCCTTGACATTTATGCCAAAAAAAAATCTGACTATATAAAGACAAACAATGACTTGGTGTTCAGCATTCACATTTTCTATGCAGTTAAACCTGGAATTTGCCAGTAAATTTTTGGTTTTGCAGTTTTCAGATTCATGTTTACAAAAAGAAGGAAAAAGGTTGTCAATCCCAGAGCCCATCCATTACTACGTTACTACGTTTTTATTTCGTCAAACCTATTTGCAAGAAGATGCAATCCAACCCAGGGTTAATCAATCACTTGGGCCTTCCCATGCAAATCCATTTCCTGAAAATTAATCCAAATGTTTTGCAATGACTTGAGGCCCTCCAATCATCAAATTCATTTACATGTGCATGGGAAAATCTCTCCGAGAAAGTGTTTGGTTGAAGATTTTTTGATATGGAAAACATGGCTGGTCAAACATTTTTTTGAAAAAAAACGCATGTTTTTTTTTAATCTTTTTGAATAAAATTCAGTCTTTTTCTGAATAAATATGATTGTTTTTTAACTAAAAACAAAGGTTTGAGTAAAACCAAGATTGTTTTGTGAATAAATCCAAGGTTTCAAGGAAATGAGGTGTAAGTTTGTAAGTTTGCATCAAAACTTTTGAGGTGTAAGTTTACACCAAACTTACATATCAAAAGTGTAAGTTTACATCAAACTTACACTGAGAAGTGTAAGTTTGCACTTGTATGTGTAAGTTTGATGTAAACTTACACTTTTGATATGTAAGTTTGGTGTAAACTTACACTCTTGATGTGTAAGTTTAGTGTAAGTTTGATGTAAACTTGCACCTCAAAAGTTTTCATGCAAACTTACACCAAACTTACACCTCATTTCCTTGAAAATCTTAAAAAACATCTTGGATTTATTCACAAAATGATTTTATTCAAGAAAAATCTGGGTTTTTAGTCAATCAAATGATTTTTATTCAGCAAAAATCTTGATTTTATTTTAAAAAACTTGTTTTTTAATGTTTTTTGTCAAAAAATGGTTGGTCAATCACTTTTTTCCATCAACAAATCTTCAACCATACACTTTCTGGGAGAGATTTTCCCATGCACATGTGAATGAATCTGATGACTGGGGGGCCCCAAGTCATTGCAAAACATTTGGATTAATTTTCAGGAAATGGATTTGCATGGGAAGGCCCAAGTGATTGATTAACTCTGGGTTGGATTGCATTTTCTTGCAAATAGGTTTGACGAAAAAAGTAGTAACGTAGTAATGGATGGGCTCTGGGATTGACAACCCTTCTCTTTATTTTGGGTAAATTCTGGGTTTACTTGCCTCAAAGACATGAATGCCGATCACCTCGACTCACTTGCATTGTTTGGTAGTTTCGTTGTTTTTTCAATGGGGAGAAAGGCCAAGGATGGAGAGCCCCAGGTCATTGCAAATCTTCGGGAAGGTGTTTTGATGTACACAGGTTTGAGGGATGGAGACCCCCTTAGTGATTGATCAAGTTTTGGCTGGATTGTTCCGTTTAGTTTTTGCAAAAACACCTTGAATACAACCAATTCCCACCAAGCAATTTGCAAACATTTTGTGCTTGCCACTACTTGCTTACAAGTGGAAAACCTTCCAGTCTTGACCGTTTTTGTTTATGAATCTGTTACTGGCCAACGTTCAAGATGATTTCAAAAAAAAACATTCAAAGCCAGGGTTTGCCAATGATTTGGGGTTCTCTGGCCCCAAATTTATGTTAAAAATAAACAAATAACCATCGAGTCCGAGCTGACCAAGAACTCGGGGATTTCCATCTGGTCACCAAGGCACAGGTTTTGCAGCCAAATAGCAGCGCATGAGAGAAAACCACCAACCAAATCAGCAAGTGTGCCATTTTATACCCAAAAATCGCGCGCGAACCTCACGATAAATTACTTTGATTTTTCTTTTTGGGCATGGAAACCCACTGAGTAAGCTAAATGGGTGGCAGCCGAAAAAATGAAAAACACGCATGAACACCCATGAGCAATGAGCACCCGTGAATTCACATGAACTCCTCTGAGTTTCATAAACGATGCAGCTGACAAGTTAGGTTTTGGATAATTGTTTTCACACTTTTTAATTTATTACTTTGTGTTGTTGTTTTTGCATTTGTTGGTTTCATTGTTCTTCTTGTTTAGGGTTTTTCAGCCTGTGCTGGCTTGGCGCTCCCAAAAGCTATCCATTGCCATTGTTGCAAAACATGTTTTTTTCTTGTTTGGGTATGTCTGAAAATGAGGTGACCTTTTTTCGCTTCAACGTGACCATTTTGGGGTCAAAAAAGGACACTTCATGTTGAGACATACCCATTTGCTCATATATTGTTTTGGACATGTGTTTTCTTGCTTCCATGCTGTGTTGGCTTGCCCCATCTAAAACATATCCGACTGAAATTTACAGATTCACTTTAGCACAAAAGGCTTCACTTTGGCACAAAAAATCACTTCAGACCCGCATATATCAAAAGAAACGACATACACCACTCACAAAACAATGAAGAAACATTTGAAAAAACTATTTGCCCAAAAACATGTAATTCAAAAATTCCAAAGGAAACAAATATGGAAAAAGACTGGGTCTTTTGTTTGAACTGTTGGAAATATAGCTTGACGAAAGAAAAGCAAAGTCTAAAACAAGACAGTTTTTAGGTTATTCGGCTAAATAAACTATTTAGGCAAACAGGCAAACAACCTAAAAGACAGAACGCCAAATAACCTAATAGATAGAATTTAACATTAAAAACTAAAATAACCTAATAGGCAGGAATTAGCCTAACCAGAGCTTTTTGTGCTTCTGCCTGTTGCCTTTGGGCTGCAACAACGGACGCATCAGCCATAGCCCTGAGTCAGACGAGGTCACCAGGTCAGAATCCTGAAGTCAAATTGAAATTTTGAGCCTTACAAGCTGCATCAGTGATGCCAGCGTGCAAGCCAAGTGACAAAACGTCACTTGGCTCGTACGCCCGTACCCAGGTACGGGCGTACATGCGGGGGGGGTTGGTATGTGACAGGTATGGGTTTCAGAGGGGCGTCACATAGAAAAATGCCTGCTTGTACGCTCGTACCTGGGTACGGGCGTACAAGCCAAGTGACAAAACGTCACTTGGCTTGCACGCCAAAATCAGTGAGGTATGTTGCAAAGCCTGTGACAAATCCAAAGTTGACCATCGCGTCTCGTACCTGGGTACGGCC
The DNA here is from genome assembly GCA_947184155.2 of Cladocopium goreaui. Taxonomy (NCBI): domain Eukaryota; class Dinophyceae; order Suessiales; family Symbiodiniaceae; genus Cladocopium; species Cladocopium goreaui. The sequence goes on from CAMXCT020001336.1 coordinate 700,723, forward strand.
GTACAAAGCCTGTGACAAATCCTAAGTTGACCATCGCGTCTCGTACCTGGGTACGGCCGTACAAAGCCTGTGACAAATCCTAAGTTGACCATCGCGTCTCGTACCTGGGTACGGCCGTACAAAGCCTGTGACAAATCCAAAGTTGACCATCGCGTCTCGTACCTGGGTACGGCCGTACAAAGCCTGTGACAAATCCTAAGTTGACCATCGCGTCTAGTTGCTAGATTTGCTAAAATGAATTGGCTCAAACACATCGGAAAAATGATGAAAACAAAACTCCTCTCCCCCCCACAGAGATTTTTTTTTGGGTTGTTTTTGGGCCTTTTGGTTCGCGGAAGCTGTTTGGAAGCCTGGCACGTCTAGTAGCTATTTAGGCAAGCATGTGCAAAGCCTGTGACAAATCCTTTTGTTTGAGTAATAGTAGTAATGAGCATTACCTCCAGCACCCAGGTTTGAGCGTGCAAGACAACCATTGCAAATCCAACATTATCTCCGAAAAGAAATGGTTTGGGGCAGGCTATGGATACACAGGTTCAACCATGCAAGGCAAATGAGACAAGGACAGCACAAACTTTGAAGTACGACCGTGGTTGCATAACAGTTCAAGTAACATGTTAGCTGTTAGCTATTATGAAGAATGTGCCATGTCAACATGACAAGACTTGCAAAACATGGAGAACATGCCATGTCAACATGAAATGACCCGAAAAGCATTTTTAAATCATCCTTGGAATTATCTTTATAAAATAGGTAACCTGGAGGCACGATTCTATAGAGATGAGGTTGGTAGGCCAGTTTTTACTATAGAATGGTACCTGGATTGCGCCCATCCAGTTTGGGGAAAAAACATCCCTAAAAGTGAAACCAAACTTGAGGCATTGCAAACCCAGTTTTCTATTCTATACTATACAGGGTCTTTTTCCTAATCACGTGGACTCGGGTTTTCATTCTATAGTGGGTTATTTGTTAGAGGCGGTGGGTATGAGCTGGGTTTTCATTTTAAAGGAGTGGAAGGGGAGGTGTCAGCGGGCAATAATATTGTAAATGCTGTATGATATTGTAAAGTATTGAAACATATTGTAAACAAATAAGTGGCCAACACTGTTAACGAATCAGTTTTGTGCAGGGCTGCTCCTTCAAAATGGAGATCCAGCCACTCTTCTAAAAATGGTTCCCAATTGTTTTTTTGCTTGAAAGGTGCCAGCCCAAACATGAACCACATTTTGGGCCTTGGAAATAGCGGTTTCTATTCTATAGGGGGCACCTAATCACTGGGACCCAGTTTTTCATTCTATAGGGATTATTTTTTAGAAGCGGTGGGTATGAGGCTGGGTTTTCATTTTATAGGAGTGGAAGGGGAGGTGTCAGTGGGCAATAATATTGTAAATGCTGTATGATACTGTAAAATATTGAAAGTATACTGCAAACAAATAAGTGGCCAAGACTGTTGACGAATCAGTTTTGTGCAGGGCTGCTCCTTCAAAATGGAAATCCAACCACTTTTCAAAAAAATGGTCCCCAAGATTTCTTTTCTTGAAAGGTGCCAGCCCAAACATGAACCACATTTTGGGCCTTGGAAATAGCGGTTTCTATTCCATAGGGGGCATGTTTCCTAATCACTGGGACCCAGTTTTCAGTCTATAGTGGATATTTTTAAACGGTGGGTATGAGGCTGGGTTTTCATTTTATAGGAGTGAAGGGGAGGTGTCAGTGGGCAATATTTGTAAATGCTGTATGCTACTGTAAAATATTGAAAGTATACTGCAAAAAATAAGTGGCCAGAATGTTGACGAATCAGTTTTGTGCAGGGCTGCTCCTTCAAAATGGAAATCCAACCACTTTTCAAAAAAATGGTCCCCAGATTTCTTTTCTTGAAAGGTGCCAGCCCAAACATGAACCACATTTTGGGCCTTGGAAATAGCGGTTTCTATTCATAGGGGGCATGTTTCCTAATCACTGGGACCCAGTTTTTTTCTATAGTGGATAATTTGTTCCAAACGGTGGCCAGTATGAGGCTGGGTTTTCATTTTATAGGAGTGAAAGGGGGAGGTGGCAGTGGGCAATAATATTGTAAATGCTGTATGATACTGTAAAATATTGAAAGTATACTGCAAACAAATAAGTGGCCAAGACTGTTGACGAATCAGTTTTGTGCAGGGCTGCTCCTTCAAAATGGAGATCCAACCACTTTTCAAAAAAATGGTCCCCACGATTTCTTTTCTTGAAAGGTGCCAGCCCAAACATGAACCACATTTTGGGCCTTGGAAATAGCGGTTTCTATTCCATAGGGGGCATGTTTCCTAATCACTGGGACCCAGTTTTCTAGTCTATAGTGGATAATTTGTTCCAAACGGTGGCCAGTATGAGGCTGGGTTTTCATTTTATAGGAGTGAAAGGGGGAGGTGTCAGTGGGCAATAATAGTGACTGCAAAAAATTGTAAACGAATAAGTGGCCAACACTGTTAACGAATCAGTTTTGTGCAGGGCTGCTCCTTTAAATGGAGATCCAACCACTCTTTTAAAAATGGTTCCCAAGGATTGTTTTGCTTGAAAGGTGCCAGCCCAAACGTGAACCACATTTTGGGCCTTGGGGATAGCGGTTTCTATTCTGTAGGGGGCATGATTCCTAATCACTCTATAGTGGATTATTTTTTAGAAGCGGTGGGTATGAGGCTGGGTTTTCATTTTAAAGGAGTGGAAGGGGAGGTGTCAGTGGGCAATAATATTGTAAATGCTGTATGATACTGTAAAATATTGAAACATACTGCAAACAAATAAGTGGCCAAGACTGTTAACGAATCAGTTTTGTGCAGGGCTGCTCCTTCAAAATGGAGATCCAGCCACTCTTCTAAAAATGGTTCCCAAGGATTTTTTTGCTTGAAAGGTGCCAGCCCAAACATGAACCACATTTTGGGCCTTGGAAATAGCGGTTTCTATTCTATAGGGGGCACCTAATCACTGGGACCCAGTTTTTCATTCTATAGGGTTATTTGCTAGAAGCGGTGGGTATGAGGCTGGGTTTTCATTTTAAAGGAGTGGAAGGGGAGGTGTCAGTGGGCAATAATATTGTAAATGCTGTATGATACTGTAAAGTATTGAAACATACTGTAAACAAATAAGTGGCCAACACTGTTAACGAATCATTTTTGTGCAGGGCTGCTCCTTTAAAATGGAAATCCAACCACTCTTCTAAAAATGGTTCCCAAGGATTTTTTTGCTTGAAAGGTGCCAGCCCAAACGTGAACCACATTTTGGGCCTTGGAAATAGCGGTTTCTATTCTAGAGGGGGCATGTTTCCTAATCATAATCACTGGGACCCAGTTTTCCGTTCTATAGTCGATAATTTGTTCCAAACGGTGGGTATGAGGCTGGGCTTTCATTTTATACGAGTGGAAGGGGAGGTGTCAGTGGGCAATAATATTGGAAATGCTGTATGATACTGTAAAATATTGAAACATACTGCAAACGAATAAGTAATCAACACTGTTAACGAATCAGATTTTAGCAGGGCTGCTCCTATAAAATGGAAATCCAACACCACTTCCAAAAAATTGTCCCCAAGATTTCTTTTCTTGAAAGGTGCCAGCCCAGATCCAAATGTGAAACCACATTTTGGGCCTTGGAAATAGCGTTTTCTAGTCAGTAGGGCACTCGTGGATAATCTTTTGGAAGTAGTGGTCAGTGTCCGGCTGGGTTTTCATTTTATAGGAGGGGGAGGGGGGGAGTGTCAGTGGGCAATGACAGTGCAAATTAAAGTGTGTAACAGAAAAAGTAATCATTACTGTTAACGAATCAGTTTTTAGCAGGGCTGCTCCTATAAAATGGAAATCCAAGACCACTTCCAAAAAATTGTCCCCAAGGATGTTTCTTTTTTGAAAGGCACCAGCTCAGATCCAAACGTGAACCACATTTTGGGCCTTGGAAATAGTGTTTTCTATTCAGTAGGTTTTTTTTTCTTGACCACTAGGACCCAGTGTTTTATTCTATAGTGTGTATATTATGTGTTTATGTATTTCAGTATTTCTATAGTGGTTTGTCAGTGTCAGGCTTGGTTTTCATTTTGTAAGAGTGGCAGGGGGCTTGTCAGTAGGCAAAATAATAGTGCGTATACATGCGTATAACTTTTTTTAAAATATAGATAGATAGATAGATAGATAGATACATACATAGATTTATTTATATATATATTGTAATATATACACATCATTATATGAATGTTTCTGAGCCTGGCCATGCTGAGGCACGGCTCCTCTTGGATCAGTTCCTATAAAATGGTAATCCAACCCCCCCTCTGTAAAATAGTCACCAAGTATATTCTTTTGTGGAATGGTGCCAGCCCAGATCCAAAAAGTGAAACCAAACTTAAGGCATTGCAAACCCAGTTTTCTATTCTATAAGGTGTCTTTTTCCTAATCACTGGGACCCAATTTTTCATTCTATAGTGGATTATTTGTTCCAAGCGGTGGCCAGTATAAGGCTGGGTTTTCATTTTATAGGAGTGGCAGGGGGTTGTTGGCTTTCTTGGGTTTCTATTCTATAGGGAAAATCACCCCCCCTTAGTCCTGGGTTTTCGTTTTAGTCCCTATAGAATGGAACCCCAGGTTTGGTCCGAATTCCAACAGGGATATGTTTAACCATTCGCTCTTTGCCATGAGTCCGTGTTCCTAAAGCAACTAGGCCAACGAAAGGTGATTAGTCCCTTCATTGGAAAATTAAGTTCCGCATTCGTGTGCCTAACATTTATGCATACTACATTCATTGTTTTTCAGGTTCCACTCTCTTTGAGCTAGAGCTCCCAGAAGGCTCAGAAGCGGAAGGATTCTCAACAGGCCCTTCACCCTCAGGTTCAATCTCCGACACCAAGATAGGCTCGGGACCACCTGAAGCTTCCTCATTTTCGGATGTTTCATCCAGTACCCACCTGCCGTCAAGGGGCAAGAGGGTTCTGGCCAAATTCTTCGCCCACTTCACCACATCCGGGTGGTCTTCCAAAAGCTGGTTTTAACAGCTGTCATCGAGGCCAGTGTTCTTCTCCCCGTGTCTCTTGTCGGTGAAGTCTCAGGATTCAATGGCCAGCAAATCAGTACTGACCATGGTCGTGCTAAGGCATCTTGTGTCATGCATGTCATGCATGCCACTTATGCTCATGCCACCTGATGTCATGTCATGTCATCCTAACAACTCATGGCAAGTCATGTCATTGTGTCAAACCGTGCCATGCCATGCCATGTCATCATGTCAAACCGTGCCATGTCATCATGTCAAACCATGCCATGTCATCATGATGTATGGCCATGCAATGCCAACACATGAATGCCAACACAACTTCATGCAATGTCATTTCAGGATACGATGAGGGAAGAGAGTGTCCGCATACACTTCCAGGATGACAAACTCTGCGTGGTCCGAAGCCTTTGGATGAGGTACAAGTGCTCTGCGGAAGCCTCACGAGCTCTAATGAAAATGACATGACCGTGTGTATTGGCCCCAAAGTCATGCACATGATTGCGGTGCCCAACCTAGATATCAGATCATCACACAGCATATCCTAGCACATGCAAAAACAAGCAACCATGGCACAACGCCACCCAAAAAGAAGTCATTCGCCCCCACCCCGTTTGGAAGTTGAGCACCAAGGCACAGTCAGTTGAGTCCCCCCTCAGAGACCATAGGCACTGTCACATCCCGTCAATACTTGCCGAACAACAGGCCATGCTACAGGTCATGTGACAGCTCATGTGACAGGTCATGTACAGGTCATGTGGCATGGTCATGTCAGGGCATGAGTCCATGGCAATTGCAAGTCAAGCTACTGTCCGTGAAATCCACGGTACTCAAACTTGCGACCACATGCTATGAGCTGGATAGTCCCATAGGTAGTCCCAGTGGAACCAGCCGCCATGGAAGATGTGAGAGAACTTTGCTCTTAGTCGACGTGCACGGCCAACAGTCAAAAAAAAAATGAACAGTGACGAATCAGTGACAAATTGGTGCGGGGATATATTGACTGAGAACTATTAGAATCAACACATCAACACAAGATGCCATGCAAGCCTGTTGGGCCTGTTGAGCGGAATGGCGTGTCGGGGTCGCAGCGGGATTACAGTACAACATGATTGCGGTGCCCACACGGCTTCTTCGACCAAGGTAAACAGGTCAGGAGCACTAATCCGGCCAAAGTTCAGCTGAAGTGTTTGGCTGCACGGCCCAGCTTTTGAACCACTGGACATGGCATGGCAACATAGATGCATGGTGACATGGCAATCCCCGACATGTATTCCATGCATGCCATGACATGGCAATCCCCGACATGTATTCCATGCGTGCCATGCCATGCCCTAACATGACAAGCCCCTGACATGTATTCCATGTCATGCCATGACATGACAAGCCCCCGACATGTTTTCCATACATGCCATGCCATGCCCTAACATGACAAGCCCCCGACATGTATTCCATGCATGCCATGTCATGCCATGACATGACAAGCCCCCGACATGTATTCCATGCGTGCCATGCCATGTAACATAACTGGACATGACAAACCATGTAGCCCATGAATGCCATACCATGAGAGACCCTCCAAAACCCCCCACCTCATGACATACCTTTCCAAACCACCCCCCCACCCAGCATCAAAAAAGTTTTGGCATCATTTTTTGCAGATTTCTTCATTATCTTATGTATGTGTAAAGGGTTGTTCAGGGACAATAAGTAATATTATTGTGAAACAAACATTGGAAATACACATAAAAAAACACCAAAAAAACATCGTAAAAATCAGCCCTCCACACCGTCCCACTCTCCAAAAGAAAGAGGTGTCACGCGACAGGTTGTCAAGAGATTTGTTAATCGCATGGGTGATCTCTCATACACACGCACATCTGAAAAGGCAGAGTCTTGCTTTCGCCCCGTAGGCGTTTAACCTGTGAAACTTCCGCCCCCGGCCTGCCTGGGTGCTAGTTGCAGTCTTACAAGATGCGAATTAAATAGGGCATATGGCTAAAGTCGAGCGCTTAGGCCGATCTTATATCCAATTCATACTGCGGATGGTTGCGAAATCCTGCACCACCTCGGATGATCGAAACCCTTTGAATATCTATAAATTAGGATGTTTATCACCTATCAACTGGTGCAGGGTTTCTTCCATCAACAGTATGAGCATGTTGTTTGTGCTACTGGTGGGTCTCTCAATGCCGGTGCCTTGATGAGACTTGCGGCGCTTCGGGAGATTCTGGAATTCAAAGATGGCCGTGAAGCGCCATCATTTACATAGTGCCCATGGGCCCCGTCATCAGCTAATAGAAACCGGTCCGACGCATTCGTGAATATATCGATGATCATTATCGATATATAATTAATTAATATTAGTTATTATATGCATTAATTACATGTAATTATGTTTCCTTATTCCTTATAGCTTAGCAAACCTGTTGGTTGATAAACTGCAGTATAGTAGGTTCCGATTTTTGCATTTTCAAGGTCGATCTTTTTATTCTTTCGGTTGAGATCTGGGTTCGCGCACCTCAAAACGTTGGTTCCTGATCTCGCTGCGCTGACCAGGTGGTCTTTCGTATTTTGCTCCTTGGCAAAATCGGCCGATTTGGGTGACGCCACATGACCACAGCTTCGATAGAGCTTGTACTGACATGCAATGATGGGAACTGCAGTGCAACCCAGGATCAATATTTGTTTGCGATATGTTTCCCCGCTTGCGACGTGAAGGTCTATGGATTTTGTGCTCGTCCGTTTGTTTTTTTTTCTTCTTTTAGTTGCTTCCTTTGTTGTTTCTCCCTCTCAGTCCTTTTCTGTTGCTCCTTTTCCGCTTGGACCCTGCGCTGCTCCACTGCAGCATGGCGAGCTCGCATTCTGGGTCTCGCCGGGCCCGAACGACTGTGCCAGAAAAAATGTCAGATAGAATGGGTAAATGTCAGAGTTTGTTTATATATTAAAAAAAAAAATCCTCCTGCCAATTTCCACTACTAAATGCTATGACCTAGGTCCCGGAAAGTGAACCAAAAATTTAGTGTGAAATTTCTAGAAACCATTTAGTAGAGAATCATGATTTTTCAAAAAAATCAAGTAAACATCTCTAGACCCATGATCCACATTTAGTAGAGAGGTAAAAATGATATGTTAATCATACGAAGACTGTACGCTGGAAGTTATATGAGTTTACAGATTTAGACGAGTTACAACATGTATATAAACCTTCTATAACCTGTCTATAACCTGCTTGCAAGTATGTAAAGTGTCATAACATTTGATAAGTAATTTGTAAGTTTAGCTAGCCGGCTACGAGAAGTTGTAAATGTTTAGGTAAAATATAAATGGTTAATGAACTTATCGTAAGTATCTTAACTGCATGTTTTCTTTTTATAACTATGTTAACAGACTTAACATAAGTACGTAGGAAAAGTTATCATAAGTTATCTGAAAGTTAACAAAAGTTATAAAAAGTTATAAAAAGTTACAAAAAGTTAGTATAAAGGTACATAAAGTTAAAAATATGTTTACAAGAGGGCAATGAAAATGTTTATTTATTTTACATTTTTCGAGAGTTTCATTAAGTTTGTGACAAAGCTTGTCAACATTTATACAGGGTGAAACAATCTTTCTGTATGTGGAAACGATGTTGTTCGCAGGCAATTTTTTTGTGAAGACAGGTCCTGTAAAGGAATCGGTGTGAAAAAAATGAGGTCCTGGAACGGACATGGTTTGAAAAAATGGTTCCTGTAAAGGATTCTGTTTGAAGAAATTGTTCCTGTAAAGGACATGGTTTGCAAAGACTGTTCCTGTGAAGGATGTGGTCTGTAAAGACATTTCCTGTAAAGGATCGAATGTTTGAACTTGTAATATCTAATGCTTGTAAAGGACCTGGTCTTGGAAGATATTTCTTGCAGAGAAGGTCTTGTTTTTTCTATCAATATGCAAACAGTGTGTGTTTGTGTTAGCTGCATTGCCTCTCAAAGTAAAAGCACCAGCACGTTCCATATAGTTCAGCTATAGTTCCACTATAGTTCCGCGACAGTTCCGCTATAGTTCCACCATAGTTCCGCTATAGTTCCACCATAGTTCCGCTATAGTTCCGCTATAGTTCCGCTATGGTTCCGCTATAGTTCCGCTATAGTTCCACCATAGTTCCGCTATAGTTCCGCTATAGTTCCGCTATAGTTCCGCTATAGTTCCGCTATAGTTCCGCTATAGTTCCACTATAGTTCCGCTATAGTTCCGCTATAGTTCCACTATAGTTCCGCTATAGTTCAGCTATAGTTCAGCTATAGCTCAGACAAAAATAGCTATAGTTCAAAGAAAAATAGCTATAGTTCAGACAAAAATACCTATAGTTCAATACCAAACGTTGGAACGGACTAGATCCCGAAAGGGAGAGGTTGAAACAACCAAGTCCCGAACGGGATCGTTTTAACAAAATGACGGATCCCGAACGGGAACAGTTGCAACTAAACTTGTTTCCAGATCCAAAAATACAGACAGAGATATCACAAAAAAAACATATCGCCTCAGGTGTCATGATTCCTGAAACATACATAACTGAAACGCTTTCACATCACTTCGTCGATTCAAAAAAGGATATCATATCTGAAAGTTCTTTCAGAAACAAGACAGTTATAAAATCCACGTGGTCGGAAACCAAGGCAAAGACTTTCAAAAGTATAAAAATATACAAAAAAGTTACAAAAAGTTATGAAAAGTTATAAAAAGTTAGCAGAAGTTATAAAAAGTTAGCAGAAGTTACGAAAAGTTAAGACAAAACTTACAAATAAGTTATTAAAGTTAACATAACTTCCTTTTATCTTTTTGATAAGTCATGCTAACTTCCAACATAAATCCTTTAACTTCTGTATATCTAGGCTAAGTCTGTAAAGTCTTATAACTTTAAGCGTACAGTCTTCGTATGGTGTCAAATGTTGTTTTTTGGGTAAAACCATTTAGTAGAGATGTCAAAAAATGTTGCAAAATCACAGGAACCATTTTGTAGAGGTTGCGAAGTAGAGTTCATAAAACGGTCACAATGAAATGAGACAAAACTGAAAAACCATTTAGTAGAGATTCCCATTCCGTTGCCCCCGATAGCCGTTTGGCCAATCCATGTCCATCAGGATGAATCACGTAAATCCAGATAGTATATGATAGTAGATGCGCAAAAAAATAAGAAGCTTGAAAAATAAATATAAATTCTAGAATGCCAATGAATATCAAAGATATTCCTGGGTTGAAGTAAATCAACATGATCGGGTATACCGCGATATGAAACAACAGAAGTTGGACAAAGATAGCATCCTTGCGGTATCCTGCCATGCCGCCTCCAGTCTAGCCAAGTGCTGCCTCTACTAAATGGATGGTCATGGGATCAGTCTATCTAGAACTGTTTCAAACAAAGCCCTGTTGCATCCTTGTGTGCCCTATAATCCCTTACGCGCTATGCAACACCATTTTGTAGTCCCAAAATGTCCAAATTCTATCAAGATTTCCCCTGTCTAGCCAAGTGCTGCCTTGCCTTTTTTGGGGGCGATGCCAAATCCCTCGCTTGGGTGTTTCTTGCTCGTCGGGTGCTGCCTTTCGTGTTTTTTTTGTTTTTTGCCTTTTTTGGGGGCGATGCCAAATCCCTCGCTTGGGTGTTTCTTGCTCGTCGGGTGCTGCCTTTCGTGTTTTTTTTTGTTTTTTTTGCCTTTTTTGGCGGCGATGCCAAATCCCTCGCTTGGGTGTTTCTTGCTCGTCGGGTGCTGCCTTTCGTGCTTGGGTTCTTTTGTTGCCTTTTTTGGGGGCGATGCCAAATCCCTCGCTTGGGTGTTTCTTGCTCGTCGTGCTTACTAAATGGATGATCATGGGATCAGTCTATCTAGAACTGTTTGAAACAAAGCCCTGTTGCATCCTTGTGTGCCCTATTATCCCTTACGTGCTATGGAACACCATTTTGTAGTCCCAAAATGTCCAAAATCTGTCAAGATTTCCCCTGTCTAGCCAGTGCTGCCTTGGCTTTTTTTGGGGGCGATGCCAAATCCCTCGCTTGGGTGTTTCTTGCTCGTCGGGTGTTGCCTTTCGTGTTTTTTGCCTTTTTTGGGGGGCGATGCCAAATCCTTCGCTTGGGTGTTTCTTGCTCGTCAGGTGCTGCCTTTCGTGCTTGGGTTCTTTTTATTGCCTTTTTTGGGGGCGATGCCAAATCCCTCGCTTGGGTGTTTCTTGCTCGTCGGGTGCTGCCTTTCGTGTTTGGGTTCTTTTTTGGCCTTTTTTGGGGGCGATGCCAAATCCCTCGCTTGGGTGTTTCTTGCTCGTCGGGTGCTTACTAAATGGATGGTCATGGGATCAGTCTATCTAGAACCGTTTGAAACAAAGCCCTGTTGCATCCTTGTGTGCCCTATTATCCCTTACTTGCTATGGAACACCATTTTGTAGTCCCAAAATGTCTAAAATCTGTCAAGATTTCCCCTGTCTAGCCAAGTGCTGCCTTGCCTTTTTTGGGGGGCGATGCCAAATGCCTCGCTTGGGTGTTTCTTGCTCGTCGGGTGCTGCCTTTCGTGCTTGGGTTCTTTTTTGGCCTTTTTTGGGGGCGATGCCAAATCCCTCGCTTGGGTGTTTCTTGCTCGTCGGGTGCTTACTAAATGGATGGTCATGGGATCAGTCTATATAGAATTGTTTGAAACAAAGCCCTGTTGCATCCTTGTGTGCCCTATTATCCCTTACGTGCTATGGAACACCATTTTGTAGTCCCAAAATGTCCAAAATCTGTCAAGATTTCCCCTGTCTAGCCAAGTGCTGCCTTGCCTTTTTTGGGAGCGATGCCAAATCCCTCGCTTGGGTGTTTCTTGCTCGTCGGGTGCTGCCTTTCATGTTTGTTTTTTTTTTTGCCTTTTTTGGGGGGCGATGCCAAATCAATCCCTCGCTTGGGTGTTTCTTGCTCGTCAGGTGCTGCCTTTCGTGCTTGGGTTCTTTTGTTGCCTTTTTGGGGGCGATGCCAAATCTAAATGGATGGTCATGGGATCAGTCATATGTGTTTCATGTTGTTTTCTCTACTAAATGGACCCCGTGTATTTCTCTACTAAATGGCTTTGGGGTTTTGGTCGAGTGATGGTGGTCCCGCAACTTGTGCTCAAATGAGTACCTCTACTAAATGGAACAGGGTGTTTGGTCGAGTCATGTTGGTGTCTGAAGACACTCTGAAAATATATCCAAATTTTGCGCTTCAGCTGAACCAGGGGCCCACATTTAGTAGTGAAATTCGATCATGCATGCGCATCCATTTAGTAGAGCTTGAGGCTATGCAAGCCGTTTCTTCATTACAAAATGGTTGCACAGCCCCACCCCTTAATTGACAGCGGGGTAAAAAAAATATGTCAGATCGAATCTCGGGATACATGCCAAAAGAATGTCAGAATATATGTCAGCTGGTGGGTATCGCTCGATGGAAAACATGTTTTCCCACCTGCCAGGTGAGAGTCTCTAGATTTTATCAGAGTTACCAGACATCAGTCAGTGGGCACTGCAGGACCTCAACTGCGAGCTCCAGATCTCAGTGGGCACTGCCGGACCCCAACTGCAAGCTCCAGATCTCAGTGGCCACTGCCGGATCTCAACCGCGAGCTCCAGATCTCAGTGGGCGCTGCCGGACCTCAACCGTGAGCTCCAGATCTCAGTGGGCACTGCCGGATCTCAACCGCGAGCTCCAGATCTCAGTGGGCGCTGCCGGACCTCAACCGTGAGCTCCAGATCTCAGTGGGCACTGCCTGACCTCAACCGCGAGCTCCAGATCTCAGTGGGCACTTCCGGGCTTCAGCCAGACGCCGGGGAGAACACCAAATAGAATGCCAGAAAGAAAGTCAGAACAGATGCCAGGTAGAATGCCAGAAAGAATTTCAGAGAGAATTTCAGACTAGATGCCGGACAGAATGCCAAAATGAATGCCCCAGAAGATGCCAGATAGAATGTCTATGCCGGAAAGCATGTCGGAAGAGATGCCAGGTAGAATGTCCGATAAAATGTCAAAATCGAAGTAATTAATTAAATGACAGAAAGAATGCCAGATAGAATGTCCGAATAAATATGCCATACTTCCAGATGGTATGCCGGAAACTGTGTCAGAATAGTGTTTCAGGGTGGGGATCGCTCGAAGAAAGTAATTTCTTCGGGGGAGCGGTGCACAAATGGCAAGAGAGATTGGGTACAGAACGGGGGTGCGGTACAAGCGTATACGGTGGGTACGGTACAGGGGTAGGGTGGGTAGAGTACAGGGGGGGTACGGGGGGTACGGTGGTACGTACCCACATGTACCCACTGTACCCCTTGTACCGTACCCTTTGTACCATGCCCACCATACCCCCGTACTACCTTTCCCGCCGTTGTACCACAGTACCTTTGACATCGTACCCGGCGTACCCATAATAGCGTACCGCCTTCCCGTACCTTGAGCCCCAGAGCATTGTTCTAGAAACTAGATAAGGTATACCAGTAGTACCGCACAAGGCGGTGGCGGAAGTTTCAAAAATAGGAAACCGTAACCTATAGGAGAGGTTGGTTGTTGTGAATCAGGGATGGCAGAGCGAAGCCACTGATGGACTGAAAGGTGCTTGAGGTCTCCTCTCTTTCTTTCTCTCTCTCTCTCTCTATCTATCTACAGGGAGAGCTCAAAGACCAAAAATTTTTGGTCGACCAAAACAAATTGGTTTTACCAATTTCCACGTCGAAAAACCGATTCTTGGATATGCAGCTGCGTCCATTTGTCTAATGGCTAGCTGAAGCGCCGTAGAAGCATTTTCTGAAGGATTCTAAAGAGACCAGCCTGCGGGCCAGAAGTAACCCTCTATTTTTTGGCACAGCTAACATAAATCTGACATGGGCACGGCATTGAGCATGTGGCAACGCCTACGTCCTGTTTAAAATGTCTTCTGCACACTCTGCACATTAGCCCAGATTTTTTTTGGCATCAATCTTTGTATCTGTGAATCTTTACATAGGCATCGTATTTCACATGACCTTCATGAACCTGAACAGATCTGCAATCGGACGGACCACCAAAGTCTTCAAATTAGCACCTGTAGCTGTGAAGTCAAAGCCGCTCTTGTTTTGCCCGGAATTTGACTACAAGTGCATGCCCTCATTTTGGATCTGAACTCTTATTTTTTTTGGTGCGCAATTTGCAAAGAGGTTCGAGACTTTGCATGTTTTTTTCCCTGGAACATCGCGAATTTGACGGCGCCACTGTCGCTGTGTCTTGCAGACATGTTGCAGATTCGGAAGCGTATACGCCTATAGGACAGTAGGTGCAACCGCCGTGTCTTCTAGCCGTGTCTTCTAGCAAGCTCTCTTGTAGAAGCATGTGAAGCACCTTGCCGGAAGAAATGCGTTGTTTTGCTGCTTTTGTGGCGCAAAGTATTGTATGAATCTATTCCTAGCCCCTGACAGTTTCGTGTCTGAGGTGCTGTATTCTTTGAGCCTTCAACTCGTGATGTCGTTTGATTCTTTTCTTTTCTGCCTGCTCTCCACTCCCAGGGTTGCGCCGGCCGCGCTTGATTTTTGGGCTTTTGATGGCCTTTGTGCGTTGTCTATTTTTCTTTCTCGCGGCGTCTTATGGTGCATGTGCCTTGGCAGACGCGAGGGTGTTCTTGGTTTTACTGCTGAGGTGCTTCCTGTGCTTTGACTGTTTAGGTTTGTTTTTGGTTTTTAGGGTTTAGGGCTTGACTTGGGGTTTGAGGGTTGAAGGTTTGTTTTTGGTTTTAAGGGCTCAGGGTTGTTTTTGGTTTTTGAGGGTTGTTTCTGGTTTTAGGGTTTGCGCCAGCCCTCAACGCAAGATTAAGAATTTAAGTTTTCGGCCCTTGCCATAGGTCGCCGGCTGCAACTCCAGGCAAGTAAATCACTTGCATCTGCGCTCAAAAACCAAATCTTCAAAAAACAGCGCCGAAAGGTGCGTCGGAATCCGTCGGAACCCGTCGGAAAACCAATTCTTACGTCGGAAAACCGATTCTTACGTCGGATTCCGTCGGGGGCCGTTTTTCGAGAAAAACCAGCACCAAAAAAAGGAAATTTCTCACAACGCCAACGCGCCTGTTCCCAGGTTTCGGATTCGAAATGTTGCGCGGCATTGGTCGACGCCGCTGCTTTCCAAATATGAAGGCGCAGGGCAGAAAACAAAACCGATACACCGGGCGCACAAATTATGTATATAATAGTTTTCCGATGAAATCCGACGTAAGAATTGGTTTATATAAGAATTGGTTTCCCGATGCAAAAATGGTTTTCCAACGAAATCCGAGGAAATCCGATGAAATCCGACACGGCTTTTGGTGCTGAAGATGTGATGTTCGATCGGATTGCATTGAGGGCTGGCGCAACCCTAAAACCAGAAAACAACTTTCAGAAACCAACCGCAAACCCAAAACCCTTGAAGCCGAAAACAAACCTGAACAACCTTAAAGCGAGGGCGAGCGCAAACCCTAAAACCAGCAACGACCTGCAACAACCAAAGACAAAGCCTAAACCCTAAAAACCACAACAGGATGCCAAAGCGTTTCGAATATTAGCTTTCGCAACAGCGAAAAGCTTACAATTATCATAAACATGATTTTGATAACCCAAAGCTACAACCAAGTTGCTGCATATTTCTCTACCTGCATGTAAATTCCTTCATTGTAGGGCTTGTGATGGCTTGTGTATATATTGAGGCAGCCCCAAGAAGAAAGGGGGCAAAGCCGCTCAAATCTGGACATGTTAACATTGCAACGCTGGGAGCATGAAGGAAAGCTTTCTGTGAACTGGAACGCCCGGTTGCATTGGTTTGTGGTGCTTTGGTTTGGAGGCGCGCTGTTCTTGGTAAGTCTTTGGCAGCGCGAAGTTTTGGACAGAATAACAGCAAACCATAACAGCAAACCATAACAGCAAACCATAGGAAAAAGCAAACGCTTGATAAATAACTTTGTGTTCTTTGGCTTTGTGGTTTGTGTGGAGCCGGCGTTGGATGCAACATGACCGTAACTATGTTAGATGGATGGTGCTGTATATATATATATATGTGCACATCACCTTC